>OY720454.1:19928754-20306254 GCA_963082715.1 Harpalus rubripes | reverse complement strand
GCTTACTTCATTGAACGTACCTATTATTACTATCAAACAAAACTCTGGTATTTTTCACATCAGTTTAATCATGATTATAATATAATAGATTTTAATTATTTTTAGAATGTCACAGGCAGAAATATTTCCTGATGCAGATTTTAAATTTGAACGTTTGCTATACTTCATTCATGTGCTTGTGCTCCTATTTTAATAATGCAACTCATAAAAAATGAAGCAACAACAATACCGCGAGCATCATATGTTCATACATACGAACTTACATTTTAGTTATAACTACATAAACAATAGTGTATGAAGTATTAAGAACGGTAAGAACAGTTTACCGACCGAAGACAATATTTGGGGACTGAGCGAAGCGGAGGTCCCAATTTTGTCTAAGATCGATAATTTCTTAACATTCCTGATGCTTACACTATTTTTTGCACGATCGACGCACACAATTTAAAAGAAAAATAAGATTTGTAAATTATTTTGACATATTAAAAATTTTAAGTTGTCATTTTTTAAGTAAGCTTTAATTTTTGTTTTTATTTATTTACCTGAACGGTAAGTGAATCACATCACTAATTGTGATTCACATCACTTACCGATGTGATTCACATCACTTAACGTTCAGTGATTTGTAAATAAGACCTACTGTTTTGGAAACACTATCGGTAAACATAAAAAATAACCCGATCGTGCAAAAAAATTATTTCCAGAAAATTTGACAAAAAAAAGTTAACATATATTTTTGGATCGTACACAATCATAAAATTTAAATGATTTTTATTTTAATACAATATTTTCTAGAATAAATATCATTTTGAGTTTAATATAAAAAGCATATCGATATCGATATATTCTATTATATATGGTTTACGACGGGCATAATAATCTATCAATAATAATCGGCACTCACATGTTTGGTCGAATATTCACTGCTTCGACAGAAATTCATACCGAATATTCGTTATTCGGTTATTCAGGTAAACTCCACTTCTACGTATCCCAAAATATTTTGAAGATACTATTTAATTCTACAAAACAAATATAGAAGATGTTAAATGTTTAAACATTTTAAATAATTCCTCCAAAAAGTTTAAATAAATTTTCATTTGTATTTTATAATATTTGTTCTATAATCAATTAAAATTTGTATAATTAACTCTTTCGGTATAATAACGAAGTAAAAATAAAATAAAAAATCTGATATGGACACCACACGACTTCCTTGTACGCAAAACCAATATGAACGTAATTTAACATAAGATTAATTTTTTTATACTTTTTTGACCTAATCCATAGCAAGCTTTATTACAAAAACCAAAAAGTATGTAATTTTTAAATAGACGTAGAATATAATTCTCTAAAACTATTATCGAAGCATGTATTTCTAAAATCAAAATAAAACCATTTTATTCAAGAAAAACTGTTAATAACTTCAGGTAATATATCACTTCCGGTTAGCCTATTTTAACCAAAATCTACTATGTTATTCCCATTGACATAAAAGTCTTATATACCAAATTTGAAAAGTTTTGGATTATATTTTAAAATAGTTTTTGATTAAAATCTATTATAGGTTTCAAGTAAAGTACCACTTCTGGAAATTATGTAATGACCTAAAAGGGAGGTGCACAAATAGATGTTATAGGAGTCCTAAATACAAAATTTCAAACGGGTTACCGGTTTTAAGATATGCGAGATGCGTTCGTACAGACGTTACGACGAAATTAGTCAAAATGGAATCAGGGGTGGTCAAAATGGATATTTCCGTTGAAATCTGAAAACCGAATTTTTTCGCGATTACAATACTTCCTTTACTATGTACAAGGAAGTAAAAACAGACTTCCAAACTTTTCTTTTTAAAACATGTTCCCTTTAATATTACAGAGCCGGGATTGCAGGTTTTACTCGTAGTAGAATCCTTTTTCTTTTCTAATAAATATATTACGAGTCGCTATTATCAAGAATTAGTTCATTTTAAATGTAAAACATCATATGAAAATGAAAAGTCGTAAAGAATTGAATTTTTTTGTTGCATGTGCATGGCTATTGGTAATACCGAATATAAGATTAATATTTTTGGAGAATAAAATACGCAGGAATGTAGGCAATTGTTTATTTGAAAAGTATTTGTTTTTATACAGTTATCTTTATAATATACAGAACCGTGAACGAATTAAATACAGAAGAAAGATTTTTGTGATAAATTCATGGACTTCACCGGGACTTGAACCCAGGACCTTCCTATGTCCAGTTAGTAGGATTCGCTAACTTCAAAGGAATCTCAAAGCTCAGTTGGTAGAAACATCATACTAGAAATAGGAAGAACCTGGGTTCAAGTACCGGTGAAATTCATGAATTTTTCACAGAAATCTTTCTTTAGTATTTAAACAGTCTAAAAGCCGATGTTTCCCTACATATTACTTCAGAAGTTCGAAAGACCTGAAGCAAAACGTCGGCTTTTAGACTTTATAAATAAACGATTGACAGAATTCCTGCATATTTTATTCTCCAATCAAGACCAACTGTCGATTTATTTCTATTACGTTTTGTTCGAAAGTATTAAAATACGAAAGTTGCACTTACCTTTAATGAAATCCATACCCACATACTCGTACTTCTTGAACTATTACTTAGTTCACACATATTTCTTTAAATATATATATATATATATATATATATATATATATATATATATATATATATATATATATATAAATTAATAAATAACGACTCTTGATTAACTTTCTTTGCCAATTTATTTACCGTAATTGATGCACCCAAAAAAAATTTCCTTTAATACTTATGGAATTTCAGGTTAAATCAAATATTTTTGCTTTCAAAAAGGATCCAACAAAGTTTATATTTGATTTAAAAGTATCCTTGCTTTCAACCTCCTTTTAGGATTTTGAGATAAAAGTAAATACTATTATACCAAAAATAAATTTGTTAAGAGTATTATATTCTTTTTAAAATCACCTTGTATTTAAGTGAAATGTATTCAATTTCGAATTAAAAACGTATGATTTCAGAACAATGTTTTTAAAACATTAACCCAAATAATCAAAACAATAAAATTAAAAGCTGTTAGTATTCAATTTGAAAAATATTTATATCATTTTTATTTATTTGAAATAAAAAAAAAAAACTTAATTTAGCCTGAGGAACAGAATTTTTAAAATTATAGTTCCATAATATATACTCAATACTCTTGTTTTATTTTAATAATTATACAATAATTAACATTTTTTTTTTGAAAATAATTCATTCTGATTTATGAAGAAAACTTATTTCTAACAAGATAATTCTACATACAACAATAAATAAATATTAACAAAATATATGTTGTCTAAATGAATTTAATTTTTACAACATATTTGTAACTTATAATTTTATAAGGATATTTGGAAATACATACTACATTTTTCTTTTTACTTAAACGTATGATGTGGTTGTGATTGAAGTTGATAATAATTATTGATTAGCAATTCTTGTAGCTTTGTAGTCAGCTAAAAGTTTCATCTGCATTACATCCTGTACAGAACCAGTAATAAAAATATAGTTAATAAACATAATAGTATATTATAAGTAACAATATTAATAATAATACGTACTTTCCAAAGATTCAGTTGGCTTGATACTAATATCTTTAAATCGAAATTCAAGTAAGGAATCAATTCCTTCAGATCCAAGTCGTTTAAGTGACGCAGAATGTAGAGAGTCTACAATTAGTTTGTTTCCTAAGAACAAATAATATTATACGTTTCATTTCGAATGTATATTTCCTAAAACTATTATGTTCAATATTCTTACCTTCAATATATGGATAAACATCCTCAATTTTGTTATCTTTAAGGTAATTACCTATATATTTCTATTTCTTTAATAACATTTTCTGTGTTTGCTATGCCTATAATTATTGCTGCTATACTTTCAGCGCATTTCTAACCACACATAAAACTGACTATGACGATCTTTGTATGCTCTTTGCCTGTGCAGTCAAAAATCGGCAACTAGTTAGTAAAAATTTAGTACTTTTAATATAAAATTGTTTGTAAATTAATTTAAAATTAAACTTATTAACGTAAAAGCAAATATTTTAAAATGAAAGTAATAATTTTTGTTTATAAAGTTATTTTTAAAGTATAATTTTATTTTAAGCAAATTTTATTCAAAACAAAAGTAGAAATATTTAAGTTAAAAATACATAATAATCTATTAAAAGTATATTAGTTTTAAAATAAAATTATAATAATTTAAAATTAAAAGTAAGATTTAAAAGTAGCATTTTTTAATTTTACCTGCAATTTATTTAAGTTGAAAGTAATTCTTTTCATTTTGGATGTTTTTAGAAACAAAAGTAATTTTTGTTGTAAATAAAACTTATATTTTTTTGAGTGTGGTGACTGCTTCGCAGTCGAAATATATTTTGTAATGAAATAAATTGATGATTATGATAAAAATAATAACAATAATAATAATAATAATAATATATCACCACGGCATATTACTCATTAGTAGGTGTGCTAATCTGCTTTGTACACTGATGTTTGTAATGATGATGACATATTTTTACCGTGCATGCGTTGTTTACCTGGCGTCACCTCACGAACACTCATTGCTGGCGTGGAGAGTGCACCACAGGAGTCAATTTAGTGCCATTTAAAATTCAAAATATTTGGCGTCGGTCGGGATCGAACCCGGTTCCCCAGATTCGCGACCAGACACTCAAGCACGCGGCCACGAGACCCAAAAAATAAATTGATAAAAGGCCCTATTCTGTAACTCGGTGGTTAATTTTTAACCACTGGTTAAAATTTTTATCCAATAGATATTGATTTGACAACTAAAAATCCTTCTTTCTGTTATATGTCAACATACTTGATTGGTAAAAAAATTAACCACTACGTTACAGAATAGACCCCAAAGAAAGTTAATGTTAATCAAGAGTCGTTATTTAGTTTACACCTTCACACAACTTATCAAATACATAATCTACTTATTATATTAATCTTATTTATTAAAAAAATATTTAATAGTCGAAGTTACTACACTCAATTGAATGATATTCTCTGATTTATTCAAACTGTTCTTTTCTTTCTAACTTTACTTTTATATTGGTGATTTATTTGTTATTCACTGCGCTGTTTATTTATGAACCCTTCCTATTATAACAAGCGCATGATTCGTGGACAGGGCTGTAAACTTGGCATAAATACAAGCCGACCTCACCGACTACTTGATTAACATGACATGCCAGCTGTCATGTCAATACGTGTACGGTGGAGTAGGCCTCTGACATACAGCGACATACTCTCCCAAACACAACATAACATACACATACAATACATCGAAACTAGAGAAAAGAATACGAATAAAAGAAAAAAACAATCCTTCTATAGTTTTGTTCCAGATATATTTATAAAAAATGATACATATATTTTCATATAACTATCTATACAGAATAATCATATAAGGCAATGGAGAATGTATTTCATGATTATGAAAAAACTTAACACTTGCTTTATATAATAAATGACATAAATAATATACATATTATAATTTCTTGTTCTAATTTCTTATTCTATTTTCTTTTTTTACTATTTTTTTTTTTATTTTCTCCAATTTGCATTTCAATTTATACAAAATGTATGTTTGTCGTTGCCAGATTGTCAAATCCGTCTTTAATAAAACGCCTAGTCATTTTATAAAACGCGACTAAATTGTCAAACCTTCGTTAACTTAGTATAGTTCTCAATCCATGTGACAACCAATGATATTTTTCTTTGCAATAAAGATGAAAGGAGAGTACTTATATGCAACCAGTACTACATATAATTACGGCGAGCATCTGATCAAATATGGGAAGGACTACAAATTTAGCGGGCCAGTAAATTCGAACCTACTTTTCAAAGATAACCGATCGATGTTTACGAATTGTATGAATTAAGATTTAGTTCCGCTCATACTGTCAAATTCAGTAGTGTCGTTTACTTAGACTTTATGAGGGTACATAAGATACTACTGTTATTTTATTATTATAAAAATATATGTCACAATAAAAACATTCAAAATTCAAAACTAAGTCAACTGGTACGTTTTTTATCAAATGTAATAACAAATATGGGAAAAATAAGATACTGACACTGACACAGTGTCAATGTCAGTAGAGAGTATTATGAACAACAAGCATCGTTTTAAAATGAAATATCCTAACTTAGTCGAAACAATATGAATTTTTGAAAGACAAGCGTTATCCTTCTCGCCCACGCTTATAGTCTTTGCAAAAGAGAGCGATAAATGTATGTCAATTTGTTAATTCGTTTTTCTACAGTGTATATATAAAGTAGCCATATGAGCTCTCTTTTGTCAACGCAAAATTTCACTTTGCCGCTCATGCGCGACAAAGTAGGAATAACGCTCGCTGTTCAAATTTCTAACTATACAATGTTGAGATGAGAAATGTCACTTGTCTACATTCTTAATGGAAACGTTTAGTTAGGAACTAATGGCACTGTAGTTGCACATTTACTGCCATGACAAGTCAATCTGATATATAACTGCTCTGTCGGTATATTACATAACCAAACAAAATGCCGCACTGCTGTGAAAATAAAATAGGGCATTCATTTACAAAAACGAAAGTATAAAATGCTTAGATTAGATTGAAGCAATAGCTCAAGAAGTATGGAATGAGATCTTTAGCGCAAAGCTTAGCGTAGATGGCAGCATATGGACATTCTCCTAAGTACGTAATACAATGTACAGACTTTTGTTAGAAAAAACAGATATTATTGTATGTAACCGTGACTTTTCATGGTTGTGGCACATTAGATAAACATAAAATATAGAATAATATACAATAGGTTCAATAACACAAACGTTTCTAACAAATACGTGGTCTAAATTTATTATTTTTATTTTTATTAATAGTTATGTTTGACGCTCGTTTGACGTTTCAAAGTCTTTTGAAGGTTAAAGTAACTAGCCCAGTAGCGAACCTATCGGGAGAAATATTGTGATAAGGCTCTCATTGTGTGAACAGTTGTGCTGCCACCTGCAAAAGTTTGGTGTGAACGCTTCCAATGAACATCCACTTTTTCACTGCACTAGTTTAATGTATTTGAAACAAAGCAATTTTTGTTGTGTTGTTATGGTAATGGACCCCATTGTAGCGACTGTAGAAAAAATCTTGTGTGTGTTCCGAGCGCAAATGGACATTGTCGATTTCGAGAAAATCTCTCAATCGACAATGTCCCATTTTGCGCTCTTAATACACAAATAGCTATTATGATACAGGTGATCTTGATCGGACATCTTTAAACAATTTTACTGTAGATTTAGATGACATGAATTTAGATCCGATCAAAACATCCTGGACTTCAGGGCTATCCGCAGCGGCTTTAAAACCCAAAAAACTAAAGTAGAATTTTTATTCAAAAGAAGAATATTAACGATTTAGTAAAAAAAAACTATTTACTGTTAGTAAAAATATATACCAAAAATGATGTATCGACGTACTTGTTTTTATTTTCATGAAACATTGGCTTCAAAACATGTTATGAATATTTTACAAGACAGCTTTAGATATTAAAAGCTTACAAAACAATCACGAATCGTTTGGAAACTTTGAAACTATCGTAATATAAAGCTCCATATTTTATAGATAGAAGCTCTCCTTTAAACAGAATTCGTGCCAAATGACGTCATACAAAAAAAAAACATCCGAACATTGCACTAAATAACAGTAAAAATCAAACCGCGAGTTTCGGAGCTTTTGTGGATTAAAATATCAATATAAATAACGCTTTTAAATGCTCCCAATTTGCAATATTCATTCGCAAGTGGCGTTTGACAGAACTGTCCCGATCTGTCATGCATTAATTACATGTCAGCCACGATTATCGGCTGCATTTGTTCGCGTAAATTCATTTGTTCAACGGGTTTCTAGAGTCGCATAGTTGTTGTTACTAACATCAATCACTTTTCAGAATGCTCCATCATTGTAGCTGACTGACAAGTAAAGCTACAAGAGTACTTTATATTGACTGATTTGGATGACCATTTGACATTGATATCTATTTACTCATTTCTTTGTCATTTTTACAAACATATGATGGAACAAAAATCGTACTCATGTTTGGCATATGAGTCTATGTATACACGGCAATAAGATTACTGGTGGCCTATTTTTAACTTTTGACATTTATGCAAAATAACAATCTACTTTAACCAGGGAGTAACTAGGGTGGGGCGAGCGGGGCTCTTGCCCCGGGCGCAGCTGTTTATAGGGCGCAGAAATAAGCTCTTCATTTGATAATTCTCAGAAAAATTCTTAAATATAAGCCAAGCACACTCTTGGATTTCTTATTGCACACTTTGCGAATTAATACTGTATATCTGTGCACTGTGACTTTTAAAGTTCGCGCGCAAGGCACCCCCAGCGCGTGGCAATCCAGTCAGTGAATGTATCGGCAAAAGAACACACAAATTCAATCCCAGGACTAAAGATCGGGCTTACTTTTGTTTTTGTGCGAGTAGAGATTTTTCCATCGCTTAGATGAAGTTTTGATTGTATTATGATGATTTATTTTACCCTGTAGAACCCATATCTAAGTTTTTTCTTAGACAAGTGTTTTTATAGTTCGATCTGCCAATCCCATTTGCCCATTTGACAGGCATATCTGGGATAGACACTCGGCAATCTTCTATAATAATTATCGAAAAACGCCCAGTTTTAACGTTTGTCTCAATATTTCCGGTTTTTTAAACTGCAAAATTAAGTTTCTCGTCGTTCCTGACGAATACTTAAGTTTTTTACAATTTTTTGCCCATAAAGCCTAGTTTATGCGCAATAATAATCGAATTTCGTATATTAAAGGATAAAGACTTTCCGCGAACCTACTTTTTTAACAATCGTACTGCATTGACATGTCAACATTAAGTTTTAATTGGTTTCATAATGCAAAATCAATAATATATTTGAAGAAAAAAATGCATCTTTGTTTTGATCAAGATATAAACATTTAGTTCTAATTCTGCTTTCCAGTTATGGTCCAATTGATACGCGTCAGACATAATTTTGTCTTTATTTTGTTTTTTATAATTATTGTAATTGAAAAGTACATTAAATACTATTAATTAATACTAAAACTATATAGTCCATTCGCCGAGACGAGAGAATATGGAACTAAGATGAGAGAATATGGAACTAATTCTTGAACAGACACAAATCGTTATGCTGGTTAAAAGAGGATAATTTTGGAGCCGAAATTACCTTTTTATGTAGTTATATTTTTTTAAATAATAATTTGCTATAAATAAAGGGGAAGAGGCGCAATTTTATATTCCGCCCCAGGCGCAAGAATAGCTAGTTACGGCCCTGACTTTAACCATATTATCAATGGGATCATATTCCTTAATAGGGCTGTTGCAAGAATTTTTATATGCCTTCTAGGTTTTAATTTTCAAAAAATATTAAGTATTCTTCAAATAGCCTCAAATTTAAAAATATCACGAAACATCTATTACATATTATTTTATAATTAATTATTGATATTTGTGTAATATTTTTAAAAAGTCATGTGATCTGATACAAAATGTAACGTCAAAGTTCATATAGCTTAACAAATGACAACTATCGCCTACGTTTATTTATATAAATAACGTAGGTGATGAACAAATTGTTTTCCTTTTGGCTATGAATGACGTGCTGTTTGTAATTTGACGACGCAGAAGTGGGGGTAGTTTTTCATTACTATTTCTCGCGCCAATCTTTATATTTAATTATTTACAAACATAACAATTATTATTTTTTTACTATGAAAAATATTACATAAGCATTCATTTAAAACACTTTTTGAAAAATATGTAACCGATCCATTATACTTTCAGAAAATGTTTATTAGACAATAGACTATACTCTGTTCCATTTAAACCATTCAGCAGATGTCGCTGGCATCAACGGCAGTTTTAAGTAACTGGTATTACATTGGGTAAACTTGTCTCTTGTCTGCAATTTCAGCAAATCAGAGAGGTCAAAACTATCCTCTATTCTCTACTATACTGAATGTCTTAAATGGAACAAGGTATAGATATATATTTAATTTTGAGGAGAAGTACAGTGTGTTCAAAAAAATTCCTAACAAAAGTCAAATTGTCAAAATTAATCTTGAAATGTAATTTTAAGGAAAAAAGACAATAAAGAAGGATACAGGATATTGACATTCGCCGTTTCCATTTCTAAAATAAGATTCAAGAAAAAAAACTCTGATATCTTTAGATAACATTTTTGAGAATATCTCATGTCAAATTGACATTTAATTAAATATTTTTAAATTTCTTTGTTCATAGCCTACTCCGAGTTAGGAATTTTTTTGAACACACTGTATGTTTCGGACAAGAACATCTGAACGATAGTCAAGTGGGCGCCGGACATGTGAGCGATAAAATAACGGATATGTATAATTACAAAACTGTTCTTCTTACATTAAGTAATATTTCAGTACATTTGGAAAAATTAAATGACCACTTGACTATTTTTCCTGTGGCAAAAAAGATCCAAACCTACATAAATGTATACTATTATTCACGAAAGATGACTATTCAGGGTCATTTGTTCGAAGAAAGAATACACATCACTTTAAAGCAGTAGCTTAGCAACATTTTGTATTAGAAAGAGAAAAATTATTTGATCTATGTCTATTTAATTTATGTGGTGTGGCAGATATACGTAAATAGTGGCATTACTTTCTAACACATTATAAATAATAATGACGTATGTCGTAGATTTACAGATACCTAATTATCTACTACACTGCCCTCTGTTATAATATTTACCCAGTGGCGTTTCCGTTTAAATCAAATTATTATTCCTTAGTTTATAGTAAAGTAAACGTTTTTGGATTTTGTAAAACCATAAGTGAAGGACATAAATCTCTCAGAAAGGCATTATTTAGAAAGAAACATAATTTTCAAATAAATTACTCTCATTTTTTCAGTTAAAATATGTTCATAAATATTTCATGTTGCACGCCTATGTATAGGCAATGCAATGAAGTTATTTGCAAGTAATATTATATCAGATGGCCTACAAATGGCCTTGAATAGTCATCTTTCGTGAATAATAGTTTATGAGGATTGTTCAATAGAAACACCTTTGGACTGCGTAGCCAAGACTTCATCAAGATGGCAACGGAATTCAATTTTTTATGTTGATTAGTGACGCGTCTGTCAAAAATATAATTTGGTTCTTTCTAAGCGTTGTAAAATGGCATTTATGGTAAAAAAAAAGCTATCCAAAGATAATCTGCGTGCAGTTATTAAATTTTTGGCCGATGAAAGAAAGCTGTATGGTGACTATACATGATTTTATATAAGTAAGTGTACAACGATGGTAGAACTGACCACAGAGATAGTAAATCCGGCAATAATTTTTGTTTCACATGCTTCCCATAAGAACTGGAGGCCCTTAACACTAACCAATCACGACATAATTAAATTTTTTATAAAAACGCAAAAATCAATGTGTTCTCTGGAAAAAAATGTTGATTGTCAAAACTAACATGAAACGCTTTTTTGCATTAGCGTACAATTTGTATTCGGTTTATTAAATATTAAAATGCCAATTACCTTGATGATAAACATATAGTTTTGCATTCTCAAAGTCTCAAATAGCTATTATCTGCCACAAAGTCAATGATCTCATACGTCAATGGGGGAGTTTAGTCATGTTGAAATGTAATGATTTTTCCACATTATTGCAATTAATATTATATATGAAATATTATTATTAATGCAATAAAAGTGCTAAAATATAACGTATTTTTTGTACAAATGATATTAAATTTATTAATAATAAAAAAAACACAACTCTCGGTTAAGTTTCACAAGAAAAAGTATATTTACTTTATTGTACAATTTCGGCAGTTACGGCATCATCACAACCCAAGTAACACTGACCGACGGTCGACCAAAAAGTGACGTCGATTATAGGTTGAATTTAAGTCATATGCGGTCGTCTAATTTGACGTGGATGCGACGGCAATGCGGCGTCGATTTTTGGTCTGAAATAGGATTATTTAGACGTCTAATTTGACGTCTATGCGACGACATTGCGACGTTGATTTTTGGTCTGAAATAGGATTATTTAGACGTCCGATTAGTGGTCGCTATGACGACCATGTGACGACTTTATATGGTCATAATTACGTCTATTTAAACGTTTGTCACACGTCTAATTCGACGTCTTTGCGACGATTATTTTTCCTTAATTTTTAATATTATTAAAGATTCATATTCATTTTTTTTTTAATTTGGCAACTTATAATTGCTTATAATACACGAATGTGTATATTATTGTTATTTAAATATCAAATTGATATTTTTTAATGCAATATTATAAACAATTTTTAAAATTTAAAAAAATGTAATATAAATCAAATTTAATATACATTTTTATTTAATTATGGTTATCCGTCATGGTCACCAAAATGGATAAACCGTGATGATATTTATGTTTTATTTATTTAAAACATATTTACATTTACATATGACTGTGAAAAAGGAACAATTTATATGTTATATTTGTGGTACAAAAATCAACGTATATATTGGAAATTTTAATTTTTAACATTTTAAACAAAATCTAATAGTGCTTATAAGTAAATTTTAAATCGTACAAGAAATGTTATTAAAAGAAAATGTGTTAAGGGACCTTTCAGTTTAGTATTTACAACTTTCCTCTGAAATTAAAAGGTCGTAAAATAAAAAAAAAATAAATTGTATTTTCTACATGACAGATTTCCAAACAGACCCTCCATGAACAAAACAATACAATGACAGATTGTCACCACCAAGATGGCTACTGTTGCTTGTGTAGACAAATATTGGTAAACATACCGATTGATGTTAAAATGCTGCGGTTTCTTATTGTTTTTTGTTTTATTAATATATTTTCATACAGAAATATTTTTTTTACACTGGAGAAGAAGAGTGCCTTGTCTCAAAACGTGCTAATACACAGGAAGAACTGAGCTTATAAAAGTCTAGATATTAATTTGGGAAAGGGGTTAGGTTTCCATAAAACCAAGCGATAATATTTGTACCAGTGTTTTTGTTATGTTATGGTAAAAGTATGTATGTAAAATGTAACATTTTTGAAATTATACTTATTACTGTTTCTTTTTTAGATAACATTTTCAGAAGTTTATCGAAAATTCTTCGTAAGCGTAGTATGCAGCATATCAAAAGGCATAAATTTACACATTATATTTGTATTTTGTAGTAGCTTCTGTTCTGAATTGACGACATTGTAATCCGTGACAGTAATATGTGAAAATTATTAGGTGGCTAATTCCATCAACTTAAAACAATGGCCATAGTAGAAGAAATTTATTTTTCTATTTTAAAATCTAAACATGAACTGTTTGATAATATAAAACAAGACAATCGAGTATCAAGGCAAAGCAATTTTTTTTCTTGTTTAAGTGATTAACTATTTATTTCATAATAATTACATAAATAAATACTCTGACACTAAAACTACTTTATAATTCTAATAAGATTATACAGTTCTCAAAGGAACTATTCCTGGGTAAAGATAAGTTAATGTATAACAGTTACTTTATTTATAAAATAAATAAATATATCTTCATGGCCATATTACCCATTGCTGGGTGTGCTAACCTGCTATGTACGCAGATATCGGTAATGATGATGACATATTTGTACCGTGTGGGCGTTAAATATTAATTTGAATACCTGCTAAGAATAGTTACTGATAATTTTCCGGACGAAATTGTATTTTTTGCTTTTAACAGCTAATGCATCCAATATGATCCGGGAATTTTGCTAAATTTTCATGTTTGCTTGTAATCTCCATTTCTGTTAAATAAATTTACTTGTATGGGATATTGACAGATGCATTATGTAATTAATTTGAATTTTTTATGAATATTTTATTCAGGGATTCAATGTAGGTTTTATTGCATTTTTATTTAAATTTTTGTCATACAATATACTTCAAAAATAAATTGTTTATTTTTCCTTGTAATTTTTCCTACGTATTTAAGTTATTTTCGATATATATCCGAGGTTTATCTACACGTCGAAATAACATCTTAAAAAGACGTCGATACACCGTCTAAAAATGACGTGGAAACAACGTCTTAAAATGACGTCTAAATAAGTCTTATAATGACGTCTAAACAAAGTCTTAAAATGACGTCTAAACAACGCCTTAAAATGACGTCTAATCCACGTCTGAATATGACGTCGAAACTACGTCTTAAAATGACGTCGCACAGCTCCACGCTGAGACGTCTTCTGGGCGACTATATGACGTAAATTAGGACGTCACAGTGACGTCGATTTTAGGTCATTTGTGTTACTTGGGAAGTATTGAAGAAAGAAATGACAAACACTTATTTATATTATACGGACCAAGGAATTTGCGAAATTTTATAGTTTTATGTTATTACAATTGGTCGGTTTGCAGAAAAGGCAGAAATCACGCAATCCAAGAATGAATGGTCGACGAAGTCCAATTGCTCGTTCATAAGCCCTAAAGGCTGGATATGCAAGTTTTCATTAGGATAAAAATATTATAATATGCATATTATGCTACTCTGTACACACGCTATAGAAGATATTCATTGTCTTACTAGTACAAAAATGTTGATATTGTTGTACTAGCAAAAAAATGTTAGTTTCTTAGTTCACCGCTGGCGGCGGCATTCACCACAGCAACACAGATCATATTGAAAATTGTTATTTGACAGTTGCATCGTTTGTGTTTTTTAGAGTACACAGCCAGCTTTGACTGAAATTTCAAATTTTATAAATAAAAAAAATCCAAAAAAATGTCAAAAAATTATTTAAAACACTTGAAGAAAAAATAGTATATGTCATTCGGAGTAGAACGCCCTTTTTGTGTTTTACCCAGCTTGCCTAGCCTCGGCCGCAATAGCTGGGTTCAACACAAAAAGACCGCTTTCTACTTCTAATAATATAATATACTATTATTTGATGGATAAAATATAATCACGAATACCACTCTTTAAAGAAGTATATTGCACATTGCACTCCAGTCCATTTTAATTTATCTAGCGAGGCATACAGTCTTTAACTACAACATTATAAAAGTAATAATTAAGAAAAGAATACAAGTTAATATAAAACGAAAACTGTGTTCAAACTGACCTGTTAATTTTATTTCTCCTACTATACTGTTCCAAACATTTTCTTTATTATTTTATCCTTAAAATCCGTACAAAAAATACACTATTTTTTGTATTGTCAATTAAAAAGTAGGTAGTCTTGTTCTTCGGTTTTATTTTTAGGTCATATGAAACTCCAAATGTCATCAAAACACTTTGTTATGTGGTAACTTTTCTTACTTCAGAAACTAGTGACATTGAAATCTGCGCATGTGCAGTTGACACATTTTGACATAACACAAGGATAAAACATAAAAAATAAAATTTAGTCATTTCTTATGCATTATGTTTATGTATCCTATGTTTATGTTTTATCTCAAAACTACGTAAACGTTGCGATATAAGAGTACACATTTATATTTTATGACTTATTCCTTATGAAATGTTGCATAAACCAGCCTTAATTCACAATGGTCATAAGCATAAGAGCTACATAACATAAAAATTACATTCTGCTTACGTGTGTACAATGAGCATAACATAAAAACTATGATTTTCAGAGTAAATTAACAACAAAGTGTCATATTTTATTAATTAGCGAGTGAAGTAATTGATATTAACATTAAGACGTTGAATTACCCACCTATTTATTTTATTAATATTTTCGTGTAAGGGCCGTGATTGCCATATTTTCTTTTATTAACACATCTTTGTAATATCTACTTTGTCTTAACATAAACATTCATACGATCTCATTAAATTAACTTGTAATTTATAATGAAAAGAAATAGAAACATAACCTACAACTTCGGCTCTTATTTCATTTCACAAACAAAAACAACTAGTTGACATACAATGCAGTCATGCGCAGTTTCACATTTTACATAAGAAAAACATAAAGGTGGAGTGATTTCAACTTTATGTATTTCTTGCGGAACTGTTAGAATCCGTGCGTTTAGAGAAAAAACAAATCGGCGCAGTAGAAGTTACCCAACCTACAAATGTTGACTATTAATACTCGCTCAAAAAACATTTAACTGAATAATATTTAAATGTTATTAATTTTTATATTATTATCATTTACTATACACAAAATTCATAAACAAGTATACATATAATTATTACTCGCACAAAAGACATTTGATTAAATATCTTTGTCCATATTTATATCTATAACCTATACGCAACAAACAGCTGCTATCTGTCACAATATCGTACTTTCACAAGCTGGACCCGCCCGGATGAATTTTGCCCTGTGCGCCGATTTTTTCTCTAAACGCACGGACTCTACGTAGCTACGTAAGCATGAAATACATAACAGCATTGTGAACACGCTCATTGAAAACCTATACTTCCACTTAATGCTTAAGTTTATGCTTACGTAATTCTTATGCCTATGTCCATTGTGAATTAGGGCTAAGGGAAATTCCCTTATGCAGATGTTTCTTTATTTCAAATGATTCTAGGAGAGTTAGTCTCTGGCCTTTCCTCTCTTTGTGCAGGATATTAAGGTTATCTTGTTTACATGTATGATTGTTAATTAACAGATGTTGGGCTAAATTAGAATGCAATCTATTATTTTTATAGGCAGACATGTGTTCCTTATATCTAATGTTGAAGTTTCTACCTATATATATATATACAAAACTACAATTAGAACATTCTATTTTATACACTCCTGAATTACTTAATGGGTCTTTGTCTATTAGTTTATTATTTACAAATATATTCTTTAAGGTATGTTGTGTGGAAAATCCTGCTATAATGTTAAATTTTTTAATTCGTTTCCAAGACTGTAGCTTATACCATTCAAAAATTGAAGTTTTTTGTACACTTTTTCTTTATTATCTACCCTGTAACTAGAATATAATAATGAAATGATAGATTTATATTGTTTTTTCTTGTACAGTTTTTATTTTTATTGTTAGTTAAATCGCCCGCAATACGATGACGTATGCGGCATCTTTGGTTCGCCGTAGTTGTCCGCTACAAGCGCTAGTTTAGAATAAAAGCATAAACGTATATCTTCTATATTTGATATTCAAACATAAATTCAATGTCAAATCGCAAAAAGCAAATTATTTGATTTTAACAATAGACACATAAAACCTAGAAAATACGATAAACATAGAAATTAAATTGTCAAGTGTGAGATGAAAACATAAACAGGTGGCCGTGTTTTACTCTTCTTTCTATGAACCACGTTTTGGGCACGAGTTTCGAGACCTAATTCACACATAGTTGATGTTATGTAAGCCATAATGGCGAGAAAAAATATTTCAAAAGTTAAATATTTTTTTCTTCAGTATTTTTTAAAATTTTACAAAATATAAAGTAAAAACGCTTTAGATTTAAAAATATTTTAACATAAAAAAATCCAAAAATTCGAAAACTCCCCCGTTGTGACTGATGACATTTTTTTCAGAAAACACATTGATTTTTTACATTTTTACAAAAAAAATAGCTGTGACATGATTGGACAGATTTAAAGGGTTCCAATTCTTATAGAAAGCAAGTAAAACAAAAATTATCGCCAGATTTTCTATCTACCATCGGTTGAGCGTTATTCTCATTCAATGATGGTGCAATATATTTCAACAAGGAAGAAAATCCATTAAAGATTTGACTGGCCCGTCGAGAACGTGCTCGTGTTGCAGCATCAGAAGAAAATATGAGACATTTGGAAATTGCTTAATTAAAGTTAGAGAACTTTCACAAATAGTGAACATCAGCCCTCGGTGATTTCGACATTTTTTGGCCCATTGAAACAATCGCTAAAAGGTCATCGGTTCAATTCGGACGCTGTGGTAGAGTTACTGGTCGAGTTCGGGAATAGTTCCGCAAACAGCCGCAGGAGGCAGGAATTTTACTAGCTGAGTATTTGCTTTACAGCCTCTAATCGTGTTTCTATTGAACAATTCTCGTAACTAATTATTGATAAAACCTCTATTTAAAACATCATAGTTATTATGAGAGCCATGATTTCAAATTTTATTCATCATATTACATTTTAGGAGTTGTCTTCCATTATTTAATTATAATTTATAATAATAATATAATAAAATTTATTATCAAAAGGACTTAGTTATTAATAATTTTAATAAAAACCGCATTAAAAAAATCACTAATACGGATGACCGAAAAATTAGTTTAACTTCAAACATCCTTTATATTAAGCTGTCATGTTTCATTAAACAGCCGATTTCATATTAAATCGTTTCTCGCTTAAATGAAAACTGAATATTTATCAGAAATGTTAATTAAGTTATAAAATAATCTAATGCGCATTTTGAAAAAAACTGACGGGCTACATATCATGTGACCAAGATAAAAACATCTCTAACAACCTTATAAATATAATCCGAAGAGAAAATCCGTAGACACACACTTTTAAAAGCGTATACCCCAGACCCTTAGACTAAATGTTTAGTTTTCCAGCGGAATCTCATAATTTACCCAAAAAAATCAAATTGCCATAACTGTTGATCGGTTGAAGATAACATAGAAAGTGTATATATCATTTTGAAGGAAATTTAATCCTCTACAACTTTTTTTTCTGTAAACCGAAAAGATAAGGTGCTAGAGAGAGAAGTTTATTGAAAAACGCCAGGCAAAATATTTTTTTTACAACATTTGCGGTATTTGATAGCATATATTTCATAAACGGTTAAAGATAAAAAAAAATTAAAAAATCTAAAACGTAGAAAATTTTATCAGCTTTCATTTTGTATACAGGGTGTTCAATTTAAGTGTTTCACTATTGCTATCTCGAGAACCGTAAGAGATACGAAGTCGGTTAAATTAGAAAACAATTTCTATATTATAAGACTATTAAAATGAGCATTACAAAAAAAATTTTCAACCAGTGGTTCTCAAAATACAGAATTTAACTTTTTAATTTTAAATGAGAACCTACTTTTTTTATTCGGCTATTCGATTCAGCATTTTTTTCTGAATACAACGATATAAAATGTTTATACCCTTACATGACGAAAAAAACGAGAAAAATGCAAAAGAAAAATTATTATTTTCATATTTATTTCTACATGTAATCAAAGTGCCATGACAAAACAATTGAATATTTTGTTTTCATCATTGTTTGGGCGATTTAGATGCTTTAAAAAATATTATAAAAATTGTTCAAAATTATTGCCATGCTGATTTATACATAATTCCAGCCTCCTGAACATATTACTTCTTACTTTTCTTAAATTTCGGCCGTCTATGTGGGAAATAATATTTTCGATTGCATTTTTCAGAGATAATAAGAAAACTTCGTACATATCAATTTTTTCTTCGTGCGTAAAATTCATTTTAACACAAAAGAAAAAACAAAATATTGAATTGTTTTTGTCATGGCACTCTGATTACATGTAGAAATAAATATGAAAATAATAATTTTTCTTTTACATTTTTCTCGTTTTTTTCGTTATGTAAGGGTATAAACATTTTATATCGTTGTATTCAGAAAAAAATGCTGAATCGAATAGCTGAATAAAAAAAGGTAGGTTCTCATTTAAAATTAAAAAGTTGAATTCTGTATTTTGAGAACCACTGGTTGAGAAAAATTTTTGTAGTGCTCATTTTAATAGTCTTATAATATAGAAATTGTTTTCTTATCTAACCGACTTCGTATCTCTTACGGTTCTCGAGATAGCAATAGTGAAACACTTAAATTTAACATCCTGTATACAAAATGAAAGCTGATAAAATTTTCTACGTTTTTGATTTTTTAAGTTTTTTTATCTTTATCCGTTTATGAAATATCTGCTATCAAATACCGCAAATTTTCTAAAAAAAATATTTTGCCTGGCGTTTTTCGTTAAACTTCTGTCTCTAGCACCTTATCTCTTCGGTTTACAGAAAAAAAAGAAGTTGTCGAGGATTAAATTTCCTTCAAAATGATATATACACTTTCTATGTTATCTTCAACGAACTACTTTGATATGTGATACAAAACAAAATATTCAATTGTTTTTGTCATGGCATTCTGATTACATGTAGAAATAAATAAATAAATAAATATGAAAATAATAATTTTTCTTTTGCATTTTTCTCGTTTTTTTCGTTATGTAAGGGTATAAACATTTTATATCGTTGTATTCAGAAAAAAATGCTGAATCGAATAGGCGAATAAAAAAGTAGGTTCTCATTTAAAATTAAAAAGTTGAGTTCTGTATTTTGAGAACCACTGGTTGAATTTTTTTTTTGTAATGCTCATTTTAATAGTCTTATAATATAGAAATTGTTTGCTAATTTAACCGACTTCGTATCTCTTACGGTTTTCGAGGTAGCAACAGTGAAACACTTAAATTGAACACCCTGTATAACGATTTTTTTGATAAAGCGCATATAGTCTTCAAGCAAAAAACCAAATATAGATACCTTCTCGGTCCCCCCTGCATCCCGCTCACCTACTATGTTCGGGGACTTTTAGTATGTTTACCTCCTAACGACTCTAAACAAAGCCCTGAAGTCAAAAATTGTGACACCCTCCATGCATTCTACATCCTCCTTTTGAGCGTTCGTTGCCTGGACATTCTTTCGAAAATCACATATTTTCTGTATCCCGAAGAGAATAACTATAATAGTAGCTGGTAACTGGACGTTTTTTACTTCCTTGTACGAAGTAAAGGAAGTATTGTAATCGCGAAAAATTTCTGTTTTGAGATTTCAACGGAAATATCCATTTTGACCATCCCTGAATCCATTCTGACTAATTTCGTCGTGACGTCTGTACGTACGTATCTCGCATAACTCAAAAACGGTAAGCCGTAGAAAGTTGAAATTTTATATTTAGTACTTCTATAACATCTAGTTGTGCTCCTCCCTTTTTGGTCATTACATAATTTCCAGAAATGGTACTTTATTTGAAGCCTATAATAGATTTTAATGAAAAACTGTATTAAAATATAATCCAAAACGTTTCAAATTTGGTATATAAGACTTTAATATCAATTGGAATAACATAGCAGATTTTGGTTAAAACAGGCTAACCGGAAATGATATATTACCTGAAGTTGTTAACAGTTTTTCTTGAATAAAATGGTTTCATTTTGATTTTAGAAATAAATGCTTCAAATAAGAATTTTAGAGAATTAAATTCTGCGCCTAGCACATCAAGTATTATTAAATTAGCCCTTTGTATAAGCGAGATATGTAAATCTTATATACTTTTTGATTTTTGTAATGATGCTTGTTATGGATTAGGACAAAAAATAACAAAAAAATAAAAAATAAATGTTAATGTCAAATTGCGTCAACACATGTAATTTTAAAATTGGGTCTATACTTCATCTTCATATTGGTCTTGCGTACAAGGAAGTTGTGTGGTGTCATCAGATTTTTATACTCATATATAAGCTGTCGCTTGAACTGTCGTTAGATAGGTTTTTGTACAAATCTGACATTTATTATGTGAGTTACTACGAAAAAGCCTTTCATGTGAGGCACTATTCCTATATTCCTAATGTATTTTTACTCTATTTTGGTTTCATAAAAAAATTGCACAGGAGTGCTAAAATTCCACGGCATACATAAAGTGAACATCCTGTATATTATTGACATTCCCATGGAGTTCGTTATAACTGAACATTATTGTAATTGTTTCACAAATAAAAAAAATAAGGATGAGCAACTTTTTCGGCCATAAGCAATATGAATTATTCAGAATAACAATAACTAAAATATCATTTACTTTTCTATCCTAGATTAAACTCACTGAATAATATTAATACAAAAATCAATGATAATGTCATTGTATAAAAAGCAATGTTAATATTTCATTAATCCATTTCTGATCACAAGTGTATCAGAGCGTTATTTGACGGAGTAATCCTTTGTATTCCTTGAGCAGGAACAAAACACTGTCAATTCGATTAGAAATACTCGAGCATCGTCGGAGAAATAATTTTCTTTGTGAAGGTAGTGTCGTCGCTAAACAATATTGATATGAATCTTCTACCCCATTGTAGCAAACAAAAAACAACTGATTGTGTATTGTTTTTAGAATTGAAAAATGAGAGACGAGTTTAATTGGTGTTTTTTGCAATTGAAGTAAAAACAAAAATTGTTTGTTGAATAAATTGATTAACAAAGCAAGCTAATTACAAAGTTTTTCACTACTATTTCGAGTTTTCTATTTTACTTTGCAGAAAATTTTTGTTTACACAATTTTTGCATTAACAAAATTAAGTTATTGTATTAAATGAAAATTTGATAACATCAAAAAGCTTGGTTCCATAACAATGTTTTATACTGCTACATGAATTTTCAAAAAAATTCAATTATATTTTTTTTTATCGGCAATTCCAACTATTATTTTCTAAATAATTTCATTATCTTTCATTTCATTTTTTTAATAATATTTATATCCCTTTGTTACTATTTATAATAAACAATATTAAATTTCACGGAAAATAATATATGTTAATGATAATTTTTTTTTTTTCTAATTAGATTCTATTCAGCACATTTTGTAACATGTAAAACCTATTTTAAAATTTTATAAATATTGCTCATTTGTAGTGATAGCCATGGAATTGAAATAAAATTGCAAATAAATGCATAATATTTGAACTGTCTACTGCATACCATTGAATTATTTGCAGTTGTTCCTCTTGATAAAAACGTTCTATTTATAAACCAAAACACAATAAATAGTAACATAATAAATCTCTTTCTATATCACAATTAAAATAACATTATGCATTTATTTGTAATTTTATGTCAATTGCATGGCAGTCGCTACAAATGAGCAATATTAATAAAATTTCAAATTCGATTTTACAGGTTACAAAATATGAAAAATAAAATCTGATTTAGATGTAGAATTTTATGATCTACAACACTAAAGACTGTTTGTCAACAGTGTATATCTCTAACTTAGTTAACGTGAAAAAAATAAATTTAAAATACATACAATTCCCACCTATATGGAAAATCAAATGTGGGTTCCATTAAGTAAAATCTGATGTGGCCAGCACATAACCTCTCGCCAGATATTTTACCTGGTTGTACGCATAAAACGAAAAATATTTTTAAATACAGATACATATATTCATGTCTCACTACAAAATAATTATTTTAATATAAATTATGTACAATACATACATTTTCTTTATATTCGATATCCTGAATTTTTTTTCTACTTTCCTTTTCTTTTTCTTTTATTCGTCATTTTTCGCAAATTCCTTTTATATATTTTTTTAAGGTATATTCTTTTGCGTTGTTGACTTTTTATTTATTTTCATAATCTTCATAATGATGTACAAATATTTTTGACAGTGGCATACAAATATTTTTGGCAGTGTCATTTATGTGTGAATTACAAACATTTGAATTTCTTGCCTTGAAGTAATTTGATCTAAGAATTTTTACATCAAATTATTTTATATGCATTTCTTTATCTCTAAATCTATAGAATATATAATAATGGATTTATATTTATCGAATAAAGAATTTAACGTTCTTTAATATAAGTATTTAGATAAATTTTCGATAAATAATATTTAGATGATTTTTTTCTTGTAACTACTACTTCCGGTTGTCCAGTTGTTACCAAAACTGACTCGACTCTTCCCATTATTGTTAGATTGAGGAATCCGTAGTTAAAAATGTCTTAAGTCTTATAGTATTTGAGTTATGGTGAATCCAACATACACACACACGCACACACGCACGCACGCACGCACGCACGCACGCACGCACGCACGCACGCACGCACGCACGCACGCACGCACGCACGCACGCACGCACGCACGCACGCACGCACGCACGCACGCACGCACGCACGCACGCACGCACGCACGCACGCACGCACGCACACACACACACACAAACACACACGCACACGCACACGCACACGCACACGCACACGCACACGCACACGCACACGCACACGCACACGCACACGCACACGCACACGCACACGCACACGCACACGCACACGCACACGCACACGCACACGCACACGCACACGCACACGCACACGCACACGCACACGCACACGCACACGCACCCACACACGCACGCACACACACACACACACACACATACACACACACACACACACACACACACACACACACACACACACACACACACACACACACACACACACACACACACACACACACACATCATCATCGTAAAAATGTTATAATCGGATTCTAATAATAAATAATAATAATAATTATTATTTTTATTATTATTATTATTATTATTATTATTATTATTATTATTATTATTATTATTATTATTATTATTATTATTATTATTATTATTATTATTATTATTATTATTATTATTATTATTATTATTATTATTATTATTATTATTATTATTATTATTATTATTATCATATGTATTTCACTGGTCAATAGCTGTTTTCATCATTATTAATTTTAAACGTATTTTAAATTACGATTTCTCCGGAAGCGATATCATCGTTGATTTTTTAACTAATTAAAAATATATTTGTATTCAATTTTACTCTTTATAGAATCTTATATAACAGTTCTGATTGTTCAAAATTGTCAGAAATAAATTGAAAACCAACAATGATATCGCTTCCGGTGAAACAGGAAGTGGAATTCAGTTCCTTATTACACTAAACAGTAGCAATGTAGTTCGCCCTCAGCTTTATAATTTAAAGTATTAAATCTAAATTTAATAACAAAAAAATAGCCATTTGCCTATATTTTCAACCACCTGTATGTACTCGTATATACATTAATGCATCTATATGATAATCACAAATTAAAATTTTAACTGCCAGTTAAATAAACAAAATAAACGAATTGAAATGTCGAACGACAAATTTATCATTGCTGTTTGTTATCCAATGGGCTATATGACCATTTTTTATTTCTTCCATTATGATTCTTTATAAAAAATAAAGATACCCATATTTTTTAAATCGCTTAATTGTTATTAATTCCGAAGGAAAACATTAATAAAATTTGGAGAGGGGATAGGAGACGTCACGTAGGAGTATTAGAATTCATTCGATAAAAATTATCAATCATAAAATAATCTAATTTGGCAAATTACCGGAATCTGCTTTTAAGAACAGGTTCCATTTTTAAAATAATGTATGGAAACAGCCTTGAAAACCATATGACTCATATAGTTTGGAGATCAATGTCATATGATGAAGTGTCAATGTCATATATGATATGACATTCAATTATTTGTGTAACGTCAATAGTTATTTGTATCACTAGACCAGATACTGAACATTTTGCGAGAACGAGTTTATTTTGACATGCCGAGCTGAAAGCGAGGCCTGCAAATACGAGATCTCGCAAAACAGTTTCTGGGCGTGTGATACACAAGATTTTTGTGCCGACATCTCCATAAATTCTTCGTATACGTCTCATAACCTAAAAAAAGAACATATATTTTTATCGGTTTTGCATTGCAAGTTTAAATATAATTACTTCAATTGAGCTTAAAATGCGTAATTATTTTATATTTATTGAAAATATATCATACAAACTTTAGTTATATATATTTTATATACTTTCGCATATTTTCAATGACAGATAGCGGAAACTCAATTGTATCACGTGAAGTTAGTTGTAGTTACAAAACAAACAAAACAAATTAGTCCTAAAGTTGGAACTTATAATTAATCTAAACTATTATTCACAAAAGATGACTATTCAGGGTCATCTGTGAGCCGTCTGATATAATATTGCTTGCAGATAACTTCATTGCATTTAGTTTGCATAGGCGTGCAACATGAAATATTTATGGAAACATTTTAATTGAAAAAATTAGAGTAATTCATTTGAAAATTATTTTTCGTTTTAAATAATGCCTTTCTGAAAGATTTATGTTCTTCACTTCTGTTTTTACAAAATACAAAAACATAGACTTAACTTACAAACCAAGGAATAATAATTTGATTTAAACGTCAACGCCACTGGGTAAATATTAGCACAGAGGGCAGTGCAGTAGATAATTAGGTATCTGTAATTCTACGACATATGTCATTATTATTTATAGTGTTTTAGAAAGTAATGCCACTATTTAAGTATATCTGTCACACCACATAAAATAAATAGACATAGGTCAAATAATCTTTCTCTTTCTAATAAAATATGTTGCTAAGCTACTGCTATAAAGTAATGTGTATTCTTTCTTCGAACAAATGACCTTGAATAGTCATCTTTCGTGAATAATAGTATATACGAGATGACAGCAATGGCAGCATATTATTATTTTTATTATAATATATATTTTATTAATATAAAATGTAGTTATTTAAGTTACAACAATTAAAGATTTAGCCCTCAAATTTCTAAACATTTTGCTAATTCTTGTGTTGAAAGTAATCTTAAATTGACATATCACCAGAACAGTAATGCCAACTCCTTTTGCTGGACTAGGTCAGCAACAGCGCATTTCTGGACGATTTTGAGTTCTTTAATACTAGTCAAAATGGACGGAGGTACGAAAAATATTTTTATTTCATTCTATGAATTGCCTATATTGATATCTTATACGTCGGAGATCTTGAGAGTTACGCATCGAACGAGACGCGAGCGTGCCGAACAAATAAACACCCAAATATTATTGTTTATACTATTCGACACGCTTGGGATGGAGTCTAGGCGGGGAAGGATCTACAATCTCGAGAGCGGAAGATGAAGGGTTGATCATTGTGATTGAGCTTGTGAGAAGAGAAGCGTGCTTAGGAACTATCCATTAGTTTCGTATTCCAAGTTACTTGTATTTTATTATTTTATTTTACATTATATTGGACTAAATTATAATCAGTGTACCAAGTATTTTAGAAAGTTTATTAAACAACACATTAAATTAATCAAAATGTCTGATAGTGATGATTGTTACACGCCCCCTCCTTATTGTCCTTCGATATATACATTGTTTCATTAATAATTTTGTCTAATTTATCACTGAAAACATTTATTCGATATCATTAAGTAAAAAAAAAATCGGTTTATTTATTATTCAAATACTAATTTCAGTGAAATTTAAGATAATATTCTCATATTGTTTTTATCATTATTATTGGTAGTCACAATGGTTAATTTTTAATGTTTAAACTTTATTTCCTTCAATTCGACAATGGTCATAGAGTCCATTTCATATTGTTTATTTATCTGGAAGTTAAAATTTTAACTGAGGATTGTAAAATGAACCCTTAATGTTACATTCGAGTATATAAAATATAGTTACAAAGTTATATAGATAGCGCGATTCAGTTTGGCTTATATTAATTTTATATTCAGAGTATCCATTGCCGTTATAGTAAACACAGCAGGCTTTTATCCTTCAATTAAAATAGTGTAATACCGGAAAGTGTTTTGCAAAACAACATAAAACTTAAATGAAATGAGGCAAACTATCCGCAGTCTAAATTAAATAATAACAAGGTCGATATATTTTGTGTAGTCACACGAATATGCGACTGAGTGGCGACAAAATATTTTAATTAGTGGACACAATTCCTGCTATTAACCCATTTATTACATGAGCACGCAGGAAGGAAAACAAAAACTCCAGCGGGCCGTAATCCGTCATGTAGGTGACGTCACCAGCAGTCCTGCCTAGCCAGTTCAAGGTTTCACGCGTCAGCGAAATTCCTGCGTCGCAGGATTAAATCACCAGGATCAAACTAGGCCACAGGCCAAATTGTCGATTGATGAATTAATTGCCATCATGGATCGTCCGCAAAATTAATTGTTAATTGAAAATGAACATAAATAACCATGTATATAATTAAGAATCTGCATACAATCAGCATCCTTTTTAATTATTTCTTCACTAATATATTGATAAATGTTCTGAAAATTATTGCCACAAGTACATAATGACTTTTAAAATGCTAAAGCTTTTACAAAATATAAAGTAACTTTCTTAGCTTGTATAGCACATAGAAAATAATAATTTTATTTGTAAACAACATATTATATTTCATTGTTCTTAAAATGGAAAAAATAGAACACCGTGCTTTCATCAAATACCTTAACACATTCATGATGACATGACAAATACACTGGGAGCACCTTATCCTTCATAAACAATGGTAAAAAAGTGGGTAGCTGAATTTAAACGTGAGAGAGAAAGCAATGAAGATAATCTTGCAACTATTACCATTGAAGAAAACATCAATTTCATTAACGATCTGGTCATGGCAGAATGACAAATCAAGATTCAAGAAATGGCAGAGACATTTCATAATGAAAGTGTTCAAATATTTTGAGCAATGAGTTAAGCCGGGGACTGGGGCCAAAATGTTGTATAGTATCAGTAGTGAATGGAAGTTGACGTTTAAATTATTTAATTATTGTGGTTTTTTTCAAACCCTAGAAAAGAATAGAATTGTACGAGATATTCACGTATGAGGATTTTTGCATGAACCATTTAAATATTGGACTGGGAAATCACAGAAATACATTACTATATCTTGCTTACAAAAGATGGCCGACTACGGTACCTGAATATCAAAACAGGGGTGCGTTTAAAATATTTTAAACATTTTTCGTTTATTTTGATTATAACAAAATATTTTAACCTTTAAACTATTTAGTTTTGCAATTCCATGAAATAGGATTATTTTTAATTTCCTCAACAGTAATTCCGACTCATGGGTTGCTTACAGCTGAAACGAACGAACTAGAATTTCCGGTAATAAAATTTTTAAATACATCCCTGAATCCTGTTGCTAACGTCATTTTAAATGCCTTATTCCAGTGGTACTGTGTACAATTCTAATCTTCTGTAACGGAATACATAGAGGTCAGTTTCCTTTCCAATCAAATCACATGGAAAAATTTTCAAAAGAAACCACATCTATTACAGTTATTAATGTCATTAGGCCGATATGAAGCAAATAACGGACGCGGCTGAAGTTTGTAAACCGAGCCGTTATTTGCATATCGGCCGTGTGGCGTTCAAAATTTTTAATAATAACATAAAGTTCTTCACGATACTGTGCTTTTCTTCTTAACGGCTGGCGCCCGTTATAATAACGGCCGGCGGTCGTTATACATATCTTATTTTAACTTTCATTTTTCGTTCGTGCGTGGTGACTGTTATAATAACGGCCGGCGGCCGTTATAGTCCCATTAACACATACGTGTTTGGTTCTGTTAAATCATATTAACAGTATGTATTACAAATAATAATTTAAACGTCAACTTTCACTCGCTAGCCATACTATAATGTAATGCAACCCAAGCATTTGCTAGTCAGTACGGGAAAACGAACGGTGAACGAAACCGCTCATATCGAACAATAATGTTCCACTGGACTGTCGGATTTTTGACGAATCCCTTTGATTGTTACTTTACAAGTCAGTGCCGGTCTTAGTTGGTTCGTTCTGAGCGTACTTTTCATATCTATTCAGTACCAGTAGTCGGCATAGTTCCGTCGCGCATTTATGGTTTAATATATTTATTTTATTACAGTGTAAAACATGAAACGATTTTCTATTTATAGTAATTATGAAAAATGGAGTGCTCCCAAGAAAATATTTTATTTTTTATTGACCAGTATCGTCTAATCAATCTTGTAGAATCCACAAGACCCACAACATTATAATAAATTTTAAAATATGACGCAGCACTCGCAACTTCTAGGTTCAACATTTTTGAACAAAATAAGAATGAAGCAATGTTAAACCAAAAGCATTCAAAACGAGCAATCGTGTGTATTTTTTAAACGTTTGTAATGTAATGCTCGAACCGATCATTACATCACAAAGTATTGGCTCCAGTCAGTTGCCGCCTTTAGGATGACAAAAATCTCTGCTAGATGGGCATCCCGGCTTCTGACGATTGATCAGAAACGTGTTCGTCTCCAGACATCGCTAGACTTTCTACTTCATTATAAAACAAATCCTGATATATGTTTATAGAAAGATTTGTTACTACCTATGAGACATGAGTTCACCACTGTGAGCCTGAATCAAAAAATAGTCCAAACAGAGGACCAAAAAAGTCAATACACATGCTAATTCAAAATACTCCAATTAAATCACATACTAAGAGATTAATTTAAAATTTCGAAGAAACTAACAACAGGTCACATAACCTCACAAAAAATAATTGTGCATCTAGTGCTGCCCTCTCTGTGTTAAGCCACGAACTTTTCAATCCACCCTCGTACATGTATAAGTACAGGTACAGGTCATTAAGGCATTAACAACAATCTTCATACAATTTTCTGAATGTACCATGTGGTGGAAATTATTCTGCAATTATATCCTTTTCAATATACATATTATGCAGTGTAAAACACGCTTTATATTCTCGTAAATATGAAAAACATCTTAATCTGTGTAAAAAGATGCGGAAGCTTGCAAAACTTTTCGATTAATGAATCAAATGATATAAACTCGAACTTTCAGAATCAAATTATTTAAATTATGTTTGTCAGCAAAAAATTCCTCCCCGGCGGCTCGAAAAGTTTGCAAAGTTTGTAGCAGGGTGTTAGATTCCCCATCAATGAATTTGTCCCAATCAGCCAAAGTTATATTATCTTAGTAATAGTAGAACTCGAGAACTCGCAAACTTCATAAAATCATAATAATTAAATGCAATCACGACATTTTGCTACAGCGGTGGAGTTCTCGTGTTTTCTGAATAGATCGCGTTGCAATTTAATTTCTAAAAGCAATTTCGTCCGCACAAATGACTTTTAAAAAGAGTTCCCAACGCACGCGAGTGTTTTGTCACTCGAATTGCTACAGAATGAAATACAATGTTCAAGATAAATAAATTTACGTATTTACAAAGGCTATACGATTTGCTACTTTTCTAGTTCCTTCATTGAATAGTAATGAATGTGCACTTGGTTCTACTTTATTCAAACAAACAAGATTATTCAACCGAAAGAATTTAGAATTTATTATAATCAAGCAGCAATCTTTGTAAAGAATTTGTAACGTAAACTCACTATTTTTGTACCCAATTTTATTGTACCTACATTTGTGTATGATTTCACTTGTTTGTAAAATGTATAAAAATGCAAAAGTGCATTTTCATTTTGAACTATAGAAAAAGGGGTATTCATAGTGTTAGTCAATTCTAGAAGATTCTGAATAGCGAAGCACACAAATCAGAAAATGCACATCGTAGATATAACAAATGAACAAAAAATGCAAGTTAACAGTCATTTATTAGAATTTAAAAAAACGAAAAAAAATATCGTATTCTTTATGAATATTACATTATTCGAATGTTTATGGTTTATAACTTTTACTTAAGTTAAATGTTTTGTTCTTAATCATGGACTATAGTTTTGTATCATGTTAAGTAAAATTTACCTAAATACAGCAAAAATTATCTATCGAATGAGCTAAACTGAGGAGCCTCTGGCAATAAACCATAGTCCAAATATTTTTAATTTGTTTTATATACATCGACATCTACTTTCAAAGATGCTTAACAGTTAAAACTATCTCGCAAAATAAAAAATCTGATGTGGCCAGCACATAACCTCCCGCCAGAATTTTTTTTTCTTTTTCTTTATATTCGTCATTTTTTCGCAAATTCCTTTTATATTCTTTTTTACGTATATTCTTTTGCGTTGTTGACTTTTTTTATTCTCATAATGATGTACAAATATTTTTGACAGTGGCATACAAATATTTTTGACAGTGACATTTATGTGTCAATTACAAACATTTGAATTTCTTGCCTTGAAGTAGCATTTATCTGAGATTTATTACATCAAATTATTTTATATGCATTTCTTTATCTCTAAATCTATAGAAGATATAATAATGAATTTGTATTTATCGAATAAAGAATTTAATATAAGTAATTACATAAATTTTCGATAAATAATATTTAGATGATTTTTTCTTGTAACTACTACTTCCAATTGTCCAATTGTTACCAAAACTTAATCAACTCTTCCCATTATTGTTAGATTGAGGAATCCGTAGTTAAAAATGTCTTAAGTCTTATAGCATTTGACAAATCGTGGATCCAACATACACACACACACACACAGGCGCGCGCTCGCACACACGGACATCATCGTAAAAATCTTATAATCGGATTCTAGGGACCTTAAAACGTGCTTATTCACTAAAATCTGGATATGCGATTTTTGCATGAATTCAATACCTCTCTTAGCGAGAGGTAAAAATGTGTACAATTAATTTTTCTATAACTGTTATTCGAAGTATTTTTCTCTAAAATAATCCATAAATGATTGACAGATATAAAACATTGCTAGTCAACTACTCTTAGTCAGTTGGTCATGCTACCAACCATTACATTTAACTTACAGGTAATTTTTTGTCATAAGCGTTATTCTCTGTACTTTCTTTTTCAATTAATTTTTCCTAAACGGGTCTAATGTACCGATTTATTTTTCGTTGTTAAAAACTACAACAATATTGTCTGCATTTACTTTATATCAGAAAAAAAATGTAAGACTCATTTTACTATTTCATGAGATAACCATTTAGTAATGCCCATCTGAGATTTTTTTAAATATACGTACAAAACGCAAAACCTATAAAAATACAATTATGCAAAATAATCGCAATTTATTAAAAAACTATCAATCATACCACACAAAGATAAAACAAAGTGAATTTAATAAAATATCAATCAGAACAGAACATCGGAGAAGTACATAGGAAAGCGAATAATTCCCGTTCTTCCTACGTGGAGTAGAAATATCGGCTTTATATTTCAGTATTCGCATTTAATTGAAATATACAAAAGCTAATATCTTTGTGATAGACCTACAGCTTATATCTATTTTTATTTGCATAATTGCCAAATTCAATAAGTATTGCACTAAACTATTATTCACGAAAGATGACTATTCAAGGTCATTTGTTCGAGAAAAAAATACACAACACTTTATAGCAGTAGCTTAGCAACATTTTGTATTACTAAAAGAAAGATTAGGTGTCATCACTGAACTCAATATTATAATACTAGAATGCGCCATGATGCGAGATTCCTATAATAACAAAACAGGCCGAAAGTGATAGCAACACGGGGGTTTTCCGTCCTTTACAGTACTGGCACATCAGCCCTACATTCTGTATAAAAATAAAAAAAAAATTATAATAACCCCACATGTCAATGTCAAAAAATTAATATAAAAATTAAGTCGCAATATGGGAAAGAGTTCTTGCATATATAGTTGTAAATTCGAATGGAGTTATTATGGAGAATGAGGTGTTGCAAAAAAAATTAACATATCTTTTTTCTTCTGAAATTCGAATAAGTATGTTCTACAGTATTATTAAATATGATTTTCTGTTCAAATTACTGTATATATTAAGCACAGTAGCAATTTAAAAATTTACTTTTTGAATTGGCGCCAAATTACACTGCCTGTGACATCAGACTTACATTAGCCAATGACAAAACTGGAAAGATGATGAAAAAAAAACAAATGTATCATACATCAACGTCAATGATTGCTTTAATGACAACTGTGTGACATAAGGTCTGACTTATAGTGCAGCGTGATTTTTGGTTCTTTAGTGTAGTTCTTAGTTATTTATTATTATATTACAGCGTTATATTTCAGAGTTCAATGCCCTGTATTATAAAAGATGGATAAGTAAAGCACTAGCAAAGTAAAATTTTCTCTTGAAGTAAAATACTTTATTCCAGAGATTTTCGTCAAAACAAGAATAAAAATACTAGCTAATTAAATCTATAGTATAAATTACTCCAACGATGTGCGAGGAAGTAAATTTTATTCCGTAAAATAAATTTGACACATGTCAACATTAACTAAATTAATTCATTATACATTTCATTCCATGTATTATTTTTACATTTATTTATCTCCAACATGTTTGCTTTGTCTATTTCTAAGTAATTTTTCCTCGTTCTCTTTTATCCATTTTAGTTGACACCTGACACTTTATGACACGCACACACACTTTATTGTCTATTTTGACTTTTGGATTTCTTTCGTGTTAGGAACATACAGAATACATATTGTTAAAACTTATATAAAACATTCCAGCGACGCATTGTTTGGAACAGATCCTCCAGTTGGAGATTCACATTATCGCCAGTAGTGGTCTTAAGAAATACCGTCTAGAAATGTTTTATCCTAGATTTATCAATCTCTCTTATGCTCCAGTAGTGCAAAGATTAGCCGATATAAGAAACCGTAGCCTGAGTGCATCACATTCCAGCTAAAAAATTAAATGTATTCAATAGTTCTTATTTAATTATAAAAATATTTATATTTACATCAAAATGATCTTTACAACAAAGAAGTTATGATTTTATGTTTTTATTTTTACTTGCGACAACCATTTCATTCTTCTTTCTTCGTTTTGAGGTACTACTAGAAATATTTTTCTCTATTATCAGTTCTATTTGGGCACACTGCACAAAACGCTTTTTTACAACCATGTTTGAATATTTCCAAATACAAAAATCAATAGTAGTTGACAGCTGTCATGACTGTCACTCGTTTCATTTCCGTCGGTGGCAAATGTAAGCCACACCCTCATTGGTAAGTTCGATTCGAACGTCATCAGTCGAAAGGGGAAGCGGAAATTCAAACATTATAATTTCAAAGACAATTTTCTCATGAATAAAGAATAATACGAAAAAAATAAAAAATACGGGTAAAATATTTATTCTTAATCTTTCGATTAAAGCAAAGAAAAAAAAACCGTGCAACACCTCATTATAGAAATTCATTTCAAAATCTAAGCATTAATTTATAAGATTTTTTTAGGATTTTGAAATAAATAATGTTTCCAACCGTTTCGACTCCAATACAAGAGAAAATGGAAGTAGTAATAGAATAGTAATAGTCGAAAATAAGAATAAAAATAACAGTATTGAAAGTGCACTAAGGACATTTACTACTTGACATTTGTCAATGAAAATAATTTTTTAACTCAGGATGTATAAAACAAAAACGGAAAAACCCCACGTCATATATATGATATATGTCTATTTAATTTATGTGGTATGACAAATATTCGTAAATGGTGCCATTACTTTCTAACACACTAAAAATAACAGTGATGTATGTCGTAGAAGTTACAGACAAATAATTATATACTACACTGTCATTTGTACTAATGTTTATCCAGTGACAATGACATTTAAATCAAATTAGTATTTTATGGTTTAAGTCAAGTCTATATTTCTGTTTTATACAAAAACGTAGGAGAAGAAGATAAAACTTTAAGAGAAATATTATTTTAAAAGAAACAAATTTTCAAATAAAGTACATTTATTTTTTCAGTTAAAATAATGTATTTCGCGTCACACGCCTATGTGTACAAAATGCAGTGAAGTTATCTGCAAGTAATATTATATTAGACTGTTCATAAATGACTTTGAGTAGTCATCTTTCGTGAATAATACTATACCTCTATTTATAAAAAATGTAATCCTGAACCTACGAGTTCCTCTTTTGTGAAGCATAGAGCAAAAAATTCGCCTATTGACACCTGACAAGCTGCGACATTACATCTTGTGGGAAAAATATGAACTTTCCGAATTAGGACTGTTTATGTTGTATACGTTGTATGCTTGAACTGCATGTGCTTTGTCGTTTGTTGTAATTTTAAAATGAGAAAAACTCGTACAAATTGTTCTATATTCGGATGCTACTCAAGATCTGGTCGAAACACAGGCAAAAATCTACAATATACAAGATATCCTGGGTAATGTGTTCAAGATGGGGATCTCGAGAATTATTAGAGATAAGTAGTCGGGCCATCATGCTAGTGATATAGTGATGTGTTTGCTTTTCTGCAAAAAACAAAATGTCACTAGATATAAGCTACAATGTAATTTTGAACATTTTTGTTTTTCAAATAAATTACAATAATAATAATATTAATAATAATAATAAAGTAATCCAAAAATTCAGAAAGGGTATTTAAAATAATTTTACGAATAAATATTGGATATAGGTACTTAAATGACAAAAAAATAACATTAAAAATAAAGAATGTAAATTTGAACCGCGGTTAGAACTAATGTAATTAAAAAAAATAAAGATTTGCAAGATTGATTATATTAACTTAATTCGTATAGAATGTAGAAAGAATACTGCACATTTTATCTGAAATACTAATTCACCACTGAAATGGTCTCCGTATGGAGCAACTTTTGCGTAATTCAATCGACTTAGTATAGTTCCCACTAAGATCCCAATATGTATATATGACGTATGCAGATTATAATATTTGTTATAAAGCGCCTAGTTTGAAATTAATTAGCCTGGATATTTATCTAAATATACTTTAACATAACGTCAGTTTACGTTAAAGTATGTTTTGAAAAATTACAAGCGAAAATATCTTGCCTATGACATAATGCACATGTTATCTGGATCATTCTGCTTGTAAATCGTAAACCAATTAGAAAACAGTATAAATACTCAAAAAAAACATCCTCCCACTTCTGTGACCTCAAATTACATATAGCACGTCATTCATAACCAATAAGAAAACAATTTGTCCATCATCTACGTTATTTATACAAACAAACCTAAGCGTTAGTTTGTTACATATTAAGCTGTATGAACTTTGACGTCACATTCTGCTTCAGATCACGTGACTTTCAAAATATTACATATATTTAAATAATTAATTGCAAAATTAATGGATATTTCGTGATATTTTCAAATTTGAGGCCATTTAAAGAACAATTTTTTAAAAATTTAATACTTACATATAAGCATATAAAAATTCTTGCAACAGCTCTATTAGGCCTGATTTACATTAGCGGTACAATGACGGTACCGATACTTCTTGCTTCAATGTATTTTAATGGACCCATTTACATCTAGGTTCACGGTTCGATGACGAGCCATTGATATTTATTGATTTACATACCGTCCTCGTACCGTTATTGTACCGCTATTGTAAATCAAGCCTAAATATCAAAGGATCGTCATCGTACCGTCATTGTACCGTAAACGAAGATATAAATGGGTCCATTTAAATACATTGGAGCAAGATGTATCCGTACCATCATTGTACCGCTAATGTAAATCAAGCCTTAGACAAGATATTTGTTTTGTATAGGTTCGTATATGTATATCGATTGGGTCTTTTTGATTTTTTTGAATTTGATTTTGTGAAAGACTGAATACCAGTAAGCCGAAAAACATTATTACCTATAGGACCTAAATATTCTTAAATTAAGTTTGTATTGAGATACAATAATTATTATATGTACAAGGAATATATTTTTGATGTATATGAATTACCTACTTTATTTGTTTTGTTGAACACGGAACATGAATTTTACCCATACATTGATTATTTCACTTTGCTCTTTACACAAGCCTTAAAATTTATCACGCATAAACGATTTGAATATGTGAGTATTAATGGTTAATTTGTTGAAAATGGGATTTAAATGCACGTCGTTTATTTACTGTACAAACTAGTCCACTATTAAACCAATATTATCTATTTGTATAGTATGTATATTATATATCCTCGGTATTATTATCTATAAACTCAACCAATATAGGACTCATTAATGTAATGTATTATTATATCTACCTAATATTGAGTGTATTAAATTCGTCTCAATTAATTCAATGTATTTATAAATATTGAAATATAAAATTTATTAATACAATTAACCATCAACACATACACACATATTAAATCGAGTAAAATTAAACTTTCACTTTGCACTAATTTTTATAACTTTAATTAAAATAAATTTACTATAAGTATTTATTATTACTTTTTCTTAAATTTAAAGCAACATTTAGTATTATAATATCGAAAGACACCTCAAATATCATAATCACTTATACAAAATGTCCACATCTATTAGCTCAGAAATTAGTTACAAATTCAACTCTTATTTGTTCTAAGTTCTTTAAAAACCAATCTTGTCCCTAGAGGTGCCACCTGTGTTATTAAAAAAGAGCAACGGATTAACTGTCAAATATCGCTTTTAATTTTATTATTTGCTATTTATTTTGAAAGCTAATCCGACGTTCATTTTTTGAAATCATATTATAGATTACTTAGTTCAAAGACTTATGGCTGGTTTATGATAGATTTAATTTATAAATTTAGATTTACAAATTTAGATTTGAAATTTACGATTTATCTTGCTGGTTTATAGTGAAATTAATGATATGAAATATGCCCAATCAACTTATATAGGGTCACGTGGTTTGACACAAATGGGATGACAGTTATATGATATTTATCATTTTTATCATAATCAATCTGTATTGTTCTACAGATAATATTAATAATATATCCATATTTTCATAATCCATTTGTCAAATCAAAATTAAAATGTTTTAACTGTCACTTGAAACTGTCATTTTCCCACCAAAAATCATTGTTTGAAATACTGTGAAATGATTGGACGCATTTACAAATTTACATTTAGAATATAAAATATGGTGATATTTTAAATGTAAATTCTAAATCATAAATTTTTTAAATTCATCATGAACCAGTAAAGGCAGATATGTACAATTTATATTTATAAATTTAAATTCGTAAATCTAAGTTTGTAAATTAAATCCATCATAAACCAGCTAGTAGCGTAAATTCAAAAATTTTGACAACAAAAAATCAAGAATTCTATGATAAAATTCAATGAATAATAATCTCATAAAATTTTGCCAGATAGATAATATTTGAGGAAACTGTTTTTCCATATTAAACGCCTATGTCACGGATTCTCGTATTCGCTCTGAATATCTGATAACTGCTTTTAAACGTCAAAAGAATATTACTTACAATTATGTCGTAGGCAGATGTTAAATTCAATCTTTTTATAATACGCTTAGACTTTTTACGAGACTTTTTACCTCTCGCTAAGAGAGGTATTGAATTCATGCTAAAAATCGCATATCCAGATTTTAGTGAATAAGCACGTTTTAAGGTCCCTAGAAATCGATTATAACATTTATACAATGATGTCCGTGTGTGTGTGTGTGTGTGGATGTTGGATCCACGATTTCTCAAATACTATAAGACTTAAGACATTTTTAACTACGGATTCCTCAATCTAACAATAATGGGAAGAATTGATTAAGTTTTGGTAACAATTGGACAACCGGAAGTAGCAGTTACAAGAAAAAATCATCTAAATATTATTTATCGAAAATTTATGTAAATACTTATATTAAAGAACGTTAAATTCTTTATTCGATAAATATAAATTCATTATTATATCATCTATAGATTTAGAGATAAAGAAATGCATATAAAATAATTTGATGTAAAAATTCTCGGATCGAACTACTTCAAGGCAAGAAATTTAAATGTTTGTAATTGACACATAAATGTCACTGTCAAAAATATTTGTATGCCACTGTCAAAAATATTTATACATCATTATGAAGATTATGAAAATAAATAAAAAGTCAACAACGCAAAAGAATATACGTAAAAAATAATATAAAAGGAATTTGTGAAAAAATGACGAATATAAAGAAAAAGAAAAGGAGAGTAGAAAAAATTCAGGATATTGAATATAAAGAAAATGTAAGTATTGTACATAATTTATATTAAAATATTCCATAGATTTTGCAAATATATATGAGAATTATTTTGTAGTGAGACATGAATATATGTATTTGTAATTAAAAATATTTTTCGTTTTATGCGTACAACCAGGTAAAATATCTGGCGAGAGGTTATGTGCTGGCCACTTCAGATTTTTTTAAATGACTAGTCGAACTGGAAAATAAATATTTTGACATTTTCGCTTATAATTTTAGTAAACATAATTTAGCGTAACCTAACTCAAAGCACAAAACACACGCTTACACAACTCGGGTCGATTTATGCCTTACATTATGTTAAGGAATATTTTTAAAAAGTGTACAAGCCGAGATACAAGCTAATTAAGTCAACAACTCATCCTGGACATTTTGAAAAGGCCTTGGCGTATTATAAAAGGACTGATTTTACTGTTTTACTTTCTGCCTACGACTCATGGATTACGATTTATTTATGATTACTAGCAAATTATCTTTGGTCTATTAAAATACTTTTTTAATTTCTTATTATTCTGATATGGTATTACGGAATTATTATTATGCCTACGAGCTACGAAGTTTAGCGTCTAATCGAAGTACAATTCGTATCTCACTGATTATGGTCTGAAAAATTCTTTCGTATATTAAAATAGTAACTAACACGCACATAATATTTAATTAAATATTTCTCACTAATTTGTTTATCACTTCCTGAAACAAATTCCAAGGAACCCCAAAGAAAACTCATTCTAAATGGCAAAGTTTTGATTTTATTGTTTTCCATAACTAACAAATCAACAGTTAACACAACTATAAATGAGACGGACTAGATTCCTTGCCCCTGTGTATCTAACATGGCATCTCTCTATGGCTAGCTACACTGAATAACACAGGGGGAAAAAGTCAAGTCTTCCATATCGATTAGCCTTTCTAGACTTAATTCTCTATCATAAAGTTTGGGTGGGAAGATTGTTACACTTATACACGTCAAAAGAACCACGAACAAATAGAAGTCATGTCCACGTTGAAACAACAAATCTTCATGTGCAAGGAACAGAATATGTGAAAAGAATAAATAAATACATAATCATTGTCTACTCATTGCAGATTTCAGTAATTACGATATACTCGTACAATATTAATAAGAATAACATGGTATAGCTGAATTCACTAGAAAAATATGTCAATATGAGATGTCACCACAACATACCTGTTTCTTTTTTGGAAAAAAAATACATTAAGGAAAACCGAGAGGAAAACTATTAAACTATAATGGGGTCCTGCACTCTGATTTTTTTATTATTTTAAATGAAAGGTCTTTTAATTTTGAAGTAATTCGAAGTATTAAAAAGTCTTATTTGTTTTTAGTTTAACTGCATTTGATTTTTAAAGTCAACGTGACGTCACGGCGACACTTATTGCTATATCTTTCTCTCGCACAAGCTCTATAGTAGACAGCGAGAAAGGTAGCACTAATGTGTCGTCACAGTGACACTGACAATAAACCGCACATATCTCGCAAAGTAATTATTAAAACATTGTTTTTTTTTTCATCTGAATCCCTATTTATTGAGTAATACTTTAAGTATAAAATGTACATTTTATTAATTTTTGTTATGGTGCAAGACCCCATTATTGTTCGAATGGTTCAAATATGGAACGTACATAAATGTGGCAAAGAGTAAATATGCATACAACTACCGGATATGGAATGAACCTCGGAATGAACATATAGGAACATACGTATATAGACAACTATAGTGTATAATACTTATACTGTATTCCGAAATTGAACCACGCTAACCGCGGTTACTTTTTCAGTAACTGGTTGTATTTTCGGAACGCTGTTACTGACACATCTGGTAACTTTTCCGTAACCAAGCTAACCGTGCAAGATCGGCGCTTGTGGTGCGATTATAGTGGATATATTTTAGTGCATGACAGATGAGCACTTGCGTGCACGTGTCACATGTTTAGATTTAAGTTTTATATGGTTTTGCATCCATTGATTTCAATTATTATTATTTAAATTTGGCAAGTTGAGGTTAACTGTTAGCTGGTTATCAAACGTTTAAGAGAAAAGCGTTCAGTTTTCCCAGTCAGGTGCCGGTAACATTGTAACTACTAACTAAGAATATCCATCACCATTTTCAGTGGTTACCGTGGTTCAATTTCAGAATACACTTTTTGATTACGCGTATATCTGTATTTAGATAATATAATGGAAAATTGCAGTGTAGAAAGTAATAATTACTATATGCCTCAATTTCACTCGATCTGTCAACCAATAAAATCGGTATATTTTACTGTTGTGAACCAATCATAATCGGCAATATTTCGACATTTACGATTTACGTGCCTAAAACACAATGTTAATGCAATTATTACTTATTTTTCGGAAAATACCATAATACAGATTTTTGAGTGCAATAATTTTTCCTTTTAACTTGTAATTATATGCAGAATGAGTAGTTAATAATAACAATACATTTGGTTACTTGTTCATAATTAAAATAAATTCTCTACGATAAATTAATTAACAAACATATATTTTAGGGAGTTTTATTCACTCGAAGTGTATAGTAGAGGATTTTTTTAAATATGGAAAAGTTAAAAGTATTCACATAGTGAAAGTGTACGAAAACAAAAAGATTGAGATTTTTCACAAACTTTATATATTAATAAAGTGTTTCAAATTTGATAATTACATCCAAAGCAACAGGGATGAAAAACTTTAAACTATTTTTATATACTATGGCACTTTTGTTCTGTATAAATGTATAAATTGTGGATCAGATATATTTTTCTCGGGAAGAGCAATTACTACCATATTTCTCAAGGGTATTAACATATATATCATTAATATTGAAAAATAATAAATAATCTCTTCTACCTATATTTCTAATACGATAGTTCTGTTCTAAATAAATTGCAATACCAACCAATATCTCAAGGGAATTCGCGCATGGAAATTTAATATTGTTCTGTTATAAATACATTACAGCTGAAATATTATAGTTTCACACTGCAATTTAACCGATATTTCAATGGTATACACGTGTGGAGATACAAATTCGCAATTTAATGAATATAAAATATTTTTGTCTGTAATTTGAGAATAACAGTTTGCATTTTTAAATTTATGACAGGTTATTTATGTTTTATCACTGAAAATTATGGAATACAATCATTTATATTCACGTTAAAATTAACACAAATTAATTTCAAACATCATAAATTTATTTTTTCAAAATTATACTCGTTTACGAATTCATATTTCGACACATAATATATAATATATATTATCGAATTTCTTTGGAAAAAATAAGAATTATTTGTTGATTCTTTTCACATATATCGTCTTGCACATGTAAAAATTGTATACCTACTACAACATAGTATAACTTCCAGTCTTCGTAGCTACACTAGAAGTAGACATGATAGAAAACTGATGCAGTTTGTAAGTTTACAAGTATGTACACTGACCTGTCACTTATATTTTACAACTGATATTCGGCCTACTGCTGACCACGTAACCAAAAGGGAGGATATTATTTGATCTTTGTTCGCACGAATTTAAAAATGTTAATTTATTTCTATATTTGGAAGTTATTTCGATGGGAAACTATGTTTTTATAAAGATTAAATATTCATTAAATAAATCAACAAATACTTTATTTATTTTTTTATTTAACATGTTAAACTAAATTTTATTTAATGATTAAACAAAATACGCATATATGTACTTATAAATTCTAAATGTAAATAACGTTTTTATTTTCTTTTTTATTTTTATTTAAATTATAATATTAAATAATTATATATGTAGTTATGGATTGCCATTAATATTATAGTAATTATTTGTACAAATGTACTATATTTTTACGACTAAAATAATTATGAAAAATCTAAAATATAAAAATCTGGTCCCATTTAGTATGTACTTAACTCTATTCTAATTAATAAATGTGGCGAAATACTGACAAAAGAAAAAGAACCATTATTTAATTATAGTAAAATTCATTCAAGAGTAAACCTTACAATAATAGCTAATATTCTTGTATTTAAGTGCAACGATGTAGAGAGTGATGTACTGTAGCCAAATTGTGAACTATAGACCGTATTTATACTAAAAGGAATAAATTCAAAATTTCCCTTGTGATTGGTTAAGATTCATATTGTCACTGAAACACAAATAAATTTTCCATTTTAAAGATTAATCATTTTGACATGACCTCTTTTATCGAATTATTTGCATGTAAATTTGTTTTTGTCATATTTCCAAAGTCAAAACAAGCAGTTCTTGTAAAATCCAATTGTATGATATCGAATTATTGAGACAAAGTTCGATATATTAAATTTGTTATAAATATATTTTCTGTTTTTCTTTCAAACTGTAAATCAGACTTTTGAATTTACTTCTCCCAGTTTAAAAATAAGGTACAAGAGAAGTGAAATGAAACTAAGACTAAAGATTATAAAACACCAAAAAAATCACTCACAAATTTTCATCCAATTCCATACCATTTCAACAATATAATAAAAGTATAATTAATTTTTCTAATTTTGGTATAAACGCAAAGCTATTTAAAAACAGAACTTTACTCCTAGTCAAAAACAGACTTTGATGGTGTATTTATATTTTATTCCTAGGTGTGAATACTAAATCACATTAAAATCAAATACAATGTGTAAATAGGAATGTTTGTCGTGAAAGATTATTTTACATTTCCATAACTGAACTGATCCCTCTATAGAAAAGATACTTGAGAATCCAACAAAAGGAACCTTAATGCGCATTTATGATGTGCCATCATAACGTTTTTCAGTCAGCTGTGATATGATGTGTAGATGAAAGACTTTTAATCTGTGTCTATCGCCTTTTAGAGTTTTTTAAAATAACGGACAGTTTTAAGTACTCACCAAGCAAGTTGCTGGTATAATTTTCACCAATTAAAAAAAACAACAAAAGGTTTTTAAAAAAAATAACTAAAACACCCACTCGGCTAAAATTTACTTTAAAAAACTTATAAATCTCAATTAATGCAAAGTAATAACAATTTATTAAATAAAAATAACTGACTAAGCACTGTGATTTTCAATACCAAACTCTGTAAATATTTAGACTAGACCAATATATTATTAATACAATAAAAATTAACCTTAGAATTTATTTTTTTAAATAATTGTTTATTACGAAAAAGTTGGTTAATTTATGTTTATATTAACATACAATAATTGAAATAATAATTATATTGTAAAAAGCCCTTGGTTTTTAAAGGTCCGTCATCAAATTGTTTATAAATAAAAAAATGCAGATATCTTAAACCTTACTAAATTGAACACCGCAAAATTCTAGTTGATGTATCTTATCTTAATCATTTCCGTTTTCAAACTTTTTCTATAAAATGTTCGGTTATCTTGGAGAAAATGAAATGTGACAGAAAACAGACAAGTTGGGTACTCCACGTCCACGGCTTATCAAAACACACAGAATAGCCCTAGGGTGACGTTACTTGGCATATACAGTCTCTTCTGTTTAAACCCCTTTACGAGTAATATTTTTATAACGAATTTAGTGAATAAATATATATCACCCTCATTGCCAATCTAGTTAATAAATTTCGATAATTACGATACTAAGCGCGGATCAAGTTATGGAGAAAAGATCGTATACTTTTTTATCAACCTATTTGTAATAATAAATGCAAATATGTTTAAAAAACTGAAATAAATTTTACTATAATTTCTTCCCTATTTCTGTTTTTTCCAATCTTGGCACAAATTCTTAATGAGAACAGTTTTGCTCACTTTATAGTTAGTCACTGCCCGATTATCTATTCTCGAAATATTCTGAACACATACTTCAAACTTTATCGTCAATAAAACTACAATTCGAGATATATTTACTTTAATTAAAACTTTTTGTTTAAAATTCAATTAAACTTTTAACAAATTAAACAAGCTTTTAAAATGCTACAGTTGAAAGTGGAAATTGAACTTTTTAAAAAAAAAAAAATTTTGGAATTGGAACATAAATGTATAAAAACGACGGAATAAATTAATAAAAATGCTGTTATATTTTAGATGTTTTTAAAGTGCAGTTATCTTTCAATGTATAGGTAAATAATGTATTTTAAATATAATAAACTTATAATAAATATAATTAGAAAATAATTAATTGTATAAAAACGATATTGAAATACTTTTGAAAGTTTCATATATTCTTTATAGTAATACATAATGAAGTCAATTATTTTGAAAATTCTATTCTATTGAAAACTAATTATAATTTATAATATTATAATACGATACATTTTTATTAAATAAACTAAAAGATAAAAATACATTCTTTGTTTAATTTTGAAAAAAACTCTTTAAATGTGGTTTATTTGTAAACAGTATTACGAGATATTCCTGTAGTTAATTAGAGCAGCGACATGTTATGATTGAAAAACAAATTGTTTGATATTTTTAGACTAGGAAGTGTTACAAATGTGTTTATTTCGTATTTTACTCAATGTTAAAATGTTAAATGTTTTATGAATTTTAATTTAGTAATGTCAGATTTAAATCGAAGTAACTTCCAGTTTCAATGTACTTTTATACAGTAAAGGTAGGCAGATAGACAAATTGTTATTATGGGACATCCGCTTGGAAATCACGTTTTTATTCAGGGATGAAGCGCTGGTCTTTTCCTAAACGGGCTTTTTATTTGTCAGCGCGAACATTTTGAGACGACCAAATCAAATCGTTTGTAAAGTTGTCGGAGACCGCCCGAGTGGACACACGGCAACAGCTACTGATTGTCTCAACAGGTGAGCTCAACGATAAAAACTTCCTTACAACCCATCAAATTTAAAACTGCACGAGGAGGATTAATTTTGCAAAACACCTCGCACCGCGAACCAAAACGCATTTACCTACATTTTTCAACAGAATCGAAATCTAATTTGGCGACATTATCATTTTTTGTGGCGTGAATGTTTGCAAATCTTCCGAAAGGTGAAATCGATTATAACGAACAAAGATCAAAGAGGGAGAATATTAAAACATGATTCGGAATGAAAAGTAGGACACGATGCACTCGGCTAAATATAACCCGAGCAGTAATGGGAAAGATGTCCACGAGAGAGCGATTGGCCCCGCATGCGGCATGCGGTCAGCAGCAGGCCCGCGACATTTAACACTACAAAGTGAAAAATTAATTGATGCGCCAAGGCACTCTTTAAAGATAAGATAAGGGGTTGGGGTGGTTAGAGGGAGACGTACTCGCCTTGGTGGGGCGTGCAGGCGGGCGGCGGCGGCGGCGGTGGGATGGGGTCGGGTGGCGGGCTGGAGTCAGGAGCCACGGCGTCCGGCAGCGACAGCGTGGAGCTCCCAGCCGCCGTGACCCGAGGACCCATGTTGTCGTAATGCGTCGGTGGCTGCGGGTGTTGCAAGACAGGAGGTCCTCGCGGTCGTCGAGGCAGCGTGGCCCCATGCCCCCGTGCCACGTCCAGCAAGTCTGGGTACCGCGTCACGTCCACACCGCCGCCTTCCTGCGACACCGACACCGAGATAAAGATGTTGGGGAAGGCTTGCACGTTGCTGCTGAACTCGGGCGGCGGCGGTGGAAACACGGTCACCGGAAGGGCTGCCTGCTCTAACAGCTGATGTGTGTGCCCATGGCTATGTCCATACCCCATCAACCCGCTAGGGTGACTTACGCTGCCGTGACTCTCGATGGTGATGTGCACGGGCGGATCGCACAGCTCAATACTCGGCTCTAACTCCATGTCGGCCTGCAGCATCTCGCATGAACCGCCGCGGCTAGTACTCCCTGCTGCTACACTAGCTGCGTCCGCTCGCTCCGTGCTCGTAGTGATGCTCACGTCCAGCAACTTCTTCTCCTGGTCAGAGAAAGAGACAGAGCCCTTTATCTGGCCTTTCCGACGGTGTCGTTTACGTCGACGACGGCGATGCGTGGCAGCACAGCAGGCGGCCAATGCCGCAGCTAACACCGCTACTCCAGCAGCTGCACCACCTCCAGCCACACCCAGCCATAACCACGGCTCGGCTGCTGCCACCGTGCTCGCAGTCACCACCTCGGGCAGCACCAGCGTCGCGTTTCTCATCACCAGCCCCACAGAGTTCCGCGCCACGCACGAGTACTCGCCCGCGTCTGATTCACTCACATTAAACACACTCATGTTCGTCCATTTCTCTAAGAGTCCTTCTTCTACCTCTATCACTAGTGACTGCTCGCTGGCATTTGCGCTGCCGATGACGCGGCCGTTGAAGAGCCAGGTGACCTCGGGTTCCGGGTCGCCTCGTACATGACAGCTGAACGTCACATTGCCGCCCTGATCGGCACGCACTGGGCCCCCAGCTAGGGTCACGGAGGGGGCGCACGCAAACTCGGCGGCCGGCACTACTTCCCAAAAACTACCTTCTAGTCCTTCAGGCTCGGTGCAGGCCAAGGAGACCCCGCTCCGTAGGTTGGAGCGCAGATACCAATTACGGAAGCCTCGCAATGCACAATCACAGCGCCAGGGGTTAGTGTCAAGTTGTAATGTGTTAAGGCGACCCGTGGCCATGAACACGGCCTCAGAAAGCGTGGTCAGCAGATTGTGACGTAGGTCCAAGGCCTCGAGTGCCGGTAGATGCGTGAAAGCATCACGATGAACTCGCCGCAAACTGCATCCCCGCAGCTCAAGAGTGCGTAAGTGCGGGAGGACAGGAAACTGTCTGGCAACCAGCTCCCCCAACGGGTTTCCACTTAGCACTAACACCCGCAGGCGACCATTGCCGGTGAAGGTGTCTGGGTGCAGCGCGCTCACCTCGTTGTTGGCCAAGTCCAACTCCACCAGGATAATGAGATCCTTGAAAGCGTCGGGATGCAGTGTCCGCAGATGAACGTTGCGGAGAAAGACGCGCTGCAGGTTGATGAGTCCGATGGAGCGGAAGGCGTCGCGGCCCAGTTGCGGGATAGAGTTACCGGAGACGTCGAGCACCTGCATGTCGGAGTTGAGGGAGGCTGGAAGCGCAGAGAGACCGGCATCGCGGCACACCGCCGTCTTCTTGCCCGACGTCCACTTGCAGCGGCACGCCGTCGGGCAATCGGTCCAGTCGGGCGCCGCCGCCGCCACCGCCGCCAGCAGCACCAGCAGCCACGGCCGCCGCGCCATGTGTCCTCATCGTCCCAACCAAACTCCACCACAACAACACATCACATGAGGACGACACTCACAACAACACTATATAGCACATAAATACTACTGCACTAAGTTCCCGTATACTTTATCTAAAACGTTCACTCCGCACCAACTCCACGGTAACTGGATCACGAGCACGACGAATGCGCGACTGAGACTAAAATGCTATGTGCGTCCACGTCCACTCGCTACCACGGCCCGTCCCACTCTGGACGGGGACGCTCGCTTTATTTCCTCTGCGCATTGTTGCGTCGTCGCTTCTACGCCGCCTCCCAGTCTGCAGCAGCGCCAGTCTCACACATAACATAGCCTGCAGTAGCCTAAACAAATATACCTCATTGCAACAATGCACTAGGTTACATTCACATTGTTGTTCATATCTCATCAATAATAATTCAACAATATCATTACTTTTTAAGGATTTTATCAATAATCAATTACATATTTAACATTTTTGTTAATAATGAATAAACAATTTATTTAAAATCAATTTTTATTAATTTATTATTAAACAACACAATAAAGAAGTAAACTTATTGAAAATAAGTACGCAAGATTCATGCACGGCAGAAATGCTGGTTGCTGCTGCCATCTACTAACAAATGTCAATGTCAACATCAACAAGAATGTAGGTGTAAATGTTGTTATAACTAGTTCATTTTACATCATACAAAACTGCAATGTTCGAACAATAAAATCTTTAATCAAAAGTGTTTAAACCTTTGAGGGCAAAACGTGATCTCAGGTAATAAAAAACTTATCTTAACATAACCTTTATTTATATCACATTGAATATCACATTCTAACATATTTATAGATAATAACATACATTATTAACAATAATTTGCATTTAATTATATTTCCTACCTTTGTATAAAGCTTTAATAAGTCTAACTTCGTTTTCATTGGATACTACAATGTAATCTATTGTGTCTGTGAGAAAATGTTCAACTGTAGACATTTGCGGGAGTGTAGAGGTTGCAAATTTCTTCCTAAAACCAGAAATTCCTTCGTAAAGATATACACTTAGTGGCTCTCCTGTGCAAGAACTAAGAACATATATAACTAGCTCATCCGAAGATAGAATTGCGAATTTTATTGCGTTAGGATCTATAACATTTATCCTGTGCCATTCTTCAAACTTATCTTGTTTGTATCTGTAAACATATGTTTTATATATGATCAAACCGGAAGTGTTTATCTTACTTGTAAATTAAAACAGATCCTGTGTCTCCTGTTTCGATATTGTGTTTGACTCCAACTGCTAAATAATATCCTTTGTTATAATAAATTGTATCTACACTACTCGGGGATGAAATTTGTATAACTTGGTGTGGCTTGAAAATTTTGGTCTCATATTTCCAAATTTGTAATTTTGAATGTAGAATTTCTTCGAAATTTATTGTAAATATGAAAGAAATATTATTTATGATTTGAAAAGATGCCTGAAAAAATCCTGTTATTCTTTTATTTACTATTATTGTATATATTTTTTACCTTTACAGCGTTTGTAACTGGTATATGTTGTTTAAATTTAAATATATCTTTATTATTGTCACAAAAAATATTAGACATTTCTTTATTTAGAACTAATACACAATTTTTATGATCTGGTAAATTTATACCAGTAACTGATTCTGTTTTATTTGAGAATGTATATAATACATTCATTTCTCCTGATTTAGATATTTCATACATTTTTCCTATATGCGTATAAGCTAAAAAAAATATGGGTATTATATTTTCAAAATTGATCCCTGTGGTACTCTCTCTACGCCAGCAATGAGTGCCCGTGAGGTGACGCCTGGTAAACGCCCGCACGGTACAAATATGTCATCATCATTACCGAAATCTGTATAACGAGCATATTGGCACACCCAGCAATGGGTAATATGCCGTGATGATATATTTATTTTATTTATATTTTCTAAAGTTATATTTTTTTTATTTCTGTATTTAATATCAATGAATAAAAGCACTTTAAAATTAAAGTAAAATTTCTAGTTGAACGATATTTATCAAAAAATTATCTAATGTTCACAATCACACAGACCGATAGACAAGCGAACATAACATCAACGACGAACTTATTTTATCGTATTCTAGAAATTTTAAATATTGCAAATCCAGCTAAATACAAAATATGGTGAAATCATATCATTCAGGTTTACATATTTCAAGATCATTTTTTTAACAAATTTAATAGTCACCACAGGAATTTTTTGTTTTTGAACTGCAGGCTAAAACTTGTTTTCGCATATTTTGAAAATACCTTATTTCTCGCTTATTTAGGAAAATAGATTATTTTTAAACGGCTTTTTACGTACAAAAACGGTATAAATTGATCTGTTTTAAACCTAATAATTCTTGAGATATAATACAAACATATTATTAGCGCATTTTTATAATAAAAGTGCTTTTATAGTGCATGCTTTTACATTATATTTTGTGTGCTCCATAAAAGAGCGTTTTTTTTTTTTATAAAATTACGTTTGTAATACGGGCTATTATCTCGATAATTGCTTGATTTAAAAATAGTATTTCTTTTTTTGTAAGCTTTTCAATGATGCATACATTCTTTTGTTTTAAACATGAATAAATTATGAATTGTTAAATTATTGGGGAGAAAAATTTGAAAATTATAACAGAATAAGTTAAAAAATCTATTACAGATCATCATTTTTTTCATTTTTAATATCATTTTCATTATTTTTACAAATTTCTTTAATTTACTTCCGAAAACATATTAAACCAAATTTTTCAAATTGTGCCATAAAATATAACTAACCTATAATAATAGGTTAAGAATACTTCATGTTTGATTCATTTATAAAACGAAAGAATGTAAATATGTAGGTTCGCATTTAAAAATTTATTTTTATTTATTATATACAAATCTACTATGACACCAATATTTAAAAGTGACAGACATTATTACTTTTAACACTAGTATTAAAAGCGATTTGGTTACCTTGGTAATGACGAATGGAACAATAAATTTACACTCTTGACTATGCCAAAAAATTATTAGAAATACAAATTTAAATGAAAAAATAGCGTTTGCAGAAAAATAGTGTATGATATACGTGTTAAAAGTGATTTTATTTTGTTGGAAGGATTCCTTCTCACAAAATAAAATGCCACTTTTAAAACGTATCCATAGGCGCCGACTACGTGGAGGCTTCGGGGCTCGAGCCCCCACACGAAAAAATCTGAGAGGGCTCTGCCCCCACACGGAAAAATCTGAAGGGGTTCTGCCCAACAAAAAGAACACTCATTTTGAAATATTTTTAATATATCAATTACTTATACAAAGTATAATCTATTCTATTTATTTTATAAAATTTCCAACTTGTCATATTGTATTAACTAAAGTACTGTGTAAGTAACGCGTTCGGACTAGCAAATAGTACTGCCACCAGTGTTGCCAGATTTAAAATGCCGTATTGTCGGAAATTAATAATAATATTATCAGATTTTAGTAAAAATTACGGTAGATTTTCTAGACTCCTGTGAAATAAATTTTCAACATACATACAATTGAAATTTATGTTCTATTTGTCTTATGTTAAGTTTCGCGATAAATTAAAAATAAGCAAAGGTTTTTTTAAAATTAGTTAGATATTTCGTCATACGATAAATTCGCATCTTTTGTACAATTTTATTTATTTATGCACCAATTTTAAGAAATAAAGTTTTTATTTGGTTTTTTTTTTGGTGACCCTTTTCAGCCCCCACACGAAAATCCAAAAGTCGGCGCCTATGCACGTATCATCATAAATAACTATTATTTCTGTTAATATGTCAAGAATTATAGTTTTTAAAAAAACTAATTACACTGCGTTTTTTACATTAAAAAACCCTGTAAATATTATTTTTGACATTTTTTGTATAGCAAAAGAGATACGTATTTTCAAATTAAGCGAAAAACGAAAGACGAAAATTTTGTGGTGACCAGTTTACTCTTTTATTAGTATGCAGGGAATGCTTTGGCCAAAATTCAAGAACAACGTCACAATGAAAAATGCAATAAAAAGTTCCTTAAGTCATTTTTCGTTTATTTTTATGTACCATATATCACAAATTTAGAGAACTGCTGAAATAATTCCTTTTTACATCGTATTTGGTTACGTTGCTCAGTAACGTAATTTAATTTTTTTATTGGGCATACATTTCAGTAGTTCTTAAAATCTGGGGCATGTATAAAACATATTTTTTTGAAGAAACTGTTAATCGGAGAGAAAAATGCATAAGGACTTTTTGACTCCATTTTTTATCATAAAGGTGTTCTTAAATTTTGGCAAAAGCATTCCCAAACACTCTGTATACCTAATACCCAAGATAAATAACTTCGAAAATGAGACAGTGCACAGAATTGTCACATTCAAAAACATGAGCAAATGACATGATATTATATTTAGTGAACATACCTGGATTTGCTTCAGATTTTTGCTCTAGATATAAATATTTTTTATTATTTAATTCTAAATGTGACATAAAACTTATATTTTCTTCCATTTTAATGGAAAATTCTATAAAAAAAATAAAATATTATTTATAGTACAGGTAAATAGATAACACAACTTCTTTATTTGTACCATTTATACTAACTAATTTGTTTGTCTGAACGTCCCACGAAAATATGTTTATCGTAGCTATATTATCTATTTTTGCTACAAAATATAAATAATTATTATGATCTTCATACATCGTAAACAAATTATTGACGCTTGTTTTGTATTTAAATATTTGTATATAAGTATCCAAAAAATGTGATTGTTCTATAAAAAATTATTATTAATAAAGTATTCAAAATTATTTTGAAATATAGTACGTTTTAAAACAACCAAAACATCCTTTGCAAATTTTATTAATCGGTCGTATTCTTCATCATAATTATTCAGTTGGGCTAGATCCGTAATATTTTTAATAAGTTCCTTCATATTTATTCCTTGATATAAATTATCCATTTGTACTTCTGAAGCTTGTAACGGTTTATGGAAATTTTTCGCAGCTGAAATTGTTACTATTTCTTTTGATTTGTCAATCTGAAAAATATATGATTATTAAATATAAAAAAATGAACCTACCAACTGGATATAGTTTCATGCTGTTAAATGATAAAGTTTCAAAGCCATTTTTGCAATCTCAAATAAATTTTAATCTCACAAGAAGCCCCTTCTTGTGTCGGGCAATAGTAACTTGTATACCCAAGGGTTGAAAGTAGCTCTTTGCAAACACAAGCTGCAACTAGTTGCAGTCTTCAAAGATACTTTCAACCAGCGGTACACACAATGTTTTTCCACGATTATAAAAATTAATCAATTTTTAAAAGTATCTAATTAATAAAAAAATTGTAATTTTCCTCTTATATTATCACATCTATGAAAGAGAAAATTTAGAATGTAGGTAACTAGGGAAACAATACACTGGGTCTGCAATATTCACTTTCTGTAACCAAATGACGCTTGAAAAGCCAACTTTTTTATGGATCGTAAAAAAGTTTAATAAACCCTGTACTGGGGTACATTTACCCCAGATTTTAGATTATTCGATATGTTTATATTTAGAGGTGCTAATAACAATTTAATTGTCGATTTTGTTGTACTTCCGGAAGCACCAACATCTTGGAGAAATAATCTTTTTTTTTATATTTCCTCACCAGTTGGTATTAGAGCAAAAATAATTATTATCAGTTTTGTACAAGACAAAATTCCCTTCAACTTTGATCTAGAACACAGAGATAGCGAACTAGAGCGCTTAAAATCATTAGATATTGTAAAAAAGTCAATTTTGCTGAATCTAATTTTTGCAAATAACTTCCATGTATGAAACAATACTGAATTTTACACGTTTTTATTATCTTTCAAAATGGCGATGCTCAATTTTTTTATCACTGTTACATTTTGGATTATAACATGAAAGACAGAATTTTATATGGACGATATAGTAGATAGTATCAACACTGAAAAGAGAATATTTTTATAGCTATTCAACGATGTTTAACTTGCCTATGTTCTTTTGTTTTAAAAATATTATCAGATTAATAAAGAAACAATAATAAATGTTGTATTCTTGGTGTTTAAAACAAAAGAACATATGCGAATGATACATCGTTGAAACAAAATTAAAAAGTTTCGTAGAGATGTGCAAACCTAAATTCAGTATTGTTTCATACATTGCAAAAATTTAATTCAGTAAATTTTGACAATATCTAATTGTTTTAAACGCTGTATGGACCTTTTACATTTTTAGTAGTGAAATTCTTACGAATTAGAGATGAGGAGGCACCATCTTGTCAAGTAAAATGATTAAAAGAATAAGCAATTATTTTCGATAAAAATTATTTAAACAACACAAAAACTTAAATAATTTTGTCTTTAACTATAAAGAAATAATTAATAATGAAAAAATTATATTTAAAAGAAAAACCAACAATTTTATTCTTGTTTATTACTTTCCTAATATCAACCTGGCAACTACGCAATTATCTGTCACTTTATGTGGTGTTTATTTCGCATCTTGTGGAACAAAAAACCACTTTTTCTTATTCCATCTCCTCTTCCTCTTGTTTTAAAATATTCATCACAAACGCTTTGTGCGAATTTCTTCAAGAAAGTTAAGTTTTTGCCAGAGTTTTTACTTTCCGCCATTTGTAATTTTATTTGAAATGTAACTGGCCTCCTCAAATCGCAAACAACCTACTGCGCACTACATCAAGGAGCACCAGGAGAAATCACTTATATACCCAGCCATGATACCGTGCAGCGCCAAAAAAACGGATTCGGTCGATATTAATTTGTGGCACTATCGGTTAGGTAGAATTCGAAATAACCCTTTATTCAATTTATGCGCGCGTTTTGATCACAGTCATCTACAAGGGTGATATGTTCGGATCATAACTTGTCAGTTGTCAGTGAAGAAATAATCATTTTGAAAAAAAAATCTTTTCTAATATCTTTCGATTTTTGTAACTCCTGGAGGTAAGTTATTAATTTAAAATTCTCTGAAGTCTAATTTACTTATTAATTACTAACATGTGTCTAACATTTATTTATTCGTTTGTAGATGTCATACAAATGCTGTTTGAAATCATGCCTTTTTGCCTTTCGAACCCAAGATCACCCCAAGATAGTGTGAAAATCAACTGCAGACATGTATTGTTGTATTTTTCTATGATAATTCTAATTAACTCCTTGAAAAGAGAATTGAGAAGAATTGATGAACAGGTTCATCCAGGGCCGCTCCGTGGGTATAAGGCGTCTTTGTGCTATGCTACACTTTAGTGCCCATTCCCCTCGTAAAATTTGCAAATTAAAGTTTAAAATATACATTTGCTCTTTAAAAATGTTAGATTTAATATATTGATGAAATTTTCTTAGATTTATTCTTGTAATCAATAGATTATAATCAAAATTGTTTGTTGTAATCAACAATTTTACAATAGATTTCAGAATTGTATGTAAATCATAAAGCATTTGATTCTTCGCAAAATGCTAGTAGGTATTTAATATTGGATTCATTGTGCGATTCATTCTTGTAATCAATATTTTTGAGTTATAATCATTATATTCTTTGTTGTAATCAACATTTCCACAGTTATTATTTCAATATAACAATGTTAGAATAATAACAAACCGATTGATACGATAATTATTTTACCCATAACAGGAGCTCTAATGCAAACAAATTAAAAAATATATTGTTCACTTCTATCACGTTAATTTGTAAGTTTTATACTAATTTTGTCTTTGTGAATAAGAGTATTTTATAAAAATTTACTATTATTTACTTTACTGTCTTGAAACGGGGCCCCTCAAAGTCAGGCGCCTTTGTGCAGGGCACAACCTGCCCACCCGCACGGAGCGGCCATGTGTTCATCTTAATTTACCTATAAGACACTACGAATTGGATATAATCGCATTATTTGTATTTACAAATATTAGAATATTTCTGTATGTACTGTATTATAGTTTATATAAATATACTGTCAATTCTTACATATTTTGTATTCATTTTTAAAAAATAATTTTATATTTTTTAAGTATAAAATATGAACAACAGCGCTCTGAAAGGGTACTGCGGAATCGGTCGAAACGAAACTCTGTTACCATGGCTGCTAGAACGGTCGTCGTATCCTAGCATTGAATGCTTACTCCATTTCTATCCTCCTTGCACTACATATATGTCATTTTTGTCTATCTCTCTCTTTTGATGTAAAAGGTCCATTAACAATCAAAATTAACGGTAGAGGCGCTGATTTTCGAAACAAGATGGCCACCATACGATGGGTTTGACATATGACAGTTCACATTGTTCACTGTGTTTCGTTCACTATGTATACAAACCGAGTTTAAAAACTTATTTATATGAAGACGATAAGTTTAAATATTTAATTATTAATTACTATACTGTATTTCAGATAAGAATAGACTTAGGAGTAAGATAGGGTTTACGATTCCAGCTTTCTGATTGGTCTAGGCAGGTATATTATTTATTCCATTTTGACTTTATAATCTATTTAATAATTTTTAGTAACTGTTTCTTTACTAAAGAATTAAAAATTATCAAATTTTGACGTTTTGGGCTGTTAAGTATGTCATGTACGAAACAAAACTAATTCATAAGTTGAAATTTGATCGATAATCGACTGAAGAATGGATGATGGGTCCCGAGGGAAAAATGATTGGACAAGCAGTCTACTGATGAAAATTATTTATTTCTAACCGACGTTTCGACTAAAACGTTAGTCTTCTTCAGGGCACTATAATGAAAATTACAAACATTCTTTACAAATGAGGTACAGGTATAAAGACATAAAAAATATTTTGCTTATAAATAATGTACAGATACTTACAGAAATGGTCAATTACATATCATTTGTGGCAACCACCCATGAGGAACAGTTTTCGATAAAATTATCACAGAGTTGATCGTCATAAGGTATATAAACATCAATAAATAACATATAAAAAGATTAGCAGTCAATTGTAAAAAAATAAATATGAAAATTGTAAAATTTGTAGTCCAAAATGTAAAATAAAAACTTTTTTTATCAAAAATTACACGTGTGACTGACTAGTTGACTTATATGTGAATATACAAGGATAATCACGACTTAAGTAAGGAAAAGGATTAATTAACAACTATCCAATAGGGTCGTCGAACTATAAAATTATCCACACCCAACGTTTTGGGGGCCTGGTGAGTAAGCAACAATATTTACATCTGTGTAATGTGGTATGAACAACTTATTTTTTCTTTTTAATTTTATGTTGTATCAGGTTGTGGTAAATTGTGCTCAAGTTTTCTATATCAGTTTGGTGATTTATATTTTTATAGTCGGATTTAATATGTAGCATCTCTAGTGTGAGTCGTTTGTGTAGATTTCGTTCCGTTTGTAAGACCTTTGTGTTGTCAAAATCAAATTCATGTTCCATATTGTTACGAATATGAGCTACTAGAGCACATTTCGTATCATTGTTCGGATTTTCTTTAATTTTATTGCAATTTCTTTTGTGTTCATCCAGTCTTATTTTTAAGTAGCGTTTAGTCTGACCGGTGTATGTTAAATCACAACTCTTACATGGAATTTTATAGATTAAATTTGATTGTATTAGTTTATTGTTTTTGTCCTTGATTTTGCTAAAGAGGTTCCTTACTGTTTTTTGTTGTTTGAAAGCTACATCCTTATCTAATTTATCTTTTATTAATTTTTTGAATTTTGGCGCTAGGCCGTTGACATAGGGTAATGACATGTATCTAGTTTCATTTTTATTTTTTTGTAATAAATAAAATAATGAACACTTCAACTGACAATGACTCACAAAAAAATAAAGTCGAAACGTCGGTTAGAAATAAATAATTTTCATCAGTAGACTGCTTGTCCAATCATTTTTCCCTCGGGACCCATCACTAATTCATAAGGTTTATGTGTGTAAAACAGCGCCACCAAGTCTATTCTTATCTGAAATACAGTATACACTACTCACTCAGCTGTCACTTATTCAATATGGTGCTTGTACGATTGCGAATTGGTTATAGAAAAAAATGTTTTAGATCAAAATAAAGAATTTTATCTTCCATAAAATGGATGCATTGCACATTAGCTGTATTTTTTTAGACAAAATCTCAGCTCACTACAGATAAACTTAGGAAATCGTTTTTCTTTTTGACACAACTGATCTTAGTTGTTCTGAGTAATCTCATTTCCCCCCTTTTCGATGCTACATTACGAGCCGAATTCAGCACTCTTCTTTAGTGTAGTAATCGTCTCTAGTAACCATGGAAATAGCTTGCATCTTTTTTACTTCCTTGTACGAAGTAAAGGAAGTATTGTAATCACGAAAAATTTCGGTTTTGAGATTTCAACGGAAATATCCATTTTGACCATCCCTGAATCCATTTTGACTAATTTCGTCGTGACGTCTGTACGTACGTACGTACGTATGTACGTACGTACGTATGTACGTACGTACGTACGAACGTACGTGCGTATGTATCTCGCATAACTCAAAAACGGTAAGCCGTAGAAAGTTGAAATTTTGTATTTAGGACTGCTATAACATCTAGTTGTGCACCTCCCTTTTTGGTCATTACATAATTTCTAGAAATGGTACTTTATTTGAAGCCTATAATAGATTTTGATGAAAAACTATCTTAAAATATAATCTAACACTTTACAAATTTGGTATATAAGACTTTTATGTCAAATGGAATAACATAGTGGATTTTGATTAAAACAGGCTAACCGGAAGTGACATATTACCTGAAGTTGTTAACAGTTTTTCTTCAATAAAATGGTTTCATTTTGATTTTAGAAATAAATGCTTCAAATAAAATTTTTAGAGAATTAAATTCTGTGTCTAGCACATCAAGTATTATTAAATTAGCCCTTCGTATAAGCGAGATATGTATATTTAAAACATATAATTTTTGGGCTTTTGTAATGAAGCTTGCTATGGATTAGGACAAAAAATAACAAAAAAATAAAAAATAGATGCTAATGTCAAATTACGTCAAATACGTGCAATTTTATACGTGTTTTATACTTGGGTCTATACTTCATATTGGTCTTGTGTACAAGGAAGTCGTGTGGTGTCCACATCAGATTTTTTAATAATGCGTTAATGTATATATCTCTCTTTGGGCCAGTTGCATAAAACATTGAGCTGATCATATGTTTAACTACACATTGTAACCATGGATACGTATCAAAAATACATTGGAAAAGAAGCCTTGTCAAAGTTAACAACGTGATTAAAGTTAACAAGACTTTATGCAACTATACCTTGTTCCATTTAAGCCATTAAGTATTGTAGCGAATAGGGCATAGTATTGAATTCTCCGATTGGCTGAAATTGGAACCAAGAGACACGTTTACCCAATATGATATCGGCTACTTGAAACTAGCGCTGATGTCAGTGCCATCTGCTGAATGGCTTAAATGGAAGAGAGCATAGGTCTTTATTTTGTTATTTTTAGATAAGTTAAAGAAAAGACCTGAATTTAGCCCTACCAGTTTACCAAGTTCAAAATGATTTGAAACACTCAGTTTGCATTTTAAGGTTATATAATACAACAAAATTTATATTGACATATAATATATTTTCAACATTATCCACTTTTCGTTTATTACCGGTATCATAGATCAGAAAATAAGTCAATAAATTTGACAGCTGTTGCTGCAAATTCTATCAGTAAAGAAGAAAATGATAAAATGGAATTAAACTTGTTCTTTTCGCAAACATCACTTCAGCTCAACTCAGTTATGAACTGAGCTGAGTTTCAATTGGGTCAAAAAGAATATAGCTAATGTGAGAGAGATAGTAAAAAGTGAAATGTTTTCAATGCGCAATTGATTTACTGCACATATAGGTAATGATCTAGTTCTTATTTTTAAATTCAAAAATCCATCATATCAATGTTAATATTGCTAATATCAACAGTCTTGGCAAAAAATTTAAATGATTTTAATCACATTATATGCCAAAGATATTTTAAAATAAGAGGTGGAAAATTATCTATACAAAGGTTTAGAAAAATACCGCTAGATGACAGACAATATGACATCACATAACAATTACTGTGCAATGCATCCATTGATAACTATTTTTGCTCTAACAGTTACTGGTGTAGGGATGTTTAAAAAAAAACGATTATTTGCACCATTCTTCCAAAATGGCGGTGCTTCCGGGAGTGCACCATACACCATACTGTATTTCAGATAAGAATAGACTTGGTGGCGCTGCTGCGCCAGCCTGTTTTACACACATAAAACTTATGAACTCGTTTTGTTTCGTATATGACATACTGGACAACTCAAAACGTCAAAATTTGTTGTTAAATAGATTATAATATCAAAATATATTGCTATAGTAAACTTGGTTTGCGTTTAGACCAATCAGAAACCAAAAATACCCGACCTTCTATAGGATAAAACCTTATTTTTATACCTCATGACTGAACTACTGGGATAAAATATGTATTTAATTTAATCTGTATGGAAATGGAGTATTTACGGTGTCACCTTGATTAGAATATAACAATTAACAAAGGTTGTCGCATACGCACAGATTCAGAAAGAATAATGATTATAAACTAAATTAATACAATATTTACCTGTGAGCCTATGAGATCTTCAATTTTAATATCATTGTACTTTCCGATTAACTTCAAAGTTTCAAACACTAACGACGAGTTAAACAAATCACCAGATGTAATAAAAGTTTTATTTCCAAGAATCTTTTGTTTAGTATTTGTCGTCATTACATGTTCTTCATTAAATGGATGAGAATTTAATAAATTTTTCAGGCTAAAATTTCAACATTTTAATAAGTTATGCACATATATCGCAAACATATTTAATTACTTTATATTTTGTTCGAATTTAGCGTTTTTAATAGTTTTCAATCCATCTATTTTAAAAGTTCCATTTAAAAGTACAGCATTTTTAAACCAGTCATCAACGTCAACATTTTGAATTTTCTTGCCGACTGCCATATCCAAATTTAATGCATTTAGATTTTTTATGATTTTTTTACCGGTTACTACATTCTCTGGAACATCTAATCGCATTACATCTTTGCTCAAACTGAGTTCATTTATTGATTTTGCCTCAAAATGCTCTAAAATATTAACCAATAAAAAAATTATCAAAATTTATTCGATTTTTAACGTACTTGTAACTTCTACTTCATCAAATTTAATATCATAATCAAATATTTGATCATCATGTCTTAAAATATGTTTGTTAAAGTCTTGTATGGTTATATTAGCAACTTTGCCTTTGACCAAAGCCTTTTCGGCTTCAATATGTTTGCTGAAAAGTACTCCATCAATGAAATTAATCCTTGCAGACACATTTTGATCTTTGGTTAAGCTAAAATAATTTTTTGATAACCATACCAAAGGTATGTCATCTACCAATCCCTAAAATATACATAATTTATATAATTGAGTACACTAATGCCCAATTGCACCGCTGACCCTTAAATTTTAAGCTAGGCTTAAACAAAAAAATGCAAATCGAAATTTTGACAGCAATATTTAATTACTCATTTGACGTTTCGTGACGATACGATATTGTCAATTTAAGGAACACTTAAAATTTAAGTGTCAGCGGTGTAACCGGGCATAAATAAATGAGATTTTAATGAAACTTAAAGATCTGGTCAACTATACAGATTATTTGTGCATTTTTATTAAGATCTTAAACAGATTCAGGGTCGGTTAAATTAGATAAAAGTTGCGCCATTAGGTCAATTTACAACAAATTTATATATATATATATATATATATATATATATATATATATATATATATATATATATATATATATATATATATATATATATATATATATATATACTATTATTCACGAAAGATGACTATTCAAGGTCATTTGTTCGAAGAAAGAATACACATCACTTTATAGCAGTAGCTTAGCAACATTTTGTATTAGAAAGAGAAAGATTATTTGACCTATGTCTATTTAATTTATGTTGTGTGACAGATATACGTAAATACTGGCATTGCTTTCAAACACACTATAAATAATAATGACGTATGTCGTAGAATTACAGATACCTAATTATCTACTACACTGCCCTCTGTGTTAATATTAACCCAGTGGCGTTGACGTTTAAATCAAATTATTATTCGTTGGTTTATAAGTTATGTCTATGTTTTTGTATTTTGAAAAAACATAAGTGAAGAATATAAATCTTTCAGCAAGGCATTATTTAGAAAAAACATAATTTTCAAATGAATTACTCTTAGTTTTTCAGTTAAAATGTGTCCATAAATATTTCATGCTGCACGCCTGTGCATATGAAATGCAATGAAGTTATCTGCAAGTAAAATTATATCAGACGGCTTACAAATGACCTTGAATAGTCATCTTTCGTGAATAATAGTTTATATATATATATATATATATATATATATATATATATATATACAGAGAATTTATTTTAACGTGCAACATATGGTCAATCACTTCCATGGTTACTACACACTATTATCAAAAAATGACAGCAATGTAATATTTGTCCATTTTAAAATGCAACATACACAAATTTGTAGTTATGTATTTTCATTACTAATTTCCAATAAATTAGCCTATATACTATTAACAAAAATCAAAACTTCAATGTAGCACATCTTAACAAACTTTGGCTTACAAAAATTCATAATTTTAATGTAATAAATGTTTAAAAATACCTCCATTCACACTGAGACAATATCCTAGTTGCTCGAAGAAAGAATTGACACTATTTGTGATGTTTTCTGGAGGTATCCCCTGTACTGCAATACTATTTATAATGTTGCATTTTAAATTGGACAAATATTACATTGCTGTCATTTTTTGACAGTAGTATGTAACCATGGAAGTGATAAACCGTATGTTGCATTTTAAAATAAATTCTCTGTATATATATATATATATTTAAAAATCGTAAAATACTTACTGATTAATAAGTAGTAAAGCTAAATAATTTTGAAAAACATTCTTCAGTAAAAAGTTATAAAGAAATAAACATTTTATGACGAGGCGGGTGTCGATTTGATTCTATTGGCCAGTAATATGAAAGTGCCCCGCCCATTCCCATTGCCGAGTAAAGATGGTGGAACTCTGAGCTGTCACTAGCACCACTATTATTTTAAACTTTTGTATAGCATTTACTTGAATATGAAGTAAATACCATAAAATTGAAAAAATTAATGGCGGCGATAGCGGACGAGCCAAGAGAGAGCCCGGTATCGCCCCAGAATATCCCCCTGTTTTGTTAATGTAAACAATTATTTTGTAGGTGCTTTTTTATTTTATTTATTTTTAAAATACACTGTCCAAAAGGAAAAGCCCAATTATTACAGGACAGGTTATAATTAATTATTAAAAAGGGATACATATGTTTTAAGCTTGAATTACAGTATACTATTTCGATTTTTATCCGAGTTTAGTTCGATTTTTGTAATATATAGTCTAACAGTATCGTTCGTGTCCGGAAAATTCATCGCCAGTAAATTGATCGCGGGAAAAATTCATCGCCGGTAAATTGATCGCCTGGAAAATATATCGCCAGTAAATTGATCGCTGGAAAATTTATCGCGAGGTAAATTGATCGCGTGGAAAATTGATCTCGGAGAAAATTGATCGCCGGAAAATTAATCGCCGGTAAATTTATCGCGTGGATATTTATGCACACAAAAAATATTGTTTATAAAAATACAATTGTTACAAATTTTATTTTAATAATTTAATTTTTAGGTTCCTGAAAATTTAGTACTCATGAATTATTAATTAATTACCCAAAAACCAAAGGTATTACGGTTGTTTTTTTAAAATAATACATAGGGTTGGCAAATAGTTACTAGTGTTACAGGGTCTAACAGAACTAATTTTTGGCCAACATTAAATTCCAGCCCTTCCTTCATCCCAGTTAAAACCACGTTTAATGTAGTTGTTGCTGTCCCTGAAAAGTTAGAAATATTATATTAAGCATCAATGGGAGCCAACAAGGAGCAAAGTGGAGTGATTGGCTTCCGGCGTATCGCAAATTGGAAAATTGATCGCCGAAGTATTGATCCCGTAATTGATCACCAAAAAAGGATATTTATGCATACAAAAAAATAATGATTATAACAAAACAATTGGATTAAACACTGTATTTTAATTTTTTTTTTTTTTTTTGTTTATCTATTATAAGACAAATAATTTAGTTTAAAATAACTTATCTACCTATTAAAATATTTCACTTTTTAACTAGATCTGTTTTAGACTTATTTTATTTATAGAGACACAACAAAATATTAGAAGGAGATGATAATAACAATAACTATCATGTATAGTAGAAGAAGACGGTTAGTGATTTGGGGTTAGGTATTGTGTAACTACTAACAAGGTAATAAGTTTTAATAAAAATTGTTACAACTGATAATCGGCAGTTTGATTATTTATATTTTATTTTATTATTTTCTCCGTCCCAGCTGCATATTCATAAAATTCTGCAAATGGAGAAAATAATATAATTTTACTTTGTTTGCGAACAAAGTCAATTGCCATTCATATCTTATCAAAATTCAGGGAATTAATTATATTACAGATACAATAGTCACCACCGCCGTCCTTTTAACTCCTCGGTGTTCATTGAATATGATGAATTTATTATGTATACATTAATTTTATAATTTTCTTGACGATGAACTTATGCTATATTAGCGACCAAATTTCTGGCGATCAATTTACCGTTGATCAATTTTCCTCGTGATCAATTTTCCTCACGATAAATTTACCGGCGATCAATTTTCCTCGCGATCAATATTCCGGCGATCAATTTTCCTCGCGATAAATTTTCTTCGCGATTAATTCACCGGCGATCAATTTTCCCCGCGATCAATTTACCCGCGTTGAATTTTCCGGGAACCGTATCGATTAATTCTATATATTTTCGTGTACGTATCCTATGTTTCCGTAAATGACAGGTTGATAAACAAAAATATATAAACATAACCAAGAATTACACTTTTTTACCTTTCAAGTTTAATTGGTAACACTGTCATATGCGTACCTATGCGTCACTGCGTATACTATTATTCACGAAAGATGACTATTCAAGGTCATTTGTTCGAAGAAAGAATACACATCAGTTTACAACAGTAACTTAGCATCATTTTGTATTAGAAAGAGAAAGATTATTTGACCTATGTCTATTTAATTTATGTGGTGTGACAGATATACGTAAATAGTGGCATTACTTTCTAACACATTATAAATAATAATGACGTATGTCGTAGAATTACAGATACCTAATTACGTACTACACTGCCCTCTTTTATTTATTATTATTACTTGGTTTATAGTTAAAACTATGTTTTTGAATTTTGCAGAAACATAAGTGAAGAACATAAATCTTTCAGAAAGGCATTATTTAGAAAGAAACATAATTTTCAAATAAATTACTCTTATTTTTTCAGTTAAAATGAGTTCATAAATATTTCGTGTTGCACGTCTATGCATACGAAATGCAATGAAGTTATGTGCAAGTAATATTATATCAGACGGCTCACAAATGACCTTGAATAGTCATCTTTCGTGAATAATAGTTTACTTTGAATCTATACTTCTGTGTACTTCATTTCACTTAAGAAAATAGTGATGGGAAGATTATTATTATTTTTGATTGGATAATACTCCGATATTATCCAATCAGGCAACAAGATCAAACTGTACCTCTCTTCTTATCACTATTTTCTTACGTGAAATGAAACTCGGATGAAAAAATAGGATCAGACCGAATATTTCTGAACTAGAATCTAATATGAAAATCGAACGAATCTCTGATAAAAATGTTTGAACTAGAAATGACTAGAAATTCTCGAATTAAAATCTAGACACAAATAGTATAATGTAATTCAAACTATGTAAAGAATACCTACGTTTTATTTATAATAGATATTTTTTCTTAATTATTTTAATAAAAAGTTGTGGCCCCCTTAATTTTTCATATAGTCTATTGCAAATTTTCGAGATATAAACTTACATTTTTTTTTTAATGGAACCCATATTTGACTTTTGCTTCATAAAAATGTTTATTTATTCTCTTTCGATTGGTGTAAGGGTTTTTATGTTTTAAATAGTTTTTTTAGATCATATCTGGTATATCTACTTAATTTGAAAATATAGAGTAAAAATTAAATTATGAAACAAGGTAGTTATGAAATAAATTATTTAATTAAAATAAAATACTATTTTAAAAAACTAATGAAAGTACTGATAAAAAAAATAAGATATTTTATGAAAAATAAAAAATCTAAGATTTTAAGGGATGACGTCACAAGCTCATCGCAAAACATCATATATTGCTTAATATTAGGAATTTTGATGTTGGATTTTCATTAAATGTCATATCTTTGAACATTTCATTTAAAAAATAATAATAATTGGTATCCCATTATGACTTATCATTTCTTTATTTTTAATATTACTTTCGTCATTTTTATAATTTTCGAAATATTCATATCTAAATTCTGCAGTTACAATTTTTAATTTATTTAAAATATTTTCTTCTAAAATTATTCAGAAAGAAACGTGCAAAGAATAACTGTATGTAATTATGATGCACTCTGTATGTATAAATAAGATTTTTTTTTCCAAAAAACAAATACACCACTAAAATGACATCCTAATGATGATGCAACTTTTGTCTAAGTTGACCAAGTTCGTATCTCTTCTATTTTCCTACATCCCAACGTACGCACACGTTATGTGGGCCCCATTCCTACTCTTAAGAGTTAATAATCAAATTATGATAAATTTGTGTCAAAATCTAATTTACTTGTTCTATATATATGATTAGTAAAAGAAGAATCATTAAAAGTTTATTTAGCTCCAAAATATTAAGGTTTATAAAACTCGTGTCATCAGGACTAGTTTTGAAATGAAGCTTCTCATTGGCTAAACATTGAAAGCCCGCACTCGCCATTAATTCAGAAAGACAACATAATGGATACAAATTTAATTCATTAAAATCTGGAATCATTTTATACATACGGTTTATAAAATAAAGAATTACAAATCTCGAAGTATTCAAAACAAACTTTGGAACTAAATTATTTTAGTTCAACATCATATTACAAGCCCACTAGCGCCACGGAAACGTCAAAAAGGTTATCAAAATGTAAGGAAATGTTCCACTAACTTACATAAAGAATATTTTTAACAATACCGAAGACAATTATTAAATAACTGTAGGATTTAATAAATATTTAAAATATTAACAAATATTAAACGAAGTAAAAACAAATAACATGGAAATCAACTGGTTGAGTGCCACTGGGTAGTCCTGATGACGTCACAAACCAATATTGAACTTTAAAAAATTATATCTCCCTTAATGCTAAGAATTTTCAAACCGGAGTTTCATTAACCGATATATTTTGTTATGAATTTCATAAAAAAATTAAATTAAAAATTTTTGATTGGCCCATTTTTGTCATTAAAAATTTTATTTACAAAAAAAACTTGCTGGATATAGTACCTTTAAAGCCACTGAAGCATACTAGAATGGTTTTAGTTATTGTTCGATAACTACTATAAAAATATAATGCTTACGTTAACGTTGAGTTCATCTTCAAAAATGACATTATCAAACGAAATGAATCCTTTTACATTTGTTGGTTGGTCTGTGAACCAAGCTTTTTCTGCCAGTTTATCTATACTGATATTGTTTAAATTATTTACAATAAATTCTTGATCAAAATTAATATTTCCTAAAATATAGATATTATTATATGTAGGTATATAAAATGTAATTTTAAATATATTTTTTACCATCTATAATAAGATTTATATCTTTTCTATTAGTTTGTTGAATAAACTTTTGTAGTAGTTTTACATTTATTCCAGAGAGCAAATGATCTATATGAAGAAATCCATCTACAGTTACGTTATTGAAGATGGTTTTTGTACCAGTTATAATTTGGTTGTCTGCATGCTTTAAAACTGCATCTTTTATAGCAACATTGTTAATTTTTCCTCCAATATGAATTATTTCTTCAGAAGAAGCACCATTTTCTAAAAAAAAATAATATTATTATATAACTGTTAGAAAAATGTTGGTTTATTCAGTTTTTGTGTGTCAATTCCCTCAAAATATCGTCCGAAACTATTCGCGATTCAAGAAAAATGCTCGCTAACTAGCGGCCAACTCATGAAGCGTCGCAATGCGGCCAGCATGTAGTATGGCCAATGTTGCTTGCTATAACATAAACGTCAATTTGAGTAATTCTGCTTTAAAAGTTTTTAAAAAGTGTTCCAAAAGCAAAAATATTTATTTCTTCTCCCTCACTAAAATTTCGGGGCTCAGCCGTTGCTTTTAAATAACAAAAAACTTCCTTTAATTTCACTTTCATTGTGTATAACAAAAGAATAAACTTTTTTAAACATAGGTGTACATATACACAACTAGGTTAATTTTTAGTTCATCTGTCACTTGGTCAGACCGCATTGCGACGTCACAAAACATGGCGGCAAAACTACCTTGAATCGCAAATTCCAAACTTAAAATATGTATATTAACAGCCGAAATCTTAGTAATTTAAAAACGGCATTACTGATAACTTGAAAATGTACCATTGAGGAACGTTCTGGTATTTGCTTGTTGAGTAATAAATAGATCAAAATGAATTGTAAAGGATCTCTTCCATAGGTAAGATTTAGTACGAGAATAAAAGCCATTTTACCTCAGATGTGTTATGTGTTTAACTCTATATTTACTAACAATTAACAAATTCTTACCAAATTGTACGGAGTTAAATTTATGATCTTCATATGTTTTCACAGCATTTTTATCAATTTGTATTATATTTATATCATTGATTGATTCGGAATTAATTTGAAAATTCCCTTTACAGTCCAAAACTTCAAAATTTTGATCTGTATAAATTATTTGATTTCCTTCTTTTGTAAGCCAGAGATTTCCAAAATAATCTTTTTTTATTCCATTTAATTCTTCAAAATGCAAATTTGTTAGTTGAATATTCTTCATTTTGATTGATCCCTCAATATGTATGTCGTCTATCCAAAAGTGAATTTCTTCCAAAAGTTTCTTCAAATTCGCATCATTAATATATTCAGCTGTTAAATTATTGAAAAATAAATTCTGTTCAAATATTTTTTTGCCAGTAATAATATTATGAGTATCATTAAACGCTGTATCCGAAATCATATCATTGAAACTGTAATTTTGTATTTTGCCATTAATTTCTGCAAAATGTGCTTCGAAACTTTTAACTTTAGTCGGTTTAGGTAGAAGTGAAGTACCATTAATATATTGGTCACCATGTCTATTCATAATGTGATCAAATAAAATGTTGTTTAATGTTGTTTTACCACTGACAACTCTAAAACAATTGTAATTTGTTAAATTTTACAAAAATGGTTCATGTTTTCAAAATAAATTCAAATATATTTGCTCAGAAGGAATCAAAAACTATATCATATAAAATATAAAAATTGTTTTGCTATACCTTATAGCTGAAATGTTGTCATAAGCATGTCTTCCAGTAATATATTGGTCGGAATCTATTCTTAAAACATTTTCATATAATTTTTCTAAACTCTCACCATTGATAGCTAAAACATTTAATTCTCCATTTATATTTAATTTTTCGAAAATTTTAGTTCCACTTATTTCAGGGATTTTATTTTCAAAAAGAATCCATTTATTAATATCCATTTCATTTATGAAATCTACATCTATCTCGTCTACCTGCAAAATAATGATAGATAAAATTAAACCCCTTAAAAATTTAACTTGTTTTGTAATATCAATTGATATTCCAAAACTAAAATACGTATATAATCATTTTTAGTACAGAATTATTTCACTTCACACTCAAATATTGAATAACACTTGAAGATATATTTATTAGTTTATTTATGGATATAAATGAAAACATACAAACGAGATTTTTGCGGAATGTAGTACATGACTTATTGGGAGGCATCATATAAGGAATGATTTAGTAACGCTTTAAATCATATACCTATTAATAATCAGGAGAAAAAAAAGAAATTGAATTCATTCATAAAATCAAAGCATAAGAAATTTCGGAGAATTTCATACACTGAAGCCACAATTTCGACAAGATAAACATGGACATAAATTGAGTATTTTATTACCATTTATATCTATTTTCCTGTAAATTCACTTTTGCATAGGTCGTTTATCCAAAAGTGAATTTCTTCCAAAAGTTCCTTCAAATTCGCATCACTCCTATATTCAGCTGTTAAATTATTATGAGTATCATTAAACGCTGTATCCGAAATCATATCATTGAAACTGTAATTTTGTATTTTGCCATTAATTTCTGCAAAATGTCATAATGAAATCACTACCGAATAAGCAGCGACTGCAACAAAAATCGTTCTTGCAGCGAATTTAAATTAATTGCTGCAGTTTCGCGGATATTTGCTCGATAACTTCGCGGCAGTGTGAGGTCTTAGATCATATAGCTTAGGAACTAGATGTAAGAAATCCTATGCTACACAGTACATTTGTACGGAAGGCTTAAGAGTAAGAAAGATAGATTTTACATTGTCGTTAAAAGAAGAAAGAAAGAGAACTTTTCATAAAGGGGCCCACAGACCAACGCGAATTATTCTCTGACGCTGCGAATAGTTCGCGGCGATGAATTCGCAGCGCTGTATGTACGTGGCGGTTTATGGACAGGCACAGACCTGAGCGTTATCTCTCGCGTAGCGTTTACGAGTGTGCAACGTTTTTATTCGTGGCGAATTCAGTTCGCTGCTGACAGCGTTTTATTTCGCTTCGCAATTACTTTCGCACATTCGAACAATGGGAAGTACTGAAAAATTGACTGCAATTGTGCAAAAATATCCCATTTTATATGATCAGAGCAATTCAGAGTACAAAAATATAAGAGCAAAGGATAAAATATGGATGGAAATAGGAAAAGAACTTAATGACAGCGGCAAGTAATTTAATTATTGACCTTTGTATTGTAATTTAATTATAATTTACGAGTGGGTACATATTTATGTATTTAAGAATTGCAATAATCCACAAACTACTAACTTGGCATTTTCTTCCGCCTCCAAGGTAAGTAATAACATAGCCTCTTCTTCGTCTGATGAAGTATACATATTTATTACAACAAAATAAAATAACAATTTTTTAGCACTATTTTCACCGCCGCTGGTGTGAATGCACAAAAACTTTTTCGTTGCCGTGCTGCGTGCGAATATTATCGCCGCGAACTATTCGCAGCGTCAGAGAATAATTCGCGTTGGTCTGTGGGCCCCTTAACGCGAGGTACCTGCTCAAACGCCAATATATGACATAGGCGCACCTGTACTTTTTCATACTTACGGTAAATAAATATGGAAAAGAATTAAAATCATTATTTTTCATTTTTATTTATTTCTGTATAAAATTAATTTATTTAACTTATGTATTACACTAGTTTTTTTAACATTTTCTTTACAAATGTGGTGTAAGCTCACATCAATATAATAATTTAAAATTAAAAGAATTAGTTGATTAGTTTTTTGAAAAAACGCAATGGGATTGCTCCTTTTTGAACTTTTTCTTATTTACTTCCTCAAAATCACATGGAATGAAGTGGTCCGGACACAACCTGTTGTTTTGTTTAATAATTTCCAGGTTACAATTATGTGAAGCGCATGATTTCAGCCATGATTTCCTTATATCTTCATCTTTTGGAAAGTTAAAATTAAACAAGAAATTCAAAATTTGTTGTAAAAATGTATTACTCCATGCATAAATAATAACTACTTATCTGGTTAACAAATATAAAAGTACTTACAAATGTAAGGTTATACCGAACTTCTATCCCGCTTTTCCACTACTATAGCAAAATGAACAATTTAATTTTTATTCCGTACTACACAAATCGCGCACAAATGATTTTTCAATCTGCTTTACACGACGTCTCGACAAAAATAGATAAAAATAATTGAAACCCCCGTATTTAAGCTACGCCAGTGGAGAAGACATTCATCAGCACCTCGTGAGTTTGCCCACAATTGGCGACTAAAACTACCGATGGCGGCGCTAGTGTTGTAGCATACACGTGCTCTGAAAATGGTATTGTGCTATAAGATCGCATACAGAAACATTGTATAACCAACATTCGTTTTGAAGTATACTAACAAATTCATTAAACTTTTTATAAATAGTGTTAGTAATAATTTTGTGTAAATTATAATGACATTCGAAGAAAGTTATCTTAGACTTATTTCTAAGAAAATGTTTACTTATTTGGAGGCAACAAATTCTTCTCCAAGTTTTATAGAAGGTGGAGAATTGTTGAATCTGGGTTGTTATTTTTATGTGGCGTTAATGAACATAAAGCTACAGACTAAAAAAAATTGGGCTGTGTTTAAACAAGTGTTCTAACGTCACATCCTCATGAGATTAAAAGAACTTTAAATTTACAATTTATTATTTACAAAATGCTCTTGTATAGCTGGCCATCATGTGGCCAGTGCAAACACATTACAGCTGTCTTAATATTTTGTACAAGATAGTAAAATAGTACCATATATTATTCATGGATATTAAATAAATATGTATTTACTTTACTTAGTTAAGAAAATTAAAATGGAACTAATGCCAAATATCTTTCAAATTGTTTTAATTACAATATAAGAAATATATTGAATGCCACACAAAGTGAAAAGTGTATTATTTTACTCATGAATTGGGCAGGAAATAGTACAATACTTTTCATTTTTGTTATCATCTTATGATTCGTCACTTGTTTTCCAATTCGTATTTTTCTAATCCAGCCCTCTCTTTTGTCGATAGACTCCATTTTACCAAATTTATTTTGGATGTCACTCTTCCTCTCACCAATTTTTGGGACAGATAATTTCTTACTACCCCGAAAATGACAGCCATAAACGCAGCAACTGAAGTTGTTAATATTTTTTCTTTCTTTGCTCATATTGCAAAGTAATTTATATGTACTTTAAAACAAAAAGACAAACAAGAAACCGGCAAGGAATCCAATGCACTATATATATTTACTGTAAAGTTGAATAACAGAATACCATTTTCAAGAGTTGCAAATATCGTCCGCTTGAGGGATTCAGTTTAATTTTAGTCGCCAATGCTCGCGCTATCTTTCTTACGCTTATGCGTTCCGAACTCCTTTCATCTAGTTCGTAAGCTATGATCTAAGTGTGAGGTATATCACTTGTCGCTGTAGTGTATACTTTCAATCGACGACAATTTGACAAGGTGAAAATTTCGCTATCGCTGCGAATATTCCGCGATGGTTTGCGAGAACCTTTACGTTAACAGATTGGTACATACAGCAATAGATAAAATGATAATATACAAATTTGTATAATTATTAATAATGTTTAAACTTACGTTTAAATCGGTGGTAAAATTCAAATGGTTTGGAATTTCTGTATCAGATAACTTCAACCCATATATTTCTAATCGTTCTATTGAAAATTCGGCAGAAGGTTCAGCTAGATCTTGAAATTTAAGTAGATTTTCAACAATAGTCATACCGTTGATTGTAAAATCTCCATTAAGAGTTAAATTCTTTTTTATAATAGGCGGCGCCAGACCTTTAATTTTTATATGGCCTCTTAGAGAAATAGGTCCTGACAAATTAATATTTTCAAATTGTTTAGCTTCGGATATATATTGCACCCTATTGTAATCTTTTAATAAAATATCTAATTTTCCATTATAAACTGGAATTTGATTCAAAGATTTGATTATATGAAAATGATTTGCTTCTATATCTTGAGTAAAGTATATAGACTGAGGTAGATATTTAACAGTATCAGATATTAATGCAAGAGTACTTATATTTGTTCCTGATAGTGAATCTGTTAATTCGAAATCATCTACAATTAAAGTTTCAAAATAATAATTACTACTTGTTATTTCTTGATCTCCACGAGACCTCAGAACTAAATTTTGAAATATGTTCATATCCATATTGTTTATTTTGAACACAGAAACATTTCTAACAGTTAAACTTTCTATATTGTGTTCAGTGATATTAATAATGTTATTAGGTTCCATTTTAATCATGTCTATATTGTTTAAATATTTTGTATTCAAAGTATCGGTTTCAACTTCTGAAAATAACAAATATCCAACTAAATTTTGGTCAATATCGGTTAATAAAACATTATTTTCGTTAATTTCAACACCATCAACTGTCCCTTGTACAAAAAGATCATCTACTGTGACATCTCCGAATACGATTAAATTACTTTGAGTAGATAAGTTAGAATGTTTGTGTAATAAGGCGCTTTTAGGAATATTGTTTATGAATTTTGGCGAAATCAGACCATCAAAAATAACGTCTTCAAATTCCATTGAATCAGAAAGCGAGAATGCGTCGTCTACATTAATAATATCGTTGAAAAATTCATTTAATTTTACGCTGTTTATATTATTTGTATGAAGATCTTCAAAAATGATTCTATCATCAGCTACTTCCAAATTTTTTACTCTAAGGTCACCGTTTATAACTATTGGATTACTATTTTGTAACTGTTCTATATGTCTCAGTTGCTTGGACCTTTCTTCTATTTGCTGTTCTAGGTCGATTACTTCGTTAGATTTTTTTATTCTAGTATTTTCATTTTCCTGCAATAAAACAAAATATTAAAAATACGTGTATAGCTTTATATTTGTGCATAAATTTATATCTCTATATTAGCATGACCTATTTAGGGATGAGGCTATTTACACATACAATACGTACGAATAATTGGCTTTTTGATCATATAGTAAACTCAAAAAAGATCTTAAAACTTTTCGCATCCTACTCATTTTCACCTCCAATTAACAGGTAATAGTTATTTACATAAGAGTCAAGAAAATGGTACATTACAGAGTATTTTACCACTCCGAGTCCAATACAGACATTTGACGGACGAGTCATGTATTTTTTTCTTAAAACTTTGATTATAATAAAAATTAATTTTAAATTTGGTCATTTACAATGCCTTACGAAGCAAATAATTGCGACGAGGTTCCTTTAGACATTCAAGAAGGGGCAATAGAGGTTGTGGCAGACCTACTACCCAAAAAATCCAAAATGAGGTGGCGCACAGTACTTTCGCTCCGACTTCAGAAAAAATAATTGAAAATGGCGCTCTGACTTTTTTAACATAACCTAACGCACAAAGCTCGCGCAAATAATACTTATATGTACATATAACTAATTATTCAAACATACTAAATGTGAAAATAGCCACTTTCAGTTTTTCAATATTTATTCTATACTTCATACTAATATTTTTGTTTAGAATGAGAAAATTTACTTTTTTTCTCAAATCACCTCTTGTTTTAATCACATATATTTAATTTTAAGCAGTTTTGTATTATATTTGCGAGACACATTTTTTTAAATTATTACAAATTTTAAATTATTCTGATGTGTCGTATGCGCAGGATCAGTGATTAATATTAACAGTTAAATTTCTTCGATTTTTCTTGTTCCAGATAATAGAAAATGATGATATTATATTAATTAAAAGTTTAAAAACAACTGCAATGTGTCTCCATTGAAATTTACGCTTAAGACATTATTTTTAAACAAAAGATTTACAGGTGTTAGAGAATGTTTTGACCAAAATATAAGGATAACTTTTTAATGAAAAAGACACTTAAAAAGTTCTGAGCCATTTTTCTCTCCGGTATAGTTATTTGAAAACTGCTGGAATAATATATGCCTACTAAAAAAATTAAACTATGTTAGAATCGTAACCAATTACGATGAAATTTAGTAAATTTATGATAAATACATGATACATTACGTAAAAAAAGTTGAAAAATCGAAAACTGACTGAGGAACATTTCACTGCATTTCATTGTGGGTCTATCCTTGAATTTAGACCAAAGCATTCCTTAACATCCTGCATAAACTTACATCTTTTACAACAAGATTATGTATAGTAACATTATGAAACTGTAGATTTCCCTGGAATATTATTTCTATATCATCACTCTTCGGCGCTTCTTCTATAAGTCTATTTAATTCTTTCAGTTCATCTACATTTACTTCTTTAGTTATTTGTTGGCACCATTCATACATATCCATTTGAAATTCGTTCATTACATTTTGATATGTGAAAGACGGAGAAAATACATTTAACATATTTCCGTTATCGTTCTTGTTCGTTACAACTAAAATAAATAAAAATAGATAAGTATAAAAAATACATCATAACAATTTATTACTACGAGAGTATGCATCAATTTACTAGATATATATTTCGGAACACACTTAGTAGCTCAGCAATGGGTAAGATATATGTTTGTTTTTTTGGTGGATGAATAGTTTTTGGGTTCATGTTAACCCACTTACCTATTACAGGTTGAGAGTTGTACAAATAGGACCTAAATGATTTGATTCCTGGTCCGAAAGCTTCACCTGTGTACTGAATATCACTTTCAACAAAACGCCATCCGTCGTATTGGAAAGATTTAACTCCATCATTTTTTAATGAGACTAGCAGTAGAAACTCTCCATTAGGTCCCTACAACAATTTAATCATATTATGTAAAACATCAATATAATTCATATACTCGTATGTATACAAAATCATGAACCCGTTTTTCAATAAGTAAAACTTTATGATAAAAATCCGTGTTTTCATATTTAATGTAGGTACCTACATTACAGCGAGTAGTGAGAATGAACTAGCGAATATCTGAGTTATGAAGGGAGATAATGATTTTTCTCAAATAACCAAAAGCCTAATTTTGGTCGAAACTTTTATTTTCAAATAATTCCTTTACAATTGATATTTGAGAAAAATGTTTCAAATAAAATAATGAATTTTTTTTATGTTGTCTAGTAGTGATCCAGAGAAGATTCGTGAAATGGGTGTGTGGCAATAGGATCAGTTGTTATAAAAAAAATATAATTTTTTCATAAATTAGGACGTTTCGATGCTAGTCCAGTATCATCTGCAGCTTCCTAAACTATATTAATTACAAATATGAAACATTAAAAAAAACATTAGTAGTTACAATAAAAACTTTTTTCTCAATCTAAGATGGATGTGTCAAGGATGCGTAGTGAAAAAATATTAATTTAATAATTATTTTAATTGTTATTTCCATCGTCGATGTCATCATTTTGCTTAGGGATGCTATTTATACCTTATTCCATTTAAGCCATTCAGTGTTGCAGAGAATAGGAAATAGTTTTGACCTCTTTGATTGGCTGAAATTGTAGACAAGAAGCAAGTTTACCCAATGTAATTTCAACTACTTAAAACTGGCGCTAATGTGGGCGCCATCTGCTGAATGGCTTAAATGGAACGGAGTATAATAATATATTGAATGATTTTATTGACAGTTGCCAGGCAATAAAACCATACTTTCGCTGCAGGTGGCAGTGAAAGTTACTTTCACGTTTCACGGCCGCCAGGAGAGAAAGTAAAACTGTTAATAAAATCTTACTTTTAATGCCAATCGGCGAAAAATGAAAATATTTGGCAAAACAAAACACATCTGAAATGACCTCCCATTTTTTAGGCTTTCTTTCTATAAAAGATATTAATTTAAGTTTTTGATACAAAATTAAGTTAGTTAATATCTCGAGATACCTATAAAAAAGATATTGAAAATTAGATACGTTCGCGACAAGAATTTATAAATTATAGATACTTTCGTAAAGTTAAACAAATAATTTTTTTAATAGTTTTCATTTAAAATTATTGAATAACCTTGGGTATAGAATTTTTTTCATAACATTTTCCATCTTTTTAATTTTATGATATAAAAAAAAATACTTACAACAACTGGTAACCATTGCTCGGCATAATTCAAAATAAAACTTTGGAATGGCATAAAATAATCTTCCACAAATTTGTAAACGATCGAAGATGTTTCATAATTTTTCTTTCCCTCCATATCTAAAATTATAATTTAAATATGTTTGTATTAATAATTATAATAATGTTTATTACCAATTTCATAAGAATTTGCGACAATTAAAAAAGATTCTTGCAATTTATTTTGTTTAAAACAAAAATACTGAATGTCTACAGCTGCATGTGTTAGAATTTGTTGATAAGTAACAAATTTTTGAACTTGTTTGTCGTATTTAAATATTTCGGAGAATATATCAGTTTCTCCTACAATAAGAAATATGTACATATATATCAAATTTGTAATTCTTAAAATTTAAATGTTTAAATACTAGTGATGGCAAATGACCGGTCATTTTTAAAAGTGCTTAAATGTCCGGTCATTTTGGCGGTTACTTTTGCGGCCATTTTTGAGGCCATTCCATTGCTTTTTATGAGTATTTTAAGATGATATCAAATATCTTAAGTCTAGATATGTATAGATAAAGTTAACAATATTTTTTTTAATTAATTTTTTGAGATTAATAGATTGCACATTATATTTTATTTTCCTACATCTACAATAAAAAAATCTTATCCTGGTTTCAAATACAAGACATGAGGGTTTTATTTATTAGGGATAGCAATATTTTTCAAGGATTTTGGTTTTCTAGCACATCGCTATGTTCATCAGTTTAATTTTCGTCATATCCAGTCACTTTTAACCCTTTTTAAACTGTGATGTACAGTTGAAGGTAGCTTAAATTTGAGGTTATGTTACAAATAGAGTGCACAGCGATCACTTTTGAAAATCACAGAACATTTTTATAAATTCTCGGTCATTTATGGCACTTTTACGAGAACTTTTGAGCATTTATATAAGTGACCGCCCATTACTATTAAATACCTTTATTATTTTTATTATTGGCAACGGCTAAAAAGTGTTCTTCTCCAATATCAAATGATATAATTTTTTGTGCACTACTTGTAAAAATATTTTGAGTATACTCAAAGTTTTTACCAACCCACTTAAATATCAAACTTTCTATTTCAAAATTTGGTCCATTTTCAGTGTGCAACATTTCTTGAGCGATTGCTAAGTAGATTTCTTTACTTTGTTCCCTGAAAAAATAAACAGATAAATAAATAAAGACATGCTATTTATAAAAAAGTAGGTTCCTGCTCCTATAAATATATTTTCATTTCGCTCACTTATAATTGGCGCGCGTTTAGTTAAGAATGACCTTGTATGCGCAGATCCTAAAATTCGTACTTGGACGGATCGAAATGTAATTGTAGGGGGTAGGTGTATTGACGTGTAGCCGAATTGTTACAAAAATTGTAACTTATGTATTAGTAATAATTATATGCTAATATTTCAACGAGGTAAACACTCTATCAACATCGAAAATTGGTAAAAAGAGATCTTTCACAGGCCAAAGAAATTGTAGTCGATGTTTTCAAATTGGCTAAATGCGCAGGTGCTGCCTCAATTTAACGCGCGCCTGCTTTACTTGTACCTATTCTATTCAAAAAATAATAAATAAACGATTAAATAATTTACTTACCATATAATAATATCACTTGGAATAACTGTATTTATACTTTGAATTTTGTACAAATTTTCACTTATATCAAATAAATAGACAGATACTTTTGATTTTAAAGAATTTTCAGCAACAATTATGTAATTCATTCCATGAAATGAGAGAGAAGAAATTTTTGTTCCTTTTGCAACTGATACATTAGATATTTGTATGTAGTTTTCATCCTAAAATAATAAGCTACATAATTATATGTTGTATAAAAAAAAACCTTGTGTATGTACATTTTACAATTGGCGATTCAAATTAACTTTTCCCACGTGACGTCACTACAGTATATGTAAGCAATATTGCTTATATATACCTTGGCCTCACAACTGAGAAATGTACGAGCTGTCAATCTGTCAATTAAACTGCATTTTACGCTTTTTTAGACAATTTTAAAACATGAAACTTGTGTTAAAGGATATTTTAAATGACCTGCAAACTCCAGAAAATTTCTATGAAAGGAAGAAAATAATATATCCTGTATATATTTTTAGTTCATAATTTAGCCAGTTGGTGCGTATTACTTAACTTGAATCGCGAATAGCTTTGAATGCCAAGGGTACGTTCTAAAACGTGGAGTAATGGGGTAAGAGCGCACTCTAGTCGTTCTTAAGCACAGACTAAAGTTAGATGGATAACATAACATCGTATTTGGGAACGATGTGGTGTACACTCCGAGTGTCCTTTTCTTTCAGTGACCTCTATATACAAAATGGACCGGCGACTCCTATCTCTTTACAACGGCACGAGCTGTATCCACTCAACTTTCATGGTGGGGTAGCTATCTCTTTCTAACAGTAAGAAGTACGCATGCGTCAGCTAGTACCAGTTCAACTAATTAACGATGAACATGAAGAAGAAATTACATCCTGTTAAGAAGCTTGGCTAATGCAATGTATTTTGGTGACAAATTGAGTTTGTTTCTATCGATTCATCCAGGTATACATGCTCTAGGTGAAGAAATTCACGAATTACAAATTTTGAAGAAAGTCACCAACATGTATACAGATACTCGTGGTTACTCTGTTGCAATGAAGACTTCTTTAAACGAGCGGCAACAAAGCTAGTATAAAGAACAAATTAAATAAACTTATTCTATTTTCTAATGTTTAGAAAAAATAAAAATGTTACGACATGTTTGTTTAACAAAAATATTTTCCGTATATATCTTTAAATTCGTATGTAATTAATTATTTCCTATTTTTTGACTATGTTGTATTATAATTGTATTATATAAAAAATAATACATAAAATTAAAATTGTAGACACTACGACCTTATTATGCTTTTATAGTTAAAAATCCTACTTTTGATGTTCTTATCCTTTTATAAAATATAAAAAGTTAGGGCTTGTGTATATACTTTTTTGTAATAGAAAATTTAACAATTACTTTTAATATCAAAATACATACCTTCGTACCACACTGCAAAAAGGGGAAATGACGCATTTTAAATGAGTTCAGGTATGCGTCGTGTACATCAAATGCGGTAGAATTTTATGTACAAACTTCCATTGCAATAAGGATCATAGTCTCAATGTTATTTACCTTTTATTATGTAGTTTTTTTTTAATTTCCCAAAAACCACATAATAATGCTATTCCCCCTTTTTTTCCTTGTGATTTTCCTATGTTAAATCATTCGATGAAAGAATATATTAATTAAATTTCAATGAATTTAATTCAGATGTTTTTAGAATTTAGTAAAATGTTTGAAATTGTTTTTCAGTTCAACCCCCATTCGATTTATGCTTAAATACATTTTCACATTAAATAAAAGGATAAAATGTAATCAAATCTGCTTGGTCCAACTATACACCAAAGTTAGACAGAGATAGATACCCCACCAGTAAGGCGGGTGGTATTCTCGGTGGATACACGTAAGTTATTCAAGTCGCCGGTCCATTTTGTATATAGAGATCACTGTTTTCTTTCCTCACTCAGTCAATAGTAGTATTCCATTTGCCAAGCTTTCAGATTAGTTCGCTTTGTTCAGTTCAGATAGTTCAGATCACTTAATAGTGGTTCAGATGTGCAAATGGAACAACCATCATACGGTTAATGTCACTATTTGATTAAAAAATAATAAAGAAATTCTTGTGTCAACTTTAAAATAGCTTAGAGATGGTCTCTAGCTAAAGGTGACCTTTTTTAGTGTTTAGAGTTGATGTTATCCTACTGTCAGTAAATGTCCTACGGTAACTAACAGTGACCTTTAAGCAAAACAATACTTGACAACACTGTATTATCTGTCAAAACTTGAACGTTACGCAGTATGAAATAATTCAATAATATATTTTATAAACTTGTAAGTTATAAAGAAAGAACTGCTTAATAAAAAGAAAAATTAATTCTCAGGTACCTCCTGAATGATGCATATATGTGTGTAAAAACTAAATAATACTTTTTTAGTTTTTCAGTCTTCGTTAAAAATACAGTTGTGGTATCTATTTTTATTCTAATATATACATTGTATTATTTTCTCCATTATACTTGTAATGTATTCATGTTTAGAAATTGTATTCAAATCACCCACAATTTTATTAAACTGAACAAAACTGATCCGTAACTGAACAAACTGCACCAAGTATTTTGAGGATTACTTCGTGCTGAGCAGGATCAGTAAATATAGTGGTGGGGGTAAACTGATCCGTGCAAATGGAATGACAAAATAAATGAACTGATTCAAAAATGTAAGATAGATCTGATCCATGTGGCAAATGGAATACGCCTAATGCTGTAATTTGTACCCATCATGCGCAGTAGCAATGTTTATTGAAATCCACATGTTTTGAAGTGTTTCGCATTTGAGTTTTGTTTGTGGTTTATTTTTTATTAAGTTCCTGTTTAATTCGCATTTTTAAATTCATTTAATACGATATATTTCATGTCGTGCAGACCATTTTACAATATTTTGTGCCATTGAATTGAATTTAAAACCCTCACTATTCTAAAGAAAGTAGACGATAATGATTATTTCCCCACGTCAAATATTTCGCCAATAAATCTAAAAATAATAGAAACATAATTTTCCACTTAATATATATAAAATTCAGCTAATAATTTTATTTTCTAAATCCATTTTGAACTGACAAAAGGAGTACACTCTTTTCACACTCTGCATCGTTCTAAATGAACAAGAGAAGAAAAATCATTTGATTCTACATTCACTCTACCTTTACACTACCTTTTCACTGGGTTTTAGAACGTACCGCAACACTGGTCAAATTTTCCCCAACCCAAACAACACCACTTACAGCTTAGTCAGCAAGTCGTGAGCTGTAGGTATGGGTAGTGTAAGAGAGAGACCGCATTCGGAGGAAAAGACACAGAAAATTACGCACGAAAATATAGTACATGGCACAAGTTGCAGTACTACACACTGTGATTTATATAAGTTTTGAATATTATTATGATTTGTTCCAGGAAACATTACTTAATAATGAAATAAATACACACATATACCCGATCTCAAAAGATGTATACTTTGGTTTGGTCTCTTAATTTCAAATTAAAGACAAAGTACAGTTCCTCCACAATAGCATTGCACTTACGTTGCGCACAAGATAACTTGCGATAGCACGATGACAAGAAGGAGATAATCACAGAATTTTACGTAGATAAATGATCATTTGTACAGTTCGTGCAATAAGTTGAACGAAGGATATAATCGTACACTGGAAAATGATTTCTGGCCTTGTAATATGATAGAACAAAATATTATATTGTAACAACCTTATTTATTTATACAGTGAAGTCAATATAAAATATATAACAACAAAGAATATTGGTACTCTTCTTTATGCTTTGGACTGTACAGTATAATTTCCCTTTTACTTCACCACCGCATATGCAACCTTGAAGTGGCCAAGCTGTATACACACACATCTTCAAGAAGTTGGTATAATACGACCAGCGAATGAAAGTTGACTTTTAAATTATTTTATAGATGCGAGACTAGAATTGTAATCAAAACCACTGGAGCAAATGGACCTTAGTAAGAGGATGTATTTAAAAAATTTAATTACGGTTCGTTCGTCTCAGGTGTAAGCAACCCTCGAGTCGGAACTACTGTTAGAGAAAATTAAAAATAATCCTATTTCATAGAATTGTCAAACGAAATAGTTCAAAAGTCAAAATATTTTGTTATAATCGAAATAAACGAAAAATATTTAAAATATTTTAAATACACCACTGTACCGTAGTCATTTATCTATTTTAAGCAAGACATAGTAATGTATCTGATTAAAAGGTCAAGTATTTATTTTGATAAAATCTCGGATAAAATATTATTTAAACAACACAAAAACTTAAATAATTTTGTTTTTGATTATAAAGAAATTATTTTTAAAGAAAAAAATATATATTTAAAAGAAAAAATTACAAATTCATTATTGTTTATTACTTTGTTAATATCAAACTGGCAACTACGCAATTATCTGTCACTTTATGTGGGGTTTATTTCGCATGTACAAATAACCACTTTTCTGATTCCCATATCCTCTTCCCCTTGTTTTAAAATATTCATCACAAACGCTTTGTTTGAATTTATTTAATAAAGTTAAGTTTTTATCAGAGTTTTTACTTTCCGCCATTTAAAATTTTATTTGAAATGTTAACTGGTCTCCTCAATGCGCCAACAACCTATTACGCACCACATATGTGTCATTTTTGTCTATCTCTCTCTTTTGATGAAAAAGCACAGTATAAAGCCTACAATATACCGTGTGCGTGTGTCTGTCGTAAAGGTGTACATAGGAGATTAACATGGGAAATAAGTTTTTTGGAATTTCCTGCTCATCTAATTATTTTAAGCAAAAGCGCGTCAAATAGGGCTTAAAATTCTGCATCTAAATCAATAAACAGAATTACCTTTAGATGCTTTGTAACGACAGAAATTAAATATGAAAATGTCAAAAATTACGTTGAAAATATCGACAGCCATGGAATTGAACAAAAAATAAATAAATAAATGCGTGACGTTATATCTGTCATAACGTAAGTAAATAACCTGTTTGAAATTTTTGACAATTTGATTTGAAAAAACATCGTTAATTATAAGAATAATAGAAATATTATACTGGATTAATAAATAAAGTTAAAAAATACAGTTTTGTTTAAATAATATGAATTTATTAAAATTATATATTGCGTAACAAAATTCTGTATGATGCTGTGATGTATTCCCAACTCATTTCCAATAAACATAGTACTACAGAAGGGGTCTACACTTATTCCTAACACTCTTCCAGTAACGCACGTTTTCCTGCTCGTCCTATATTCTGATTACGCGGCTAACGTGTATTTTTTGAAGACACATTAGCAGTCTTTTCAAATTTTGTCACGAATTTAGAGACAATAAAACTAGAGACAAAATCAAATTGCCAGAAACGTCAAATAAGTTAATTAACGTTGTGACAGATCAAACGTCACGCATTTATTTATTTTTTATCTAATTCCACGGCTGTCTTTCAAAGTAATTTTCGACATTTTCATATTTAATTTCTGTCGTTACAAAGCAGGTATAGGTAATTCTGTTTATTGATATAGATGCAGAATTTTGTGCCCTAAAACTTTTATTTGACGCGTTTTTGCCTAAAATAATTAGGCGAGCAGGAAATTCCAAAAAACTGATTTCCCCGGTATAGGCTTTATACTGTGGTAAAAGGTTCATTGTATTCTTCTCTAAAGCGTACATTACACGATAAAGTTTTTCTTTTCACGTGACTTGAAAAGTTTTTTCTCTTGCACAGTCATGTGAATGCAATAGAGATAGATGAATAGACTTTAAAAGAAAAACTTCACAAAAAACAGGAACATGCGCTACTTTTTCTTAAAAATCCGTATAAGTTTTGACTGGCAAATGTCATTTGTATTTATTATTACTATTAAACTGAAAAATGGCAAAACTGAATAAGATGTAATTGAAAACTTGATGGATATATACGTAAAATTCAAGTGATGTAAATTAATTGACAATTTATGAAGCTATAACTTGAATTTTGACACAGATATTTTAAATCACGTAAAACTTGATCATGTAAATATGCTTGTAAGGTCACTTATAAAGAAACTTTTCAAGTCACTTGAAAAGAAAAACTTCATCGTGTAATGCACGCTTAAGTTATGAAAAGAAACCACATCTACAATAGTTATTTATGATATAAGTGAGGTATAGATATTATTACCGCACGTATTGTGAATTGCCATACGAGCCTGCAGGGCGAGTTAGGGTAATCACATAGTGCGTTAATAATTTAGTATCCCACGAATATCATACAAAATTTTATGGATCACCGTATACCATATCGCACTCATTTTAATTATGTAATAGCCTTATTATCCCATTGAGTTCTTTAATTAAAATTATTACCACACTAAAATTTCATTACCGTACTCATTGGGCTAACAAGGCCATTACATAAATAAAATGAGTGCGATATGTTATAATTTAAACGTCAACTTTCATTTGCTAGTACTATACATCCGTAGGAAATGATTCAGGAAATATATTTTATGGTTGAAGTATTGACATTTTTTCGTTGGACACATATATAACGACAATGGCCCGTATTACGAGCGTACTTTTATATTAAAAGCGCTTTTATGGAGCCCAATCCTCATAATTTAAAAGTACGCTCGTAATAATGGCCAATGTATCTGTACTAAGAGGAATATGGAATTAATTATGAAAAATATCTTACCTCATATCTGTATATTACTAATCTATCAGCCTCTTTAAGTTTTGGATTACTAGTTTGCAAAGTCACAGCATACCACAATTCTGTACTCCCAAAATCATGTTTCAGTAATGCAATATCCACTGGTTGTTGAATTGGTATTTTAGTTTGTTCGAAAAAGCCGTTCAGAACATAGACACCTAAAACATTTATTTATTTACAGATAAAAATGGAGTTCTACAACGAAGTTCCTGAAATTTTCGACAAAGAGAAGTTAAAATCATCTTTAGAAACCCAATTAGCTGAATTGGAGATGCTACAATCTATGTTTTACAATCCAGGGGAGCTGAAAGTTGATGACCACACTGTTTTCATAGAAATGAAAGAATATGTGGATGGTAAAAGTACTATAATACCTCCAACATTAGATTTTACTTTAAAAATAACAATAGACACACACATATTTGAACTATGTATAACATTACCTCACGATTATCCAGAAATAATACCTGATATATTTGTAAGAAATAGCCAGCAAAATAGAGAACAACAGGGAAAAATAAACAGTGATTTAACTGATTATATTCGAAGCTTAGATAGGGGAGAAATTTGTATATATTCTGCCATCACTTGGTTACAAGACAACGGAATACAGTACATTACTTCAAACAATCAGTCAACGAGAAAAACTCCGAAGAATCAATCAAATGAATGCACTAGATTTTGGATTTACTCCCACCACATTTACAGCAAAACAAAACGCAGAGAAATTCTTACCCTTGCCGACGATTACAATCTTACCGGTTTCTGCCTACCTGGGAAACCTGGTGTAATCTGCATAGAAGGCCGGGAAGAAGACTGCAACGCCTGGTGGACAATTATAAAGTCCATGTGTTGGAAAAGAATCGTTTGTAAGTTTACGGAAAGTGAAACAGAAATGGATTTGAAAAAATTCAGAAAGTTCAAAAAATTTGAAGAATTGTCTTTCCACTGTGAAGGAAATAGAGGTACTCATATGAGTTTGGGAGATTTGGTTAAATATTTAGAAGTTCATAATTGTGCAGAAATGTTTAAAGAATTTTTTGGACTTGAAGGGAAAAATACTTAGTAGTTTTATTTAAAAAAAAAATTCATTCCGCTGTATTCTACACAGTTAGTATCAATTTTTGAAAGTCACATAAAAATTTGTATAAAACGATATGATATTTGGGGTCCTACACAATTTTTTTAAAATTTTATTCAAGTTGAAAGCGGTCTGTAGTTCTAGAAATGGTTTTATATAGAGCATAATGAATCTACTTCAATTGTTTTTTTACAATTAAATTAAAATCAATTTTATTCATTTTATGGCATGTACTCGCATAACATTCTGCCATTTGAAGGAATAAATTATTTTGAAAATAAATTTATCTGTCGTTTATAAAACCGGCCATAAGTAGTAGTATTTACTTTAAGGGTAGATTAAACTGTGACAAATAACAAATTAAGTTGTTTTTTATTCATAATAATATATTTTTATGGTAGCCATGGCAATTAGTTAGGGTAGGGTGATTAAAATTTTGAGTAAATACTATCATTCATTTTGTTTGCAAACAGGGGAGTATGCTAATATTTGAATCATAAATTGATCTATTTCAACACATAAAAGTATGTAAATATGTTTAATAGTATATTAAAGAAAGAGTTGTTTTTTTGCACTCGTCAAAATTTAAAAAAACGAGCCCCGGCGAGTATTTAAATGACATGTGCGAAAAAAATCTTTATGAAAGCTGTTTTTTTGGACTGTATTCAATAAGGTTTTCAAACCGTTTTCGTATCTGACGTCATCGATTTTTGATTAGCCAAAATGTATAGTTTCAAAACAATGACGTAATGTCGGTGTATTTGAATTTGGCAAATAGAGTTATCAAATAAAAGTTTATTTGTAACTAAGGTTGAAGATCAAGGAGTGCAAATTTTATTGAAATTATTTCTATGACTATGAAAATACCATAGAGCAAATTAATTTCCTTCATTTTTTAAGGGATAGTAGTGATATAGAGAGCAATTCAGTAATAAACTGGATAGATAGATAGCTGGTGCCCGATAGCTAGAGGTTGCCAAGTTAATTGTATCCCAACTTGGAAAGGTAATGGGAGGGGAAAATTTCCTATCTGACCCGGATTCCAACACGCGACCTCGCAGTCCAGAGGTTAGCACTCTACCACTGTGCTATCCCGCCGCGTTTCTTATAAAATGAGTCCTTTATACTATTTTTTATTTTGCATCGTTTATATACTAAAATATTTTTAAAAACTGCTATATTAAATCGAGGTGATTTAGGGAAATTTGTATGTGTAATGTTGTAATTGGATATACATTTATTCATTAATATCTTTCGTGATCAATATAAATTATAGATACGAAATTTAATAAAATAATTAATAAAGAAAAATATCTATATTATAGTTCAAGTTTTGAATGCGCTGGAATGACTATGTCGCTATGTAAGTCATTCAACATAGCTTTTATTTCCATGCAAATGCATTTTGTTTCTCTGATTAAGAAGGTATCTGATCATAAACTTAAATAAGAGATATTGGGCGCATTCAGCAGATTTCTGAGGTCACTGAACACCTGACCGAACGGTCACCGAACAAGTAGGTTTCTGCTGAATACACTTTTCACATTCAATCTGATTCATGCTGTTCAAAAGTCAAAAAAATCTGAAAATAATACTTTAAATTATGCTTTAAAAATTTTACGTAAAATCGTATTGAAGAACATAAGCCTTAAAACACAACAGCATATTAAATAATAATGGCGAAATTCTAACATACCGTTAAAATAATAATTATGTTCTTCTTCTGGCGCAGAGGCAGTATATATAAAATTATCGACAATATAATCTTTTTTGTAAGCCATATTAAGAAAATATCATACAATTTAGCGCGCGTAAACAAGTAACCAGGACCATCTGACCGTACTTTATTTACGGTCAACTGGTCGGTGAGCGTTTAGTGAACGGTCTTTAGTGAACAGTGTATACAGCAGAAAAATGGTGAACATATTCAGCGACCACATGTCTGCTGAATGCGCCCATTGTTTCGTTATTTTCTACATTCATTTACTTATAGTTCGAGAGCCCACGACCAAACCATGTCTCATCGTTTTTTTTTTTTTTTTTTTTTTTTTTTTTTTTTTTTTTTTTTTTAAAAAAAAAACCTCTCAACAGGATAAATCCCAATTACAGAGAGGTTTACATATACAAACATCCATGCCTTAGTGGGATTCGAACCCAGGACCCCTAGCATACTCATGACTGAGAGCCGTTGCTCTAACCATTGAGCCACCGGAGCCGGCCAAAACTGTATAAAATGTAAGGTACTCAGATTTTTTTCTGAAAATTGATTTTCTCGCATCAACTAACCCAAATTTACTTATAAAAATGATTTTTAGACGGGATGCTATTTTATTTTTGACTCATTTTTTTAATTTTTAAAATGGTCTTCTGGGTACGCGCTACGCTATTGGCGTCTGAAAAACGTGTTTTCGGTTTCTCAGGTGTATCATTTAACTATATTCCGGAAATTAGACGGAATACTTGATACAGTTTAATAAAAATTTGTTGACATTTTTGAAAATGCGCTCAGGACACACGCTACGCGCGAAATTTCTGAAATTAGCATTTTTGGGTTCAGGGTCATCTAATCTTTCAATTTTATACGGTTTTGGCCATAATACTATGAGACAAAAATTTTGGTCGTGGGCTCTAGTACTATTAAAATGGATTCCGAATTTCAAAAACAGACTAGCAGAAAGTTTGTTGAAAGTAGTAAGAATTTAGAGTAGTTATATGTTAAGGGCATTAAAAACTCGAATATTTTAAAATCTAACAACTTATTTAAACGTTAATAGTTCCTATCGTACAGTTAGTTTTAAGGTCTATTTTAATATAAATGATTTTTGTAAATTTGTTGCTATGGTGGAGGATCCCATTTTTCTAAGGCACACCAAAAAATTGTATAAAACTAAATGACGATAAAATTATAACTTTTACTATTGCAACCAGGATTGGCAAAAATCATGATTTATTTTTAAAAATCAAAAATCATTCCTTGTTTTAAATCAAATAAATCATGATTCTTTATTTTTAAAGACCTGTTGGTGTTATTGCACTTTTTAATTGTTTTAAAAGCAATATAAATATTTTATTTCATAAAGGAAAACGAAATCTGTAATAAAACCCCGAGGAATGCATTTGAATTTTGGTTAGTATATAACCGAGATATAAAGGTGGATTTATGCAGCCTCTTTTACTGTATAAAAGTTAAATGTGTGTTAATATATGTACTGCTTTATGTGCACACTTTTAATTTTACTTTAAGACCTTAAGTTGACCAACATTCAACTTAAGACCGTTAAAGTAAAAGAATATCACAAAGGTCAGCGTGTTGTATCATCAAAAATAGCAATTTGGTGGACACGCTGTAAATGTAATTATGTTATTAATATAATTATAAATTATTTATCTTCTAGGACATATGTATAAGTATGAAATAAGGTGTAAATACATGTGAAAACTCTTGTATTTTTAATATAATCAAAGGAACAAATCTTTTACTATTAAATTATTTTTTTTGCAATAACTATGTATTTTGTATTATATGTAAATAAATTTTAACGCAATTTCATAATAATTTTTACCTCTCGCTAAGAGAGGTATTGTATTCATGCTAAAAATCGCATATCCAGATTTTAATGAATAAGCACGTTTTAAGGTCCCTAGAATCCGATTATAACATTTTTACGATGATGTCCGTATGTGTGTGTGTGTGGATGTGTGTGTGTGTGTATGTGTGTGTGTGTGTGTGTGTGTGTGTGTGTGTGTGTGTGTGTGTGGATGTTGGATTCACTATATCTCAAATACTATAAGACTTAAGACATTTTTAACTACGGATTCCTCAATCTAACAATAATGGGAAGAGTCGAGTCAGTTTTGGTAACAATTGGACAACCGGAAGTAGTAGTTACAAGAAAAAAATCATCTAAATATTATTTATCGAAAATTTATATAAATACTTATATTAAAGAACGTTAAATTCTTTATTCGATAAATATAAATTCATTATTATATCTGCTATAGATTCAGAGATAAAGAAATGCATATAAAATAATTTGATGTAAAAATTCTTAGATCAAACTACTTCAAGGCAAGAAATTCAAATGTTTGTAATTCACACATAAATGTCACTGTCAAAAATATTTGTATGCCACTGTCAAAAATATTCGTACATCATTATGAAGATTATGAAAATAAATAAAAAGTCAACAACGCAAAAGAATATACCTACAAAAGAATATAAATGGAATTTGCGAAAGAATGACGAATAAAAGAAAAAGAACAGGAAAGTAAGGATATTGAATATAAAGAAAATGTATGTATTGTACATAATTTATATTAAAATAATTATTTTGTAGTGAGACATGAATATATGTATTTGTATTTAAAAATATTTTTCGTTTTATGCGTACAACCAGGTAAAATATCTGGCGAGAGGTTATGTGTTGGCCACATCAGATTTTTTATTAATGTAATATACAGACTGTTCAATTTAAGTGCGCTACCATTGCTATTTCGATAACTATAAGAGATTACAAAGGTTGGTTAAATTAGCAAAGAAATACCATTTTACAAGACTATTACAAAACTATGAACAAAAAAAATTTTCTACCAGTTGTTCTCAAAATTTGGAATACAACTTTCTTATTTTAAATAAGAATATATTTTATTTTTATGCGGATGGGAATTTTATTTTATATCGAAGATTAATTATTTGTGATCCTTCCTAAATGTTTAAATCGTAGAAATGGGCTAATTGATCAAGAATTTAAATTAAAGAATTGTGAAAAATTCATGGACCTCGCTAGGATTCAAACTCAGAATCCAACTGGATATTGGAATGTAATTAATAAAATTTTAATTGGTGCCTTCTTAATTTTAATGGAAATCAAAATCTGTTATACTGTTTTAAAACTCTACAAAATGAGTAGATGGTACAATGAATACTGCTGTATTTGAAATAAATCTTACGATGTTAAAAATATAAAAATTGATACTTACCAATAAAATCTGCTGCAAGCACATCAAAATCATTATCGAAAATGCTTCGTCTACTTTTAGATTTTGGAGTGAGACCATGAGTTCTCTGAACTAAATCTACATAATGATCTATTTGATCATCGATAAATCGTTGAGTTTTTTCATCATCACCTACAGATACACGTGTTAAAAACTTTTATATGATTTGATATTCTCATAATTACCGAAAGAATTTAAGTTATGAAAAAAATTTGATGTTAACGTTAATACATCATCTAGGTCAGAATTTAGAGCACAGCTTTTATTTAACAAAAGTATGATGCACAAAAAATATTTCATTTTGCCGAAGTGTACATTTCTATGAATAAAGCTTGAATGATACAAACGTATTAGTTGAGCGTGGTAAGTACAAGACACAACATGTTACTTTTAAAATTCCACGATTTAAATTTATCCGCCAGCACAAAACTGCTAAAAAATCAAATATTTATTTTTGCAAATTTCTATGTGCATTAATGAAATGGAATTTAATCTATTTTTCCACACGATTATTTGCAATTAACAGTGCAAATTATCATACCTGTTCAAAAGACCTACAAATTGTACTACTTTTTGAACTAATTAGACCAGAGGTGTCCAACCTACGGCCCGCGGGTCACATGCGGCCTCAAACTTCTGGCAATGCTGCCCGATAGCGTTATAAAATTCTCACATTAATATCACTTTTACCACAGACAAACTTAACCAGGTCCCGCAGCCAGCCGACGCATAGTACTGTGGCATAGTATCCAGTTAATCAGTTACCACGATCGTGGTAGATGGCGTTACTACAGTAACTAGTAACTATAGATTATTGGGATTTTCAAATAAGAAAACGCCAACTAGCGGCAAATATTAGAACTGCAAACAGTGGTACACATTTGACATTTACATGAAACTACAACTATATGACTACAAAAACTCTATTATGCGTACTTGAATTATAAATAAAAATACTAATAAATGAGAAAATAATACGAAAACTAAAGAAATACAATTGACAGAAATGCTACGTTGACACGTCAACAAAAAGTGTACCAGTGTTTAATGCGATCAGCGCCATCTCTTGATACTTGAAAATCCCAATACTCGCACAGTTCAATCACAGACAAACGTAAAATAACACCGACTTTATTTACTCGTAAACTTTAACTGTGCAAATGTAATCTCAGTAACGCCATATATGACAATCATGCTAACTTCTGCGAACGATCTGGATTCAGGAATTTAATAGGTTTCAAGGTTTCCGAAACAATCAACAAATTTGAAAATGAAGCACACAAAAAGTAAAATTAGAACAAAAATTACTGACGACCACCTTGGATCGCAACTTCTTAGAACCTAACATTGACGCTTTGATTTCCCAAAAGCAATGCCAAAGTATCGCATTAGTATTTTTTGTTTGCTTGTTTATTTTATATTTATAGTAAGGTATTGTATTAAAAGGAAATAAAAGAAGTTTCTTCCCTCATATTAATTAATTACATTAAATATTTTACATACGGCCCAAAGAATTTCCATTTCACTCATTGCGGCCCGGGCGAGTCAACAGGTTGGACACCCCTGATTTAGACATTACAACACTACCCTGAAGAACGTGCAAATGAGCACCGAAACATTGATGATGTAAGCTATAAGAATATGCTTTGACTGAGATTTCAAGTAATTGTTAACACCTTATCTAAATCTCAGTCGAAAAGTTTCCCACAATTACATTACATAATATTTTATTAACTGCTACCTGATCCTGAATTTGAAATATATGTACTTAATAATTCCACTTGTGTTTAGTTAACATTTAAGAATAAAAAAAAAATTATACGTCTTTTCCATTCTTTCTCTTTTCAATAAAGAGAAACATCCATTTGTAAACAGAACTTCTATGTAAACGCATAACGAAGTTTAATAATTTATTAAAAATATAAAGTTATAAGATACAAGATATCACAATTTCAATTATCTAATTGTGCTATATTGTTGAAACTTAACAGAACTAAAGTTGCCAAAGCTGTCCATGGCAATCCCTCGGCCTTCTGTGGGACTATGAATTTTTATCTGCCTCATATGTGTATCTCTCCCATTTTGATGATTGCTTATAACAGCAATTTGTATCATAAACATTCGAACTGGTTTCTCGCGAATATCTTTAATGGGAATATGTACCCATCCTACAAATTTCAATATGCAGATCCAATAATTAATCTCAAATTTGATATTGTACGATTGTACCTGTAGGTTCAGTTAACATCATAACCTCAACTTCTTGTAGGTCGTTAAAGTGGGTTCCAGCTCGAATGGATATTCTACTAGGTGTATAGCTTTCATCTAGCTTGTAATCGGTATAAATGTATATATCACTAACTGTGGTCTTTCTTTGAAACTGAATATTAACTAGGTGTGGTAATTGGCCGTCTGATTGCCAATATGTGTCCACTCTATCGTCCCGCAACTGATCCACTCCAAATCCTTACAAAAAGTGAAATAAACCCAAAATTATAAATTAAACTACTATTATTTTGCCTCAAAGGAGTCTAAACAACACCAATAATAGATATTTTAATAATATACAATACGCGGCTAGAGAAATAACCTCTACATTCTTACCTGGTTTGCAAGAAGAAAGACTCCAAATAGCTTGCGAACCTACTTCTCTAACATTTCCTGATCTTTCGTTTTTAACAGGATCTACATCAGACCCTGATTTTGCACTCATTTTAGAACAAAAAGCAGGCACAATTATTAGTTTACATTTGTATGTTTATGAGTGAAGAGAGGTACATATTTTGTACAATAAGCGATGTAAATGGTGGGATAGAATAAACAGCTGTTCTCATTTTGTGAACCAAAATTCGAAGTATTCATCGTTCTAATAAAACGATGATTGCTAATCTTTTAAAGTTAAAAATTCAAATAAAAGATTTTCCGTATGATTTTTCGAACCTATTCTTTTTGGACATGAATAATAATAATAATAATAACCTATTCTTTTTGTCGCAAACGTACAATGTCACCACAAGCTTATTCAATTCGTATGATTTTTTTGAGTCTTAGAATCTTTATCGCACACCTATTGTTATCTTGTAAAACAGACGTAACCTTGTCATGGAGTTTCACTAAATATTTCTTGTATTGTACATAACTCTCATTTAAAATAAAACAGCGCATTTCAAATCGTAATCTAAATAGATAAAAAACCTTTGCTCCTCATTTTTAAATTTTATTTTAATGATAACATTGTAACATGAAATTGATAATGAAAGTAATACTGGTATTCCCCTATTTCCATGTAAAATTTCTACTATAATAATTTTGTGCAAAAAATGTGTTACATGGTTTCTAATTACTTATGAATCATAAATTTTTACATTAATTGTATACAATTACAAAAAAAGTCCTTTTGTATTCATTACTAACAAATTATACAAAATAGTATCCTTTTATCATGTTGCTACGTCAGTTTTTATCTATATATAGTTAGCAAGTTAGTTAAGTTTTACTTGCATTGACGTGACTATACATTGGAATGTTTGAAATCAGTATCATAGACAAAATACACTGCTGATCAGTATAGTTGTAATGCTTGTACTATACAAACGTGTTGTAGTTGTTCATTAGCGCGGAAGAGAAAATGTGTTGAAATTCTTTATCAAAATTTTTACAAAATGTCTCTCGATCATATAACAGATGTGCAATACAGTAAGTAGAAGTTTTGATTGTAAATTGTGTTAATATATATTATGCTTAATTAATAAGACTTTCTAATGCAGGTATAACCTTGACAGTGAAATAGTTCATAGAGCATGTTATTTTTTGTTGAATCGTTTTTTATAGGTAGCTTGACCTTGGTATTCTATATTCATATATGTTTACTTTCATTTTTTAACAAATCTATATATATATATATATATATATATATATATATATATATATATATATATATATATATATATATATATATATATATATATATATATATATATATTTATAGGAAATATTAAAAATAAGATTCCATATGTTTTTCTTAAGTTTGTTTTATATTTTAGTTTAAATTTTTACCGATACACTTTTGTCTAAAATTAACGTTTATGAATTAATATACACCCTGTGTTCAATTTAAGTGTTTCACTATTGCTATCTCGAGTACCGTAAGAGATACGAAGTCGGGTAAATTAGCAAACAATTTCTATATTATAAGCCTATTAAAATGAGCATTACAATTTTTTTTTCAACCAGTGTTTCTCAAAATACAGAATTCAACTTTTAAATTTTAAATGAGAACCCACTTTTTTTATTCGCCTATTCGATTCAACATTTTTTTCTGAATACAACGATATAAAATGTTTATACCCTTACGTAACGAAAAAAACGAGAAAAATGCAAAAGAAAAATTTTCATATTTATTTCTACATGTAATATTAGAGTGCCATGACAAAAACAATTGAATATTTTGTTTTCATCATTGTTTGGGCGATTTAGATGCTTTAAAAAATATTATAAAAATTGTTCAAAATTATTGCCATGCTGATTTATACATAATTCCAGCCTTCTGAACATATGACTTCTTACTTTTCTTAAATTTCGGCCGTCTATGTGGGAAATAATATTTTCGATTGCATTTTTTAAATGCTGAATATCTGGATAGATAGTTTTGTAGACTTCATCTTTAACATAACCCCATAAAAAAGTCCAGGGGATTAAGGTCTGGTGATCTTGCGGGCCACGGAATAGGACCATAAATACCAATCCACCGATTTGGAAACCGTTCGTTTAGGTAATCCCTAACTTGACGCGAATTGTGAGCTGGTGCACCATCTTGCTGGAAATAAATGTTTCCCAACTCAGCTACTGGTATGTCTTCCAAAATAATACCTAGCATATTTTGAATTAAATTCAGGTATCTGTTACCACTCAATGTACCTTCGTACATACATATGTAAATATTATCACTGAAAATGGCACACCAAACATTTATATTAAATTTTCGCTGGAAACTTCTCTCTCGTACAGCAAGAGGATTTTCTCGGCTCCAGTAGTGTGTGTTTTTTCTATTTGACATACCATTATAGAAAAATTGGCTTTGTTAGTCCAAATAATTGATTTTAAGATATCTGGATTCTCATTTATCAATAAATTACAAAATTCTAATCTTCGCTCACGATCACCAGGATGTAAATGGTGAATTTTAATCATTTTGAATGGTCTGTATTTATGTTTCTTTAAAATCCTATGGATCGGGCCCACACTTAAATTACACTCAGCGGCAACCATTCTAACTGAAGCTGTTGGATTAGCTTCAAAATATGCTAATATATTTATCTCAGCTTCTTGATCTTGTACGCTAACTCATTTCGATACGAATGCATCCGTATTAGCGCGCAATACTAATTCTAATTTTCTAAAATACAGACGACCAGGAACTCGCCGCTCAGGATAACGTTCCCTATACATATTCTTTGCAGCAACGGTATTTTTCAGAGATAATATGAAAACTTCGTACATATCAATTTTTCTTCGTGCGTAAAATTCATTTTAACACAAAAGAAAACAAGAAAATTCATAAACGAACTACTTTGACATGTGAAACAAAACAAAATATTCAATTGTTTTTGCCATGGCATTCTGATTACATGTAGAAATAAATATAAAAATAATAATTTTTCTTTTGCATTTTTCTCGTTTTTTTCGTTATGTAAGGGTATAAACATATTATATCGTTGTATTCAGAAAAAAATGCTGAATCGAATAGGCAAATAAAAAAGTAGGTTTTCATTTAAAATTAAAAAGTTGAATTCTGTATTTTGAGAACCACTGGTTGAAAAAAATATTGTAATGCTCATTTTAATAGTCTATAATATAGAAATTGTTTGCTAATTTAATCGACTTCGTATCTCTTACGGTTCTCTTGATAGCAATAGTGAAACACTTAAATTGAACAGCCTGTATATAATTATGGAAGTTTCTTTGCTGACTTTTGTGAAAATTCTTCTTATATTTCAATAATGCAAGTTGTCAGCCTATGCTACATGATTCCTACAGGCTTTGCAAGATTTACACCTTTACACAGTGGTTCCCGTAACAGTTGGGAACATTTTTATTTATTTAATACAACATTGTTATAAATTAACAATTTTGAATATTATTATTGCTTTACATTAAAAATCTGATAATATGATTTTATCTTATTTTCTTATCATTGATATATGCAGATAAATTCATTGTAAATCTTATCTTTTAGGTGCGCTTATAAAATTTATTGAATTTCTAAACGATAACAATTATATTACAACTAATCCGACAGAAAAAGATGTTATTCATAATCTTTATAAAAAATTTGAATATTCTGGAAAACCTAAATTTTTTTTTCTACTAAGATTTTGCCTATATGTTAAACTAATTAAAAGATTAAAGAATAAAAGTAAAGATTATATTTATTTTCGGCCGCAAGTACTAAAAAATCTAATCACTGCAGTAATTAAAACAGGTAATGTCACTAAAAAATAAAATATAGGCATAGTACGCCAGTCGGCAAAGGTTTTTTTGGAAATAATTGGTGGCAAGCTTGAGTATTTTTTTTCTATTTATTGGGACTTCCAAAAAGACATACTAATTAGATCAAATGTGCAAAAAAATAGTTTTTGGCAATTTTCTTAAAAACAGTAGCCCGTATCAAAATTTTATAAGAATACAAAATTAAAGCTCGTAATTTTTTGTATATAAAAGGGTTCTTACATTTTTTATCTAGGATGAACTGAAAGAGTTATGTTAAAAAGTAGTTATCAGAATAACAATTTATGATAGAAATTTAAATTATTCAAAAATTAAACAATATTAGGTATTTAATACTTTTGTATAATAGGTTTTACTATCTACAACAGTTTACATTCTTACAAATTCATCCACAACTCTGACCCGGTTAAAGATACGATAACGCGGTTTGAAAATTCGAAATACGAATACTAGATTTTTGTCGATGAGCGATTCGCGAGTTACTAACATCTTAAACATACATGAACATTTTCTAAAATTTAAAACATCTGCAATACGACTTAGTTCTTATTTTTTCATCAAAATTTTGACACGATTAAAGATAAATTTCAGGGAAGTTTAAGTTGTTAGTAACTGGCGAACCGCTCATCGGTAAAAATCGTCTAATACGTGACATGAAGGAGAATTTCATACTGAATTCAAATTTTCGAACCGCGTTATCGTATTTTTAACCGGGTAAGTGTTGTGTGGATGAATTTGAAGGAGAACGCTGAAAAAAATATTCAAAAGTCATCAATAATTTACTACCTTTCGATGTCACGACGAATGTAAACAGTTATGGGGCCTTGATGATATATTTATTTATTAAATACCTAATATTGTTTATTTTTTGAGTAATTTATATTTCTATCATAAATTGTTATTCTGGTTAACTATTTTTTAACGTAACTCTTTCAATTCATCCTAGATAAAAAATGTAAGAACTCTTTTATATACAAAAAATTATTAGCTGTAATTTTGTATTCTTGTAAAATTTTGATACGGGCCACTGTTTTCAAGAAAATAGCCAAAAACTCATTTTTTGCACATTTGATCTAAGATGGCGGTAAAATTCGGGGTCTCTAGAGGGTGCAAAATTAGAGGTCCCAATAAAGAGAATAAAATTTATTCCATATTTCCACAATAGCCTCTTTTAAACGCCCTGCCGATTGGCCTGTAAGAACATTAATGGTTGTTAAAATGAAATTTTACGAAAAAGTATGAAGTATGTACATATAATTTTATTTTGTGTTTTTATACCAAATGGGGTACACTCTTGAATAATTTTATATTTTTAAAGAGGCACTTTCCACTGTTCTTTTTAAACCTTCTAACCTGAAGGTTTTTTAAAAAAATTGTACTCATTAAGCCATTACAGATTGTAAAGATTTTTTCTCATAATTCATTTTAAAACCATTAATTTCTATTCTATTATTGACTTTGTATGTGTATAATAATATATAATATATTATAGAAAAACCAAAACCAAAACACACCAATGGAAGTACAAACTTTAAAAAAAATAATAACCATAATAATAGTCTAGTTCAAAAACCAAAAGCTGTTTTGAATCAAACTAAATCTCCGCAAAATTCTGATCAGTCTACACCACGTAGAAGAGGAAAAGCATTTGTAAATCAAAATGTTGCTATTCCTTCCCCAAAACAAGAAACGAAATATGTAACGAAAGAAAAATGTGAATATTGTAACTGCAAATTTAATAATACCTCAGAATATGATGAGCATATTAAAAAATTGACTCATATTTTGAGACAACGCTACCGAACCAACAAGTAAGTACATAAATTTATTTATATCATTTGCCATAATGGGGTTCTTGTGAGAACATCATACCATAATCTAATACAACAATCACCCTTTTTCACATATTTATAACCCAAGCATATTTCTTTACATTTCTTCTTTAGCGTGGAGTGCGATTCAGATTAGAAAATAGCAGAAGGCGCTTGAGAGCCGTCCGTTTTTTTATTCCTTAAAACATAATTTAAATTACCCAAATTGACGTAAATATTAAAAATTAGAAAGGCAAATTAAAAAATATAGTTAAATATAACTTATTTTTATTAATTTTATTTAACAACTGATTGTATCAAACAGATCTGTAATGAAATTTGTAATGGAATACAACATCCTATTTGTCAAAACATTCGGTAGCAAAGAAACAATTTGTTATGAAATTTATCAATATGATCGTGTCATATCATCACACGGGCTTTACATAGGAGAAAAAATGAACTGTAGATGGCAGGTCGGACGGCGACAATTCCCCCCATTTGGCCGCCATTTTGTCTAGTAAAATAGTAATATCATCTATTATTTTTATTTCAAAGTGTAAACCGAGGTGTAAACATTGAAACGATTTATCATTTATATTCAAAATAAACATTTATTTCACTCACCAACAAATTATAAAAAGTGACATTTTCCCCATTTGGTACGTTCACAAATCTCTCGCCAGATGTCAGCTACTTTGATTTTTTTCTCCAATTATTTGTTTTATAATTTATCGCCACGGCTTCTGTCCTCCTGTACAGTACTGCTAATTTCATATTCTTATAGGTATGCGCGCGTGCTCTGTTCATGTAATTTGTCGCGAATTTACTTGTTTAACATTTGTAGTTTATAATATGTTGTGAAATTTTCTTTTATCACAAATTCAATACCTGATATAAATATACCCTGCCTGAATTTAAAAATATACAATATAAACAAAAACACATGATACGGTTGTTTGTTTTTTTTTTACAAAAAAAATTCAAAAGAACTTAGAAATCCCCATTGGCGTGACGTAGATCTAAATAATGTGTACTTTTTAATTTTTTAAAATTAAAAACTACTTTCTGTAAACCTCTTCGTTTTTAAGCGAAGCGATCCGTCTTGTTTTCCACCGAAGAAAATATGATCACCCTGTTACCTTTATTCATTTTTCCTCAAATGTTCCCTTTTATATAACCATATCATATACTCCTCTTATATATTCGTAGATAAATAATATTTATAATTGTATAGTCTGTAGATATATCTATCGAGCTATCTATTTTCCATAAAGTAGATTATTAATCCTATTCTACATTCATAAATCTAAATTATATTCTTGACATTTTGAACTTCCGTTCCGACTGACTCACCATGCATTTTTATAGATAAATCTTATTATATTTTATTAACTACTTAGTAGTTCTTTCAAAGCTCTACTCTATTATACTTCTATAACTAATTTTAGGAAATCCTTACTAGAAGAATCTATGGATACATTTCAATTTGATACAGAAAAGAATGGAATACAAGTAACAGATATTCAATCAAATATTAATATTAGAAACTGTATCGAGTGTAAAATCACAAATAAGAATGAAAAAACTGTGTATCATATTACAGACTTAATTCTCTTGTACCAGCTTCCAGAAATATCTCTTGAATACCAGTTACCTATGGTGTTAGAAGCAAAGAAATCTTCTAGAATACGTATAAAATTTTCTTTTCAATATGAAGGGACTTATGTTTTACCAATTATTTTTAACGTTGTTAATAAAACAAATAAGTCAGAACCACCGAAATATATGCTTAAAGAAATGGTATAATAAATACATTATTTCTATTAATAAGATTTAGATTTAAAACTTAAATTTTAGATGTTTTATATACAATCAGAGCTAGTAAATGATTTAAAACCTAAAGCACCATACAAGAGGAACAATGCTGTATCTTATATAGAAGATTTACTTATTATTGAAGGTGTCCTTCCACCATCTTGGTATATTTATTGTTACAGACTTATATTTTGTACTAACGAATAATATTTTCAGTTCTACAAAAGGCTTGCAACCTGTGATACTTCTTGGCCAATATAGGTTACCTGATACAATGACAAAATTAATAAATTCTGGGCTGAAAATGACCCATAGAATGACGCCCCAAGAACAAGAGGAACTTGTAAATTTACGGTATGTACTTATTTTATTAAATAAGTGATATAATAGTAATAGTTATTTACGATACAAGTACGTAAAGCTAGTCTTTAGTCAAAAAGATTAAAACATGGGCGCAGCGAGGGTTTTAAGACTCGTGAGTGAATAAAAGTATTTTTTTTTATATTTCTTATTTCCTCGCAATAAAAAATAAAATAATGCATAGCTATATTTTTATTTATCTTTTTTTCAAGGACTAGAAAAAAAAAATTGAACCGAACATGACCTGAAAATGTCTTTACTGGGCTCACAAAGCTTCCAAAGCAAAGTATTACTTTCAGGTCTTGTTACGTAAATTACTATTATTTATGAATATTAAATGAGAAGTTTGCCATGATAACAAAATATTCACCCTGGCCACGGCTGGTTTTAAAAATTTAGAGCGTGTTTAAAAATTTTAATCAGTTGTTGCTTGGCAACCTGTGACTAATAAAATTAAATCTTGTTACTCAACAACCGTTTTACAAACTTAAAACTAATAATTAAAAGACAATTTTACGCACTATCGTATATAATAGTCATTTACATTGCAAGACCGTTATTCAGAACTTTACGGGCGTGCATAGTACCTAACGAGCGAGGGAAGCGAGCGTATTATCCGTGCGAGCATGTAAATTTCGGGTAACGGTTGAGTATTGTACAATGTTTTATGATATACTGAATCGTAAATAATTTGAAAAAAAAATGGAATCTGCAACACAATTCATTAAACTATTTGATCGAAATAGTCTTTGAAAATATATGGCGAAGCGAATTAATGAATAAATAAATCTGTATACATGTTGTTATGGTTTTAACAGCCCGTAAAAACTTATTTACCACGAGAGACAGAGCTCTGTAATAAGACATTTATGATTCAGCAGAACGTAAATATTTAAATTTGACATTTTCAAAACAAGCCATTGTCTTTGAAGATAAATTCTTAAAACTTCAGTATATTTGCAATATTACTCACAGGTGTTCTAAGATAAACAACCAAATTTAAAATTCATATAAAGAAAAATAATTGGATAAGTGCATGTAAACAAAATCTCGCAAATACTTCATTTCAGAGATATTTGTATGAGAGGGTAGTAAATACTAGAGCTTAATTAAATCACTGTAATCCTCGACGTTAGATTGGTCGAGCAAAATCTTCTACAGATTTGACGCTTCTCAACTTGTTTGTGTAGGGAACAATAGACCTTTTCAATTAAAAGTGATGGACAATATTAAGTAAAGTGGCAGCAAAAAATGTAGAGAAAACCTGTGACAAGTTAAAAAAAAACTTCTCAATGGAAGATACGAACGCTTTTATTGAAGCTAAAATGTCAAACGATGCAAATTTTCACTGATGATATAAGTATTTTACTGACTGCAATATTTTTAATGTTTCGTTTGACAGCCCAGCTGGTAGTTGCAGGCACCATTTTACTTAATATATCTAGAAAGACACAACTTATTGAAAAAGTCTATTAAACAAGTAATTTTCGCATAACCGATTAATAAAATTTTAAAACTCAGAAGAGAAATAATAAGTTGCTGCAACAGCATGTGTGATGGAGAGGTGCCATGCTAGGCTATAGGTTCCAGGGGCATCATTTAGAGCAAATTTTGTATAAAAGAAATATTGTGATATTGAATTTTGTATAATAAAATTTTAAAATTGATTTAAAACTATTTACACTCCACCAGTTACGGCTTCTCTTGCGAATATTTCTGAAACGAAAGCCCACTCTCGCCATTAATTCAGAAAGACAAAATAATGGATACAGATTTCATTTATTAAAATTTGGAATTACTTTATACAAAGAATTTATTTAACAAATGGAGGTATAAATAAATATGGAGGGAGTCTAAACTGTAATTCTGGACGAGGGGATTAAAGCATGGTGGGAACGGACGCTACACGGCAATTTTCCCTATTAGAGTGAGGATACACAGAATCAAATTTAAATTGTAACTTGGAGTTATATTGAAACTAAAACTTTAATAATATGGAAAGGAAGTGGAAGCAAATTTTAACATTATCTAGAATAAATATATTAAACATATTTTTTTTTTGTATATTGTTTTCAACTGTAGTGAATATATATATATATATATATATATATATATATATATATATATATATATATATATATATATATATTAATAAATGAAATTTTTATCCATTATATTGTCTTTCTGAATTAATGGCGAGAGTGGGCTTTCAATGTTAAGACGACACGAATTTTATAAAACTTTATATCTTGGAGCTAAATAAACTTTTAATGATTCTTCTTTTACTAATCATAATTATAGAACATATAAATTCTATATTTGACATAATTTTATCACAATTTGATTATGGTGGATGGGCCCATTACACATTTGTCTTCAAAAGCTTTACTATTTGCGAAAAACATAATCGTTCCCCCCAATTGGGTTTAAGTTCATGTGATCTCAAACACATAAATACCTGAATATTCATTATAAAGCCCATATTTTTAAATTTTATTATAAAAACTAAAAAGTGGACAAGTTAATGTAGAATCTCACAAAAGCTTCGTTTCAGAAATATTCGCAAGAGAAGCCGTAACTGGTGGAGTGTAAATAGTTTTAAATCATTTTTCAAATTTTATTATACAAAATTCAATATCACAATATTTGTTTTTTACAAAATTAATTGTTTAATAGACCTTTTCAATAAGTTGTCTCTTTCTAGACATATTAAGTAAAATGGCGCCTGCAACTACCAGCTGGGCTGTCAAACGAAACATTAAAAATATTGCAACCAGTGAAAATTTGCATCGTTTGACATTTTAGCTTCAATAAAAGCCTTCGAATCTTCCATTGAGAAGTTTTTTAACTTGTCACAGGTTTTCCCTACATTTTTTACTACCACTTTACTTAATATTGTCCATCTCTTTTAATTGAAAAGATCTATTGTTCTCTACACAAAAAAGTTGAGAAGCGTCAAATCTGTAGAAGATTCTGTCCGACCAATCTAAATGGTGGATGGGCCCATTCTTACCCTTCACTTCTTACAGAAATTATTAAATGCTTATGATTTTTATCTTCCTCTAGAAAATTATTGAAAGTTCCCGACCGTCTAAACTGTTTATCAGCCTCAAATTATTGTAAGATGCTGACAACTTTACTTCAGTTTGAAGAGCATCAAATGTGGAAAGATATAAGAGAATATGATTGTGATGATCAAACTATGAGAAGACTTCCTGCAAGAACAGGAACTTATCTTTTAGCTTTGGAGGTGCTATAAAATTTGAGACTGTAAATAATTTGTCTAAAAAATATTATTTTTAGGTTCCTGGTCTGGCAGAAAACAGACCTTCACTAATTAGAGGAGACGATTTACTGGTTAGAATTCCAGGAGATGGATGTTATTATAAAGGGTACATACATACAGTGAATGAAACTTCAGTTGAACTTGGATTTTTCCAAAGGTATTATTCGAACACATATAATACAAAGTATCATTAGTTTTCCGTGATTCAGAAAAATTTACACTTTATTTTATTATGTTTATGACTAGTTATTTTATTTATGAGAATGTCCTTGACATATTGTCTCATATCCGTTTTGATGTAAGTAGGTATTTCTTTTCAACATAATATTTTTATTATAGATTTGTGACTGATTCCCATTTCGATGCTCAGAAATACAGTGTTAAGTTCGGATTTAACCGTCACACACTAAGAACTGAACATCAGGCTGTCGATTTGATCCGGAAACACAATGTAGGACAATTTTTCTTTCCTCAAAAACCAGCAGCACGGAAAAAAATAACCGATGTTCAGTAAGAATCAATATTTTCTTTTTTTCCAGAAAGTAATTAATCATTTTAATTTATTAAGAATATCGAAAATAAATTTATAAATCTCTCTCCTTAAAAAGTCTAAACTCCTTTTCGTTAAAAGTAAATAGTGATGACTTTATTCCAAAATACATTCTAGATAACACAATTTTAAAATACACCTGCCGATTTATAAGTTTGTATGTCTATATCATACCCAAGATTCACTTTTAAAAAGTACATTTTGTTCAATAATAATAATTATTATTATTATTAATATTTTCATTATAGTGCTGGTCACGTAGAAATGGGACTTTCAATCATTTTTGGCGCATCTGATGCGTACCACTATTTTTAAAGCGCAGTAGTACTATTTTTTTCTTCCTAATATCTATCTTTGTCCACTAGTCGCTCGTTACATGTAAAGAGTAACTAACAGTGCTAACCGTTGAATATGAATATACCATGGGCATATATACTGTAATAGGTATTTCGCCTTACGTCGTTAATAGGGTACTATACCATAGTCAAATTTTAACTATCTTAAATAAGAAGACGAAAATATAAATAAATTAATGAGTATTAGTGAAAAAATTTTGTTTCAATATTGATTAGGTCGCAAACTACAAGCGATTAAAGTTGATTACTAATTAGGTATGACGCGTTAGGTCCTAAGAATTTGATTGGTCGCCTGATTTTAAAAACGCGACTCGCGCGTCTGCTGCGGTCACCTTTGAAAAATTATAAACTGACGTTGTTGTATAACCTAACAAAAAAAAATACAATTTTATGTTTCATGAATTTATTAATTATAATATTTCGTAATATTAACAATAACAATGTAATTATAATTAAATCAATTTGTAATATGTATTAATTAAATTAATAATAATATTAACTAATCAAAACAAGCAAACACTAGCGCCATCCGCCGTCATTCTTTGTGACATAATCTTGTCAAACTGTTTCAATGTTCTATAATTTATTAAGAAAAATATGCTTATTATTTGTGTTATTTATTCTTAATAATAATTTCTTCGTAAATATAACGTATAAGTTTTTATATAAAAATATTTCAGCTATGCAAGTTTTAAGTCGCGTTTGCACTAAAATTCTTATTTCATCAACAATGACTTATCTTGAAACACTATTCTCTACATATACAGTGTGAGTCTGGAAAATGCCCCCCCCCCTTCTAATTATATTATAAGAAATAGAAAGAAATGGGTTATAGAAAAAAAAATTAGACGTAAAATGTGAGAATAACTCAGGTAAAAATCTTATCGAAATAAATTACAAAAGCTTTTATTGAAGGTAAAATGTCTAAATTTTCACTGAGAATACAGGTATTTTAATAACTGCAATATTTTTGACATTTCGTTTGACAGCCCAACTGGCAGTTGTTCGCGCCATTTTCTTACTATTTGCAGCGATAGAAAGAGATAGCCCTTAAATTGAAAAGGTCCATTATCTTATTTTTTCGATTTTTTTCAAATACATTAATAAAAACTAATACATCGATGAAAAGAGAAAAAATGGCGGTTTATATTTTAGTAAAATAATTAAAGGTTGCTATTTAAAAAATAAAAGTTGGTTAGGTTAGGTCACAGATCACACTACACTGGAAGATGTGAAAGTCGCGTATAATACCGTGTTACCGTGTTTGCACTGCCCCTATGAACATACTTAGAACTAAAATGCAAAAGGTGGATATTTTCTTGCACATACACATGCCATTCCTTTCTTTGTCACCCGATGGTTACCAATTTAAACCTTTAAAGATTTATAAATTTCCATTAGTGTTCAAAATAATACTTCTAGAGACGAAATTTAACTTACCTCTCTTTAAAAATTAGCAAAACATAAATATTAACCCTTGCAATTTTCATTTTTTCATATATGAATATATTTATTTTCATTTGATTATGCTTTCAACACGGTTTCAATACAATCAATCAATTTTGTCATTACGTCATTTTTGAAATATTTTCAACGGTCGGCAAGGTAGAATCTGGTAATGAGAAGCTATAGTAGCGCCAAATCGTCCCCTATCAACATACTTCGAACTACAACAGTATTCGCGAATAAAATCACCGATGGCGGCGCTGTTATCAACCAAAATGTCGGATGGTTGTCGTACTGACATTTTCAAACGTGCTTGTTTACATGTTATAAACACAGTTTTCAAGAGTGTATTATTCTATTATTAAAATATTTAGGCAGGTTTTATTTTACTTAATAATAAGTTTGAAGATTAAGTTTCAATGTTATTATTTCAATTTTGTGCATGGACGTTTCAAAATTTGTTTAGTTGCAGATATATGTGACTATGTTCTTGGGAAATAATCTTCATCTCTCATAAAGAGAATTATTTAAATTTTTAAATTTCAATAATTCTTCAAGGATTTTTAAGTAGAAAATAGAGTAAATTGAAGAAAGAATCAGGAAACTAACAGTCATTAAATAGGAAAGTGTAAAACAGGTTAAGGATGAAACAGATTTAAACTGGAAAGTAGTCTTAAAAAAGTCTGATTTTGGTCAATACCTATGCATTGAAGTGGTCAATGAACACCTAAAATAGAAATAATAAAACAAAGGCTTACTGTTCACAAACAACAACCAAATAAAATAACACTAGCCCAAGTAGCGTTTTCAGTGAAGTACGACAACAAATAGTTCTTATTTTGCCACTAGATGGCTACGGTTTAACTTTATTCGCGAATAACAGGCCGGCAATGGGAGTGTTTGGTGCCCATTGTGCGAATTAATGGCAGCACTGGACTAGCATATTTTCTGGAAGTGTGTAGTGAAATACGTACACGTAGTATAGCACGCTAGCACAAAGTGTAACTAAATTTGCAGAATTTGTTAAGAAAATTGATAGTTCGCGCCAACACTAGTAACGGGGGGTACGTTCGGCATTAACATTTTGAGCGCTCAGAGCCGTCGATTGCGTTCGGCATTGACATTAGAGCAATCTATAGCGTTCGGCATTAAACTCGCTAAGCATATTGAGCTCGCTCTGTGTGCTCGGTGACCAAGCGCCGAGCACACGGAGCTCTCAAATCTGAGCATGCGTATAAGCCTTTAACTCAACTGTCATGAGGCAGGTTAGTTAAAAATTTAATTTTTGCGTAAAAACTAACAACTCAGGCGGAGGGTAGTTCTCAGAATTCTGTACAGCGCTCTCGCCTGATAGTTCTAAGATATTTTGACTCATTTATAGCAAAAAGTTTTAAATATGAACAACAATTTATTTAATATAATATTTTACCACTTTGTGAAAAACTATTAATTCATTAATACACGTTTTACTTCTGTACTATTCCTGTTCCTAGATACATATTTGTGTATTATAATATCCCGCTTAACATATGAATCTGGAGCGTTCGGCATTAGCATTAACATCTGTGAAATCCGTCACGTGACCTATGAGCTCTGAGCAATCCGTAGATTTCAATGCCGAACGTACCCGTGGTTAGGTCCATAAATAAAAATGCGTTCTGTTGTGTCTGTAAAAGTAAAACAAACTTGCATGCGAAAGATAGAATAGAAAGAAAGTTTTGGTTATACGAATTAAAATTAAAAAAATATGCTCCAAACTCGACATTTGTTTGCTCTCAGCATTTTGAGAAAACAGATTTCCTCACAGACAGTTATGATACTGGTAAGACTCGTGAAGCTTATAAATATCTAAAACTTGTTTATGTTAATTATTTGTAAATCAAATTTTCATGAATACAAGCAGAATTTTGAGAAGAGGTGCAGTGCCAATAATATTTTCCCCGAAGTACAAAACAAAAAAAATCAATTAAATTTCACCTTACATAGTCAAAACAAAATGACCTGGCTGTTAATTAAATGACTTTTTCTTCCTCTTACACTCGCACCACGGCATCTTCATGCAGTTTTCAGCGTTCCTAATTTCCACAAATTATAATTATCTTTATCCGACATTCTCACAAAATTTAAATAACATCACAACAAAACTTCGTACATAAACGAACGAAGATGCAAAATGAACTATTACAAACTAATTAAAGTGAAAAGATAATATTCAACAATAATATATTTATTCAAATTAATATTATTTATGAACTAAATATACAATATATATTGAATAGTTCACATGTTATAAAGTTACAACTTTGATGATACCAATTCAAATATTCCCGGGCGTAGGTCGCTAGTCCGTTGCTGCCATCTACGATAAGCTTTGCCCAAACACTCCCATTCGAGTTTCATAGACCTGGGTTAGGTAGTTGGTAGTCCTATCTTGTAAACCTGACTTTATTGGCGAAAAAATTCAAAGTGGGTGACGTCTGGCGGCAGATTTGTGAACTAGAGCAATAAGGAAACGTTGATAGCATACATTGAAACGTATGTAATTTTAAACAGCTTTAATTTATATTTGTTGTAAAAGAAAGTTAGATATATAGTGTATATTACATTTTCAGGTTTAAATAATGATCAGTAACTGTCATAGATACCGCTCAGTGCCACAATGGAGCAATTATAAGTCAGAAAGTGTAAGTTTACACTATATCCCAAGTAACAAAATATGGTCTTGAAATTTTCTTCCCTTATAGTTTTGACGTCTCCAATCGGTTCTATTTTTTTCTTTTTTAAAACAGCATGGTAAAATTCTTCTAATAATAATAGCCAAACTATACTGTTTATCATCCTTTTTAATAAGTTTTCCCCTTACTTTGTTCCAAATCTGTACAGTTTAATTTTCTATTTCTGCTACTCTGTAATACACAAACCCATAAACAAATAAATTAATAGCATAATAATATTGATAACTTTTGTTGTAAAACAATAAATATAGTTCTGATTTTTTACTATCCTGTTTATATGCAACAAAACTGTAACAATATGTTTGCATTTGCCTCTCAATTCTGCTCTACATCTAAATTTGCTTTCCAGTAATTTATATTCTCATTTAATAAAATTTCAATCATATGAGAATCTCCACTCAAACGACTGGTTTTTAAACAATATCCCAGTATTGTACCTGGTCCATAATCTTTTATTCTTCAAAGCAATACATGACCAGCCTTAAAAACTGCTTCGTCTTCCTTTATAGGACGTGCAGAAGCAATGTATTCAGAAATATCACTTAACTTTATGTTAATTTTCTCCATATCAAATACTTTGCACTTTGAAATGCATATTGCCAGCAATAAGGAATGAGGGAACTTTCCTTATTCCTCCGCCATCTTGCTACCGTCCGGCCTGCCATCTATAGTTCAGTTTTTTCGCCAATAAAATATATCTACATCTGCCATCAAGTAGTATATTTAAAATAATAAATCTTTTCTACGAGCCATTTCTTTCTATTACTTATAATAAAAAAGTTAAATGGGGGGGGGGGGGGTTGAGAGAGCGTCTTCCCAGACCTGTATAACTTAAATAAATTAATTTATTAAACTTATTTTTAAAAAAACTTATTTATTACAAACAAGCAAAAATTATTATTGGAATATTCTTTCTATATTCTTATTTATAATATTTCCTTATCATGGATAATTAAATATTATCTATCATGGATGTATGAGAAAAGAGTCAAAGATGAATTCATACTCAGATAACAATAAAGAGAATAAAGAAATGAAATCATCTAGATAAATCTGTTTATTTTATATGTATGTTTATATAACTTGTATGTACACAATACGTACAAAAAGAAGCAAGTTTACAAGTCAAGAGCATTTGTCTATGACAGCTTTTATATGTGATCTTATGATTTACAGTGTTGATAATGATTCAAAGAACTTACATTATCCTACAACTCAATTTTCTTAATAATGATATATCACCTCATTTTATCGATTCACATAATTTATATGTAATTTTTGTTTAATGATCTGAAATAACTTTATAAATTATCTCACATATTTTATGTTTTTTGGGATGATTTTATTTTTTCCTATTTTTTTTTTTTTTTTTACTTTTATCCTAACAAAAACCTACGTAAAGTCGATGTATGTCCATAAGCATTTATAGCTGCCGCGAGACAAGTTGAGACTGGTTGTTGAGACGAGACTGTGCGTACTAGTCAATCTGAAAACATCAACTACAGTTTCTGTGGCTTCTGAATGAATCCTCTTCTCCTTTATATTATGTTGATAGAGGGTTTTTCTTGTTGTAATAACAGTATATACTCATTATTAGTAAATAGGTAATATTTAATATACCATTCCTGATTTCACCTTTCAATTCATTTCATATTTATATTTAAAAAATATTTCTGCCTTTATTAGCGCCAGTTTTAAGTTTAAGTAGCCGAAATTACATTGAGTAAACTTGTCTATTGTCTCCAATTTCAGCGAATCAGTGTGCAAAACTATACCCTATTCTCTACAATACTGATTGGCTTAATTGGAACAATGTATATATGTTATATTATATTTTAATATCATCGTAGATATATTTGGTACCAAACAAACATAAAGAACAATCCAGAACAACAACAGGCTGTGAAGCACATCGTTTCAGGGTCTTCATACCCATACCCTTATTTGCTATTTGGTCCTCCAGGAACTGGAAAGACAATGACTATGGTTGAAGCTATACTCCAAGTTCGTTATCAAATTACTTTTAAATTTCCAATTGTAAATAATAAATTGTTTTAGTTATGGACTCAAAAACCAAAGAGTAGAATCCTTGTAGCTGCTCCTTCCAATTCAGCAGCGAATGAAGTTACCAGCCGATTGCTAAAACATATTAAATCAAAAACAGAAATCTTTAGAATGATTTCAGTCAGTTTCTCATTTGATAAAGTTCCAGAAGATATCAAACCGTATTGTAATTACATTGATGGCAAATATTTCTACCCTGCAATAGAAACTTTAGAGAGTTTTCGTATTGTCATTGTTACCTTGACAGCTGCTGCAAAGTATGTGCTTAGAAAATCAAAAGAAATTAATGATAAATTATTGTATTTTAGATTTGTATATGGCGGAGTAACTCCAGGTCATTTCACGCACATTTTTATAGATGAAAGTGGACATTCCACAGAATCAGAAGTTTTGATTCCAATAGGAGGAATTATAACATCACAAAAGCAATCCGGAAAACTTTTAGGAGAAATCGTTTTGGCTGGAGATCCACAACAGCTTGGACCAATCATACACTCAAAACTAGCAAAAAGTTTTGGATTTGGTATGCTTTCTACTTTAATTCATTCATCTGTAAATCATTTTTTACCATATTTTTATTTAAACATATTTACTAATGCCGCCTAAATTCATAACAGGCAATATTTTCCTAACAGTTCAAAATTCCGACTGAACAAACAAAATCAAACCTCTCTAAAAAGTGCGTGTTGGGAAAGTGCAAATTCTGTGTCTCTTTGTTGTTATTGTGAATTGAATATCGCTTGTTTAAAACAAAGAACAAATAACGGCAGGACGCGGAAATGCATAAATAGACAGTGATGCACGCGCAGATATTATATTTGTGTGGCGGTAGAAGAAACACAAGAGTCTAGTCGTCAGAGCGCCGAGGACCCCAAATATACGTGATGTCTTCCGAGTGGAAAATAAGACAGTTTTGAAGATTTTTTTTAATCCTGACAAAAAAATACCTAATGCACAAAACTCGAGTCCTCATACTTGTTTTTTTAAACTTATTTTAAAAACTAATTTGGTTTTGCGGGCGCTTGGAACGTATACATATCATCATTTTCTTGTAACATTGTGCAGAATGTATTTTGATTTCTAAAGAAAAAGACTAACAATAAACGTTGTATGTCAACATTGCGTATAATCAAACGTCTCCAAAAAGCGAATATAATGACTTTCCTTTGAATTTCGGTTTACTTTCATATTTAAATATCTCAGAAATAACCTTAAACAAAATGGACCTTTTACATTTTTATTGCACCTTGACGTCATTTTTCAATGCGCCACGTAGTGAAATTAGGGATGAGGAGGCACCATGTTGTCAAGTAAAATGTTAAAAGAATAAGCATTTATTTTCGATAAAAAATTATTTAAACAACACAAAAACTTAAATAATTTTGTCTTTAACTATAAAGAAATAATTAATAATGAAAAAAATATATTTAAAAGGAAAAACAACAATTTTATTCTTGTTTATCACTTTCCTAATATCAAACTGGCAACTATGCAATTATCTGTCACTTTATGTGGTGTTTATTTCGCATCTTGTGGAACAAAAAATCACTTTTTCTGATTCCATCTCCTCTTCCTCTTGTTTTAAAATATTCATCACAAATGCTTTGTGTGAATTTATTTAAGAAATTTAAGTTTTTGCCAGAGTTTTTACTTTCCGCCATTTGTAATTTTATTTGAAATGCAACTGGTCTCCTCAAAGCGCAAACAACCTACTGCGCACTACATATATGTCATTTTTGTCTATCTCTCTCTTTTGATGTAAAAGGTCCATTGGTGGCTTAATACTAAAAACTATACTCTATTCCAGTTAAGGATGGGGGCTTACGATTTTAGCTTTTTGATTGGTTAAACGCGAACTAAGTTTACAATAGCGAACTGATAACAGCTCAAATTTTCGACTGACCAAATATAAAATCAAACCTCCCTAAAGAGTGCGTAAAATTAAACATCTCTAAATAGCGAGTATAATGACTTGTTTCCTATGAATTTCAGTTTACTAATCTCACAATAGGGGCATTAAACGTAAACGAAATTAGTGGCCTAATATTAAACACTATATTCTATTTCAGTTAAGAAAGGGGGTTTACGATTCTAGCTAGATATCCTCAACATATTATTTTCTTCTCTCGTCTGGAGTGTTTGCTTTTCATTTTGTTATAGGCTCGTAGTGTGAGCACGGTTTTAACTAAAACGCTGTTTTAAGAAATGTCATTCAAATTTCAATATTATTGTCGCCCTTGTTTAAAAAACGTTTTTTAAAAAAATATTTGTTTGAATACAAACTATGTTCTGCTTTAAAATCATATTTTGATAAATTTGATATTATTTATTATTGTTATTAAATAATGAAATTTGACATTTCTTAAAATAGCGTTTTAGTTAAAACCGTGATCATACTACGAGCCATTAGTATTTAAAATAGAGTCGTCGAAAGAGATTATTCTAAAATTCTAGGAACCACAAAATTATTTGGAATTTACTACATAAGAATCATTTTTTGTACGAGCTCAAAATCATATTAGTTGGACCGGCACAATATTTTACCATAATGACATGACAGAATGACAGAAAACTCAATAAATATTTTATTATTACAAAAATTATATTATTATCGTAAAATATACCATTTCAGCTTAAATTAAGAACACAAATAAAATTGTTTCGATAAAAATTAGGTTTTAAATTAAATTAACACATGAATCAGAATAGTTGGACCATTATTTTAATATTGCGTTGCGCCTCCTTTATTGGCTATAACGGCTTTAATTCTGTTATGTATCAACTAACTTTTCACACTCATCAGGTTCAATAATATCCCATATTGTTAGAAATTGTCTTATTTATTCTTAAATTCTACACTACTCCAGCTCAAACATCTAAACACCTTTTTACTTCTTAAATTTTGTATTTAAATTATTATTTGAAGATTAGTTGTTTAGAAGGCTAAAATTTCTGTATAGAATTATGCAAATTTATCTTTTTATATTTCTAACACTTGTCCCATATAATTATGTTTTTTTTGTTATAGATTTTCAACTTATATTTTTCCCGGTTACTTGATAAAATATTTTTGGCGATTTTAGTTTTTAACATTTCTCCCCCCCCAGTGCATTGAACACGCCTTTCGAGTTCAATTCACTCATCTGGAGACTTTATATCCAACTTGGCTAATTTTACTGCAGGTCTTTTGTAGAGTCCATTCTGAGTTTGTACCATAGCGCTTCTAACTTGACCATCTGCAGCTTTAAATACTTCAGTTATACGTCCTTTTGGCCAGCAATTTCGGGGGAGATTTCCATCAATTATTATCACTATATCATCCTTTTCCAGAGGTTTCTCCGGTGAACACCATTTAGGTCTTCTAGTTAGAGTGGGTAAATATTCATTAACCCACTTTTTCCAAAAACGTCGAGTATATAGTTGGATCATAAGCCAGTTTGATTTTAAATATTTAGCGTCATCACTAAATTCACCAACAGGTTTCACTCCATTTGTTGATCCCAAAATAAAATGATTTGGAGTCAAGGCTTCTTTTTCTTCACTCTCTAATGGAAGATACGTGAGTGGACGTGAATTTATGATATTTTCTGCTTCTATTAAATAACTTCTCAATAATGGTTCAGTAGGTGTACGAGAAAATGTCATGGCGTATAAAGTACGTTTTACCGATTTAACCATTCTCTCCCAGCTTCCCCCCATGTGAGGACTAGCTGGAGGATTAAATATAAATTTAGTTTCTAAGTTTGTAAACTTTTCAACAAGTTTATCGTGTTTTATTTTCTTCAGTTCTTTTCTTAGTTCTTTTTCGGCACCTACGAAGTTTGTTCCGCAGTCACAGTATATTTCTCGTGGTTGTCCTCTTCTATTAATAAAATTTCGATAACATATTATAAAGGAGTCAGTATCCAGTCCCTGAGAAACTTCTATATGAACTGCTCGTATTGTTAGACATGTAAATAAGCAACCCCATCTTTTTCATTTCTTCGACCTACTACAACTTTTATTGGACCAAAATAGTCAACTCCAACATAGGTAAATGGTCGAGTAAAGGCAGCTAATCTTGCTTTAGGTAACGAAGCCATTTCTGGTGTACATGGCTTCAAGTTAGATAGTTTACATTTTTGGCATTCAAACTTTACACGTTTTAATAGTGGTCGTAATTTTCCAATACAAAATCTTTGTCGTAGTTCATTTATTACAGTTTCATGATGTATGTGGTAATACATCTCATGATATTTACTTACAAGTAATTTTGTGACATGATGACTTCGATCAAGAATGACTGGTTCTTTGAAGTTATGGTCCACATAGCTTGCAGCATTAATTCTTCCTTTTACCCGCAGTACACCATCTGTATCCAAGATTGGAGACCATTTATATATAGGACTTTTTGATTCAACACTTAAAAAGTGCTTTTCTTTATCTGTAGTAACTTGTGATAATTTACTAATTTCTTTTGGAAAACTTTCTCTTTGAGCTAATTTATATATTGTCGCTGTTGCTTTCTGTAATTCTTCCCTGTCTAGTGGTCCTTTATTAATTGGTAGCTGTAATCTTTTTGATTTTAAACATTCAATAAATCTGTGTATGTAGGCAACTGTTCTTAGCAATCTTGTCCAGTCAGAGAATTTGGTAAAATTAATTACTGGTTTCATAGTTTGATGAACTGCTACAACTAATTCTTCGTACAATTTAGGAACTTCTGTGTTTTTTGGCCATTCCTTTTCATTTTTCAAAAGGAATGAAGGACCTTGATACCAACGACTCTTTATTTCAAAATAAGATTTTGACCGTTTTGTTGCGTCATCTGCTACATTGTCTTCAGATGGTACAAAACGCCAGTTTTTTATATCAGTTGTATCTTGTATTTCAGCCACTCTGAATGCTACAAATTGACCTTTAATTCGTTTTGCATTTGAGCGCAACCAACTTAAAACTGTTTTTGAATCTGTCCAGAAATATATTTGTTTCGGATTTAATGAGAGAGATCCTAATAAACTTACACCATATCTGGCACCAATTAAAGCTGCTATTAATTCTAATCTGGGTATAGATAGTAGTTTCAGAGGAGCAACTCGTGTTTTGGCTCCAATCAATGAACATTCTATAGTTTCATTATAGTTTATTCTTATGTAGGCTACAGCTGCACACGCGTCTTTACTAGCGTCCACAAATATGTGTATTTGACTTTGCACATCTTTCCAGTTCTTCACATTTTTAAGGTAACAACGTGGAATATTCAATTTTTCTATGTTTGGCAATAATTTTACCCAGTTCAACCATTTAATCGCATGTTCTTCTTCAATGGTATCATCCCAATCTAATTTTGAACGCCATATTTCTTGTAAAACTACTTTTAGTTGTGTCAGGTAATGTGCTATTAACCCCAAAGGATCATAAACTGACATAAGTATTCGAAGAATGTCTCTTTTTGTTGGTGTTCGGATACCACTGAGTACTTCTTCATTTCCTTTGTTATATTTTAAAGAATATGTAAATACATCATTATTCATATCCCACCACATTCCAAGAACTTTTTCTTGATGAGAATCCATGTCCAATTTTTTTCCTTTTTCTATTATACTTGCTTCTAATATCTGCTATCTGGAAGATTCTCGTAGTCAGCTTTCCATAGTAATCCAGTCTCGAAACGGTTTCCTACTCTTTTTGTTGTCGATTTCATTATGTTCATAGCTCTTCGTTCTTCTTTTGATGCTATAGAATCCTTCGGTAATATAACTTCTAGACTTTCTAAACTGAAGTAACTCTTTACCATACGATTCAATTCTTCATGGCAGTCTTGACTAGAATTATGGAAATTGCAGGATTTGAAAACTCTATTATCTGTACAGTCAAAATTAGCACATACAGTCCATCCTAATTTTGATTTTATAGCTATAGGTTCATTTTCCTTTCTTTCCCTAAATTTTTGTGCAATGCCCAATTTCCAGTTATTAAGACCGATTAAGATTCCTGGCTTAGAATTATAAGATTGAACAGGTAACTTCCGTTAGTTGTAGTGCTTTGATAATTCATCATAATCAAGATTTTGCTTTGGTAGATTTAGCGATTTTACAGTCTGAACTGATTTCAAATTATACTGTTTTGCACCTTTATATATCCCGCTTATTTTTAATGATACAAACATTGATTCTTCCTCAATTCTTTGGGATTCGTTGGTCCACTTGATACACAGAGTAGATGTAGGTCCTTGTAATTCTAATCTTTTGGCAAACTCTTCTTCTAGAAATGTCGCATCTGAGCCACTGTCTATGAATGCTAACGTTGATATTTGTTTACTTCCATTATATAAAACTACTGGTATATATTGAAATAACACAGCATTCTTATTTGATAAATGAGTATGTTGACATTTAGTTGATGTAGGAAATACTCCCTGGATCTGGACACTCTTTCTTGTACTGCCACGCATGTTTGAGACATCTTTTACAGATATGAAGTTTTTTTATTATCTTCCACCGTTTGTATACTGTCAGCTTTCTAAATTCTTGGCACTCTTCTACAGATTTACAGGTATTTTTGCAAATTGGACACCTTGCTTCATTCTTCATATGCATATTTAAATGACTTGTCAATTTATTTGTTTTATCGTTTGACAAGCTGTCATTTGCTACATATTTTGGATTAATCCGCCAGGCACACATGGCTAATTCATTTAGCCACTCTCCAAATGCCACTATTCCAACCTTTGTCAAGGACTCACTATGTCTTGACCATTCTAACTTCATATAAATGGGGAGTTTTTCTACTAATTCTTGAACTAGAAGTGGATTATTGTCATATTCGAAGAGATTTGACGCTTCTAGTGTTGCACATAAATTCTGAACTGCTGCTGAGAATTCTATGAGCGTATCTAATTTATTGATGTTGACAGCGGGGCATTTTCTGATCTTCATTATTTGTGTATTCATTATCAGTTCAGGCCGACCAAACATATTTCTTAATGTTTCTATTATCTTCGGTACGCACTTGGGTAATGATAATTGGCACCCAATAATTTCTCTTGCTTTACCTTTCAAAGCCTTTTGTAATCTTATTAGGTTTTCATAATTAGTAAAACCCATTACTTTAGTTGAGTACTCATATGCGCTAATGAATACTCCCCATTCGTCCGGTTACCAGTAAATTGTGGTAGGTCTTTAGCTACTGAATTTCGTGCTGCTAGCTGACACTGAGATAACTTTGGTACAATAGTCTCATACTGTGTTTCTTGTCGAGGTGCTTCCATATTGTAGAGTGTATTTTTTTGATGTGGTTTCTGTGATAAGGAAATATTTGACATTTCATCATTGTATGCATGACTCATTTCACTCTGTTCTTTGAGTAACTGCCTTTTTTCTTCAAGCAACTTTCTTTCTCGTTGCAGAATTTCTTCTTCTATTCGTAGCAATTCTTCTTTCTTCTTTAGCGCCTTACGCTTGGAAGATGTACTACTCCTACTGCTTAGTGTGCTTGCTTTTTTCGTGCCGTTTTTTTCTGGCTTTCTAGGCATTAAACTGCAGTTTCTACATAACCACTGATTAATCATTCTTGCCTCTTCCTCAGACATATTGACACAGCTAAGATGGTACCATGTCTTACATGAACCATCGCATAAAACCATTTCATCGTTATCTGATTCGAAACATAATGGACATTGTCCATTTCTTCGCTGACTCGAAATATTTTGCACTGACATTTTCAGACCACGAAATTTGAGAAATTGTTAGAAATTGTCTTATTTATTCTTAAATTCTACACTACTCCAGCTCAAACATCTAAACACCTTTTTACTTCTTAAATTTTGTATTTAAATTATTATTTGAAGATTAGTTGTTTAGAAGGCTAAAATTTCGGTATAGAATTATGCAAATTTATCTTTTTATATTTCTAACACTTGTCCCATATAATTATGTTTTTTTTGTTATAGATTTTCAACTTAAATTTTTCCCGGTTACTTGATAAAATATTTTTGGCGATTTTAGTTTTTAACACATATTTCTTGCAATTTTACTTTTATTTCGTTTACTATGCGTGCCGTAATCTTGCGCAGTTCATTTTTCATGTTATGCCAAAGGGACTCAATTGCCGACAAATCCGGACTACTTGAAACCCACTTTAGAGTAGGAATATTATGATTTCCAAGCCATGTTTTAACAGTTTTTGCAATATTACACGGAACACCGTCCTGCTGAAAAACGTAGCTCCCTTCGACCGACTGGCATAAAGGAATTGATGGTAAAAAATCTGATGTGGCCAGCACATTACCTTCCGTCAGTTATATGAGGTATTTACGAAACTTCTACCGGTGAACTGTTACTATTTTATTTTTGTTCTTAATTTAAGCTGAAATTGTATCATGTATACAAGTCTGGGAAGACGCCCCCCCCTTAACTTTTTTATTATAAGTAATAGAAAAAAATGGCTCATATAAAAGTTTTATTATTTTACATATACTATTTGATGGCAGATGTAGATATTTTTTATAAAGTCAGGTTTACAAGATACGACTATCAACTTTTATTTTGCAAATAGCAACCTATAATTATTTTAATAAAATAGAAACCGCCATTTTTTTCTCTTTTCAACGATGTATTATTTTTTATAAATGTATTTGAAAAATTTCGAGAAAAATGAGATAATTTAGAAATATTAGAAATAATTTTTAAACAAATATTATAGGTGGATATGTGAAAATAAACTAGCGGCCAATATCTTTAATGTAGATTGTCAGCACTCCTACTCCATTTCTTAAAATTACAGAACTGATTTATAAACTGTGAGCAACCATATGACCATAGAGGTAGGAATAAATATGGAAAGAGCATAAACTTGAACTATTGGCAAGGGGAGTGAAGCACGGTGGGGACGGACGTAGGTATACTGGATTGCAAAAAAATCGCGTACACCTATTTTTTGCTGTATTGAGTCGATCTTGATTTTTAATTTGTCATTGTCTCTATTGCCGATTAAGATAACCTAACCTACCTCCATGCATATTTCGCTACGACCGCACCATCTATTGAGCATTAGACTTGCGGCCTACGGCGCACTGTCGCGGCGGTAAAATATGGCCGTTCAAACGAGATACAAAAATAATGTTTTCAATATTTTTTTTTTACAGAAAACCTGTTATAATAAAAAAAAAATTCTAATACATACAAATTATCATGAAGAACAACAAAAAAATTGTGGAAACCCCCGGTCTGGTGTCTGGTCTATGGCATCGTTGTCTACATCATCTACAACTCCTTTGTTAAATATAAATGAATATACATAAAGCTAATACGATGTGGATGAATATTTTAAAATAAAACTACAATCAACTGCAACAAAAATGGAAAGGTTAACTTTAAATGGATATATTTTTGAAATAAAAATAATTTAAAAGAAATTAAATTCAAAATAATAAATTATAAGAATGAACAAATATTTCGAACAAGTTTAAAAGACACATATTTAAAAATTATAATTTTTGACATTTCGTATACATTTTAAAATCTTAGAACATATTGCTTACGAACTAGATGTAAGAAACCCTATGCTACACAATATATTTGGAGGGAACGCTTAAGAGTAAGAAAGATAGATTTATGCTTTGTCGTAAGTAGGAGAAAGAAAGAGAACTTTTCATAGCGCGAGGTAACTGCGCAAATGCCAATATATGGCGTAGGCGTACATATGCTTTTTTCAAATTGTAAATAAATATGGAAAAGAAATAAAATCGAAGAAGATTCATTTTTATTTCGTATTACACAAATCGCGCACCAATGATTTTTCAATCTGCTTTACTCGATGTCGCTACGTCTGTGGAGAAGACTTTCATCAGCACCTCGTGAAATTGCGCACAATGCTCGCGCTATGCATACATCTATATCTCTCACTCTTATGCGTTCCCAACTCCTGACATCTAGTTCGTAAGCTATATGATCTAAGTTCGAAATATTCTTAACTACATTAATGTGAAGTTCGTATATTTGCATATTGCCAATTTAATATTGTAAATTTTAAATATAACCGTGAGCTGCGTGTAATTAAAATTAATGCTGTAATTCTGAAGAAATTTGTAAGGCTTACAGATTTGTAAATCTGTAAATAATGAACAAAATCGCAACGAACGCTGCCATTTTTACGTATAATTTTATATTAATCAACAAAAATAGATGCGTTTTTGTTAGTTTTTTCCAGATTTACTGATCTGTACAGATTTGTTCAGAATGGACCTTTTCAATTTAACGGCTATCTCTTTCTATCGCTGCAAATAGTAAGAAAATGGCGCGAACAACTGCCAGTTGGGCTCAGGCTTATGAAACTCGAATTGCCGGCCTGTTATGCTGTTGTAGTTCGAAGTATGTTGATAGGGGACGATTTGGCGCTACTGTAGCTTCTCATTACCAGTTTCTACCTTGCCGACCGTTGAAAATGTTTCAAAAATGACGTAATGACATGAAATTGATTGATTGTATTGAAACCGTGTTGAAAGCATAATCAAATAAAAATAAATATATTCATATATGAGAAAATGAAAATTGCAAGGGTTAATATTTATGTTTTGCTAATATTTTAAAGACAGGTAAGTTAAATTTCGTCTCTAGAAGTATTATTTTGAACACTAATGGAAATTTATAAATCTTTAAAGGTTTAAATTGGTAACCATCGGGTGACAAAGAAAGGAATGGCATATGTATGTGCAGGAAAATATTTCAATATCTGCTGCGAACTAAAAAGAACTGTATCTTATCACCGAAGATTGGGAAATTTGTTGAATTCTATACAAACGTCAAATTCATCGATAAACTGGGAGTAAACCAAGTTGTGTGCAGGTCTATGAAACTCGTATAGCCGGCCCTGTTATACTGTTATACCGACAATCATGCCGTTTTAAATTAAAGGATTATGGGAGCGGATGTAACAGAAAATTAATATACCCAACCGAAAATTTTATTCAATTTGTAAATATATTAAAATTCAATATTTTTTCAAGTATTCCGGCCTTTCTGAATAAAAATAATATAGTTCAACAATTAATTCAAAAACATTCGGTATTTGAACAAAATTATATTAAAATAAGATGCCTTCCGACGATTTTATTAAAAAATTTAGTTGTTATTTTAAAATATTTTTTGAAAAAAATAAATGATATACTGCATAAGAAGGATGACGGGCAAAATTCTGTTATCGATTATTATATAAAAGTGTAGGCAAAAAGTTACTTTAAATAAATTTACACATACATATTTCTAAATTAGTTGTTATTTATTTCATAATTATTTTACATAGAATTTAAAAAAACTGAAATAAAATTTCCATAGGCTACTAAATCCACCTTTTGCAATTTAGTTCCAAGTATGTTCATAGGGGCAGTGCAAACACGGTAACACGGTATTATACGCGACTTTCACATCTTCCAGTGTAGTGTGATCTGTGGTTGGGCTGTCCAAACGAAACGTCAAAAATATTGCAGTCATTAAAATACCTGTATTCTCAGTTAAAATTTGCATCGTTAGACATTTTAACTTTATTAAAAGCTTTTGTAACTTATTTCGATAAGATTTTTTAAAGTTATTTGAGATATTCTCACATTTTACGTCTAAATTTTTTAGAAACAAACGTCATAGATCTCAGTTGTTCTTACTATGCGCAGATCCCCATTGCGTATATCTTCTATCTCTTTAAATTGAAAAGGTCCATTGCAGCATAAATATAAGAAAAATATTCCTAACGATTGAATATTTTGTTTTATTTCCATGGACGTCTGATTCTTGACGAAATTTAAACTATTTAGTGTAAAATTTAATTCCAAACAACTACTTATACTTGCAGTTTTGCTCTAAAAGTTACAGGAGAACACCCGGTATATCTTAACAACCTAATGCAGAAAACTCGGTGAAACTGAAGTCGTTATACTCATTTTTAGGTATGACGCGCCAAAATTATGAAAATGAATTTTCCAATGCAAAATATATCATAACGTAACTTAACCTAACGCACAAAACTCAATCCGGTGAAACTCGAACTGTTATATTCGTTTTTGGCAACATTCAGATTAAAAACTCTTTTCATTGATGTTGATGGCTCTGAAAAGTGCTGAATTTGTGGGAGACAAAAAAGAAACAATATTTGAAGTATTTTTTTTATAAAAAAAAATTGTCAAGCAAGATACATAGAAATACTCGAAAATAATTTTCCCATGCTAAACACGCATGTGGCTCACATTTCATGAAATATCCTGTATAAGTGTATATTTAAGTTTCTTACATATAAATTTTACTTTTTTATTCATTTTAGATACTTCTATGTTGGAAAGACTGATGAACACTTGTGAGGTGTATCAAAAGAAAGACAATAAATACAATCCAAACATGGTTACAAAATTGCTCAAAAATTTCCGCTCTCACGAAACTATTTTGAAACTTCCTGATGAAATGTTCTATGACAACGAGCTGATACCAGAAGGAAATGAGTTAGTTGGTATGGCTGTTGGCTGCGATGAGTTGTTGCCTAATAGTAAATTTCCTCTTATTTTTCACAATGTACAAGGCAAAGATGAAAGAGAAGAAAGATCGCCAAGGTAAGAAATATAATTTAAAATATGTGAAGGTTGATTATTAACTCATTTAATGTTTCTCTAGTTATTTTAACCGTCAAGAAATTGACGTTGTTTTAAAATATTTGAAAGATTTAGTTGGACGGCGTCTAAAAGGAAGAATTATAAAACAGTCTGATATTGGTGTAGTTTCACCATATAGAAAACAGGTATTTTATCTGAACAAATAAAAATATAATCACGATTTTTTATCCACTACTGGGTATACAGTGTGTCCCATTTAAAGTTGCCACCATTGGGATCTCGAGAACTATAAGAGCGGTTAAATGGAACTTTTTGTGCATCTGTAGGGGGCCATTTCAGATGTGCTTTTGTTTTTCCAAAACTTCTCATAGGGCACTAGATAATGACGAAAAACTGAATTTGGTCTATTTTTTCATTCCGAAATTACTTCTAAACTATCAGTAATCGAGAAAAATGTGTCAAATAAAAAAGTTAGATATTTTCATTGTCTATCCAATGGTGTAAGAAAATATTTTTTATCGGTAAATTTCCGAAATATAACACAAAGTTATACTTTTTTAAATGGAACCTATGATTGATTTTTACTTAAAATAAATGCTTGTTTTTCCTCTTTCGATTGGTTCATTCTCGCGTGGTCATCCCGTTTATTATTTTGATCGGCGACTGAAAGACCGCCTATAACACTATAAATATACAGGGTGTAACACCAAAACCGACCACCGCCATTATTTTCTTTACTACTACAGTTATAAAAAAATACTATAGGACATAGTTGTAGGAGACGAAGGGGGACATCCCATTAGAGAAGAAAATATATTTTTTAAACCAATGCTTCTCAAGTTACAACACAAAGTATATTTTTTCAAATGAGATTATAAATATTTTTTATGCCTATTTGATAGTATATTTTTTTCTGAAGTCAACCATGTATTTGTTTTATATCCTTACGTAATAAAAATATTGAAAAAAATGCGATTGAAATTAAATAAATTTTATTTTTATAGCTATTATTCAGTAGGAAATGTATGAAAAACAAAAACTGATATCTGTCATTTGGAATTATTTAGTGCATAAGTCCTATTGTTGTAGATAATCACTATTTATAAAGTTATTAACAAATATTTATTTTAATAGCTATAAAAATAAAATTTATTTAAATTTCAATCGCACTTTTTTTCAATATTTTTATTATGTAAGGATATAAAACTAATATATGGTTTAATTATGAAAAAAATACGCTATATGAAAAAATCTGATGTGGACACCACACGACTTCCTTGTACACAAGACCAATATGAAGTATAAAATTGCACGTATTTGACGTAATTTGACATTAGCATCTATTTTTTATTGTTTTGTTACTTTTGTCCTAATCCATAGCAAGCTTCATTAGAAAAAACAAAAAGTATATAAGTTTTAAATATACATATCTCGCTTATACAAAGGGCTAATTTAATAATACTTGATGTGCTAGACACCGAATTTAATTCTCTAAAATTTTTATTTGAAGCATTTATTTCTAAAATCAAAATGAAACCATTTTATTGAAGAAAAACTGTTAACAACTTCAGGTAATATGTCACTTCTGGTTAGCCTGTTTTAACCAAAATCTACTATGTTATTCCAATTAACATAAAAGTATTATTTACCAAATTTGAAAAGTGTTAGATTATATTTTAAAATAGTTTTTCATTAAAATCTATTATAGGCTTCAAATAAAGTACCATTTCTAGAAATTATGTAATGACCAAAAAGGGAGGTGCACAACTAGATGTTATAGCAGTCCTAAATACAAAATTTCAACTTTCTACGGCTTACCGTTTTTGAGTTATGCGAGATACATACGTACGTACAGACGTCACGACGAAATTAGTCAAAATGGATTCAGGGATGGTCAAAATGGATATTTCCGTTGAAATCTGAAAACCGAAATTTTTCGCGATTACAATACTTCCTTTACTTCGTACAAGGAAGTAAAAATATAACTTTGTGTTGTAACTTGTGAACTACTAGTTTAAAAAAATATGTTCTTCTTTACTGGGATGTCCCCCTTGGCCTCCTACAACTTTGTTCTATAGTATTTTTTTGTAACTATAATAATAAAGAAAATAATGGCGGTGATTGGTTTTGGTATTACACCCTGTATAACGAATACCGAGTTAGAAGGACATCCCATCTGTTCAGTAATGCAATTCTCAACAGTTTTATTTGAATATAAATGTCTTGCATTAAACTTAATAATTTAAATACACTTGCAATTATAAAGTACAGTGTGTTAAAAAAAACCTAACTCGGAGTAGGCTATGAACAGAGAAACGTATCAAATTGAACTGTTAAAATTTAGTATTTGAGACTTCTATGTGAAGGGGAACAACATATTAAATTTTGGCTAAAATTGATAAACTGGAAATAATACTTTACTTAAAGCTCTGAAGAGATTTTCGTGAAAAATATAATATATTCCAAAACTTTTCAAATTTAGTATTTAAGACTTTCATATGAAGGGGAACTACATATTAGATTTTGGATAAAATTAATAAACCGGAAGGTCTGAACAGATTTTCGTGAAAAATATATTGATATAATCCAAAACTTCTCAATTTTTGTATTTAAGACTTTTATATTAAGGGGAATAACATATTAGATTTTAGCTAAAATCGATAAAGCGAAAATGACACTTTATTTGATGCTCTGAACAGATTTTCGTGAAAAATATATTCTAATATATTCCAAAACTTTTAAAATTTAGTATTTGAGACTTTTATATGAAAGGGAATAACATATTAGATTTTGGCTAAAATTGATAAACCGAAGTGTTACGTTACTTGAAGCTCTAAACAGATTTTCGTGAAATATATTATATATTATGATATACATAATCCGAAAATTTTCAAATTTGGTATTTAAGACTTTTATATTAATGAGAACGATATATTCCATTTTTTCTAAAACTGATAAACTGGAAATAGTACTTTACTTAAAGCTATACACAGATTTTCTAGAAAAAAATATATTAAAATATGATCCAAAATTTCTCAAATTTGGTATTTAAAATTCGCTATAATTTGAAACAACGTCAACCGGGAGTGATACACTACTTAAAGCTCATTGCTATTATAAACATGAAATTGGCGAGAGGTCATGTACTGGCCACATACGATTTTTATAAATATACTTTAGAAATACCATATATTTCAAGAACATTTAGGTCCACGAAGAAAACAGTTTGAAATGAAAACATATTCGTGACGTCACATCCATTTTTTTCAAACTTTGGGAGACCATAATTCGCTTATTAATAGGAATTTTTTCATCGGCTTTTCACAGATACTTTTAGTTTTCTTATGCTTTCAGATGAAATTATATTTAAAAAATTGTGGAATCACCTATTTTCGGTAATGACAAGATATTTGTCACTTTACTTACTGCCATTATTCAAACATTATGTGAAGATTTTTTTCTACGATAAATAATTGACCTCAACCAAATTTGATATTGTCAATACTAGTATTTCTTTATTATTTGCATGGTAGAGTGTGTTATGTGACCGAATGTGATTTTGATCGCCCGAATTCTAAACCGGGAAAAAAACACAAAAAATGATTTCTGTGGACACTCTAAAGTGACTTCGTCAATACTGAAATTTACATACCTAGCAATGGATAATAAGTCTATAGGCCAGTTGCATAAAACGTTGTTAGCTAATCATGTGTTTAACTACACATTGTAACCATGGATACGTATCAAAAATACATTGGAAAAAGAGCCTTGTCAAAGTTAACAACGTGATTAAAGTTAACAATGTTTTATGCAACTGGGCCAATGTTATATTTATTTATACAGGTGACCGTTTTTCGAGGATCGCCATTGGGATCTAAAATATAAGTCGGTTAAATTAGGGCAAAGTTGCCCCATTAATAAACCATGTAAAAATGTAATTTTTGCTTATTTTTATTGAAATAATTTAGAAATTCGGTTTGCACTTCTTTAGGATTTTTTAAAATTTTCTTTCCAATAATATATACGTATTTAGATTGAGTTATGAGGTCAAAAGTTTTGATTTTTATATGGACGTCATATTGGATAGTTAACTTTCCAACTATTGATGTTCATTGGTTTCACAGCAAAAATGCAAAAATTATTAATTTAATAGCGCAAAAACAATGGTATTGCGTATTGGCTATGAAACAAATGAAATTATCAGTTAGGTATTCCCATCTGTTTATTTGTATGTTTATTTTTTAATATTTTTTACTTATTCAGCTCTGAAACACTTCAAATTTCGTTTTTTTTTTGTCACGTTCACGTAATTGAAATTAATTTGAGTGGATGAAATTTTGAGAACTAAATTAGGAAATTAATAATGAAAATTAACAAATTATAATCTATAATTGTGTTTTCATTTGTTTTATTGTCACAATTATTGTTTTTGCCCTACTAAATTAATAGCCACGTTCAGCATCGCACAGCTGGCAGCGCTTAGCGCCGAAGTTTGTCGAACGCAATGAATGGACGAATGTGATTGGTCCAACAACTGTATTTGGCAAATTTCGGTGCTCAGCGCAACCAGCGCTGTGCCATGGAACACGGCCATTAATCTTGTATTTTTCGTATTTGAAACAAATGAACATAGATAATTTCTATATCGCTGGAAAGCTAAAAAATTATCTTTTCAATAGTGTAACTTTCCAATATGGCGTCCATATACTTATAACTTTGACCTATAACTCGAAATCTAATAGTGATAAGAAAAATTGAGCATCGTTGCTTGAAAAAAAATAAAAATAAAAAAGTGCCCTAAAAAGTATAAACCAAAATTCCATCTTATTTCATATTTACAAGTTTTTTGTAGAAATAAAAATCAGCAAAATTTGGATTATTGCGTATATCTATCACCTATGCATTTTTCGGGAAAAAGAAAAACATCTTTAAAATTTTCTACTAATGGGGCAACTTTGCCCTAATATAACCGACTTCGTATCTCTTATTCTTATAGTTTTTAAAATCCCAATGGCGAGCCTTGAAAAACGGACACCTGTACATGTATATTATTCCATTATAAATTTGTAGGTTCAAAAATTACAACTCGCATGCAAGAAAAAAAACTGGAATGACATTTTAATAGGTTCTGTAGAACAATTCCAGGGACAAGAACGATTAATTATAATCATTTCTACAGTTCGTTCTAAATTGGAGCTAGTTGAACATGATTATAAGTTCCATTTGGGTTTTTTGAAAAATCCAAAGGTATTAATAAAATTAAATTATTTATTTAGAGTAGCTTAACTTAATTGTTAAATTTTTACTTCTTTAGCGTTTCAACGTTGCCATAACTCGAGCAAAAGCTCTTGTTATTGTTATAGGAAATCCAAATATTTTAATGTGGGATGAACATTGGGGCAAATTTATTGAATACTGTTGCAACAATAAAGCATTGGCCGGACCTAGATTTGAATTCAAATCACTATGGCATGAAGCTGATAATAGTTACAATAATGAACTACGAAAATTAACCCTTGAAGGTATACTAAAATGTGAATTATAGCATTCACTATTTTTTAATTGTCTTTTTTATAGATCGAATTGTTAATAATGTTAGCAGAGAACATGCAGATTTTTCAAGAGGAAATACATAATTTGTGATGCATTTTATTGGATTTTAAAATACATTTTATATACTTTTTATCTTTTACTATTATGTTTTAAAGAATTTTAATAAAGCAATATTTTTACACCACTGGTTTTTAAATTTAAATATTTCCTACAAAATGTTGTGACGTCTGTTACTATAGTAATATTGATTACTTTGTATATTTCTTCGGGAAATTATCAAATAGTTCAAAAATAAAATGGAGTTAGAACTATCTAGGGTAGATTACACTGTTGTAGGTTTAACATCACCTAATTGTTTAAAACTTTTACCCAGTTCTGGACCAAAACACCAACAAAAGGTAGGAGAACATAAAATAAGAAGTACAAGTAGTAAGAATCATTTTAGGTTGCAGTGGCAGATCATGATGGAGTGCTCCAAGTATTTTCTGTTAAGAAGGCAGATATTCAATTACATTTTAAAACTTTACCGGCTGCTCAGATTACTTCTGTGCAGTGCGGTGGGGCTTCAGGTTTGTATTAAAACTTTTCGAAGCACTGTACTTATATTTTTCTTCATAGACTAGTGAAGATAAAACTTTTTTATTTTTCTAAATCTTTCAAGATGTTAACATTCGCACTGTTTGTACTATATCTACAGATGCATTGTTTAGACTTTATTTATTACAACCTTGATATATTGTTGAGCTAAAGAGGACAGACAAAATTTCAAGAGTGTAAGAAGCTTTACGTGCTTATGAAATGTCGCATTGCGAGTGCCCTCAAAACATCTTAAAAGCACAAATATATTGTCAAACTGCAGAATTGCACTTTTGCGAGTGAATTTGAGGCGAGGTCGTTAAATACAAGAACTCGTAAAGCAGTTTCTGGACATGTGGTGATTGGTAATACACAAGATTTTTGTGCCTATTTCTCCCTAAATTTATTAAATAATGGTAGTTTGGCATGATGGTATGGCGTTGTAGATGTGCTTTTGTTTTGCCAAAAATTCTCATAGGCTAATAGATAATGACGAAAAACTAATTTTGATCGAAATTTTCATTTTCAAATAACTATTAAATTATTGGTAATCCAGAAAAATGTTTTAAATAAAAAAATAGATATTTTTGTTGTTCATTCAGCGGCGTACGAAATAAAAAAATTATATTGACAGATTTTCGAAATGTAACACAAATTTACATATTTTTAAGTGGAATTTATATATGATTATTACTTTAAAAAATACTTATTTTTTCTCTTTCCGTTGGTATAAGGGTTATTGTGTTTTAAATTTCTATTACCCTTACTTAGATTTTCCATTAAGGACCGGTATTTCCACCTCCGGATAAAGTGCAGGATGACTATCCGTCAGATAAATGATAAAGTATCGCATCGAAATAAAAGCATAAATGATGTAAAATATATTGAATGTCATTTTTTGATGCGATATTGTTCAATTATCCGACACAAGATATCCAGTACCTTATACGAAAATGGAAATACTGACCCTAAATTTTATTTTTAAGTAAATAAATAGCTATTTGTGTATTAAGAGCGCAAAATGGGACATTGTCGATTGAGAGGTTGTTGCCGCGCGATGCAGGAGCGAGGCATTCTCTCGAAATCGACAATGTCCATTTGCGCTCGAAACACACAAATTTTTTTCTACAGTCGCCACAATGGGGTCCTCCACCATAACAAAAATTTATTTTTTATTTATTGGTATTTCCCATTCTTCTTGAATTGCTTCAATCTAATCTAAGCATTTTATATTATCGTTTTTGTAAATGAATGCCCTATTTTATTTTCACAGCAGTGCGGCATTTTGTTTGGTTATGTAACATACCGACAGAGCAGTTATATGTCAGATTGATAATGTGTAACTACAGTGTCATTAATTCCTGACTAAACGTTTCCATTAAGAATGTAGCCAAGTAACATTTCTCAACATTGTATAGTTAGAAATTTGAGGAGCGAGCGTTTTTTCTACTTTGTCGCTCTAGAGCGGCAAAGAGACATTTTGCGTTGACAAAAGAGAGCGCAAATGGCTACTTTGTATATAGGCTGTAGAAAAATAAATATATCATCACCGCATATTACCCATTGCTGGGTGTGACAATCTGCTTCGTACACAGATTTCGATAATGATGATACGATATTTTTTTCAAACGTCGTAGAAATGGCATTTTTTGTGACTTGTTTCATAAGATAGAAGTTTCATTCCTACGCCGCTGAAAATTTCTACGCCGGCGGCGTAGAAATAAAATAAATAAGTATCCATAGAAACTACATAGAATTAGCGAATAAAAAGAATAGTAGTACGTTTGAAAAAAAAATTGAATGTGTCATTCAGAATAAAAGTGTCTGTGTGCCCCACATGCAATTGTCCGACTCGCTTCGCTGGTTGTCCAAACTTCCAGGCTCGCCACACAAAGTATCACTTTTACTCCTAATAACACAATATACTATTACCGTGCGGGTGTTGACAAGCATCATCTCACGGATTCTCGTTGCTGAAGTGAAGAGTGTACCACATGGATCAATTTTTATATTTTTTGACTGACCAAAATCAGATTTTTATCATTAGAAGCCTATGAAATTTTTTGTCAGTACCTAAATTGTAAAAAAAGTACAATTAATAGATGTTGTGTAGCGGATCTGCAGTATACATATTTCGCTACCATTTGATATAATTTTAATGTTGTAGGCGTGACTATAAAATAAGTCAACATATTTGAAGACGAAACTGACTGACATGTATATTTAATATAAAAATTAATAACAACTGATTGAAAATAATAAATAATAACAAAACAAACATTGGTTGGGGTGGTAACGTGGCGGGCTACTCGATCCGCCACAGTTGTGTGGTAATCCATAGAGGTTAATAATCCCGAAATATTTACTATACAACAGAGGACGGGCACTCAGCTGTTTCCGTGAACCTTCAAAACATTCGGAAAATCTGATATATCCTATGAAAACTCACTTTCATCGTAATCATACGGCTCAATATTACTAATTAACTTGATTTTAGCTAAATAGCGAAGTTGCATAACAGGTGATAGCTTCTTGAAATACATAGACATTGTAAAAACTACCTATTAAGTTCGCACAATGAAACACTAGAAAAATTTATTGTTCTCACCAAAATGTAAGGCAAACTGACTTCAGATTTTGAATTAGCGCCAAGAAAGTAGGTTGCCAATGATGTCAGTTACAGGCCAGGGCAGCAAGATCAGCTGTTTCGAAGGTTACTGGAAACAGCTGAGTGTCCAGCCTCTATAGGGCGCGAGCAGACACGTGACTCAAGGAACCTTGACGTGCTTAGAATCAGCTGATTTGTGCGCGCATGTCATTTTGACAAGAACAATGTCATGTTGACAAGACCAATGTTTTGACCTATTTTGATTTTTAACTGCTAAAAAGTTTTAATTTCATGTGATTTACTGTCAAAACATTGGTCTTGTCAAATTGACAATATTCTTGTCAAAATGACATGCGCACACAAATCAGCTGATTCTAAGCACGTCATGGTCCCTCGAGTCACGTGTCAGCTCGCGCCCTGTACTTTCGCATATTTTTAATGACAGATGGCGGAAACTCGATTGTATCACGTGAAGTTAGTTGTAGTTACAAAAAAAACTAGTCCTAAAGTTGGAACTTATAATTAATCTATACGAGATGTCAGTAATGACAGCATATTATTATTTTTATGACAAAATTTAGTTATTTAAATTACAACAATTAAAGATTTAGCCCTAAAATTTGTAAACATTTTGCTAATTCTTGTGTTGAAAATAATCTTAAATTGACATATCACCAGAACAGTAATGCCAACTCCTTTTGCCGGCCTAGATCAGCAACAGCGCATTTCTAGACGATTTTGAGTTCTGTAATACTAGTCAAAATGGACGGAGGTACGAAAATGTATTTATAGAGTTAACACTTACTGAAATTTGTTCAAGTATAGGTAAAGATATCAACATGCGAACGACATAGCAAGACCAAGAAATGTCGTTTCTTAGCACAAATGCCTACCTTATTTACTTACTTCCAAATTTGTACTTTTTCTTTGCTAGACGATTTTTATTTACAAAATAATTCAAAAAAATGGCCTACCTAACAAAGTTTCAAAGAAGTTATAAGTAAAATTACGGAACTAAAAATAAATAGGAAAATGCAAACAGAATGGATGAAATATTATGTTAATTAAAAAAGTACTCTTAACGTTTATTTTATTTTTTAGGTACCGTATGGGACAAAATATTCATAGCATCAAACAACGAAGTGAGAGGGTACACGAAAAAAGGAAAACTTTTTCTCAGTTTTGATACAAATATGACTGAACCAATAATGTCTATGTAATATACAACTTTATATTTTTAAGCATATTTTAAGTATTTCTCTTCTAGGTACGTATACGAAAGTGACTTATTATTGTGTGGGAAACACGTATATAATCATTATAGAGATTGTAAAGATGTAGGATCATATTTGTGTGGAGATTGCATTGTAGATGTTATTGCATTACCAGCAGATAAAGTAAATTCAATTTTTCTATTTCAAGAATTTTATTTTAACAATGCTTCTATTGTAGAATCGTAGATTAACATCTATTGTAGCTTGTGAAGGTAGAATGTTACGAATTTTAGAACATTCTCGAGTTATACATAGTATTGAAGTTGGTAGTGCACCAGTTGTACTACATATACATACAACAAATGATAACAATAATCATGTGTTATTTGGAACTACAGATGGACACATAGGAACAGTAGACATAGATAGGTAAATACAAAATCACTTCTGTTTACGAAGGGGGACCCAAACAGAACGAGAATTATTTTCTGCTGGTGGAGCTTAAGTTCCGACTTCTTACAGTAGGTGCCTTCACTACCATTTTGGATATTTGCCCACCAAAGCGTCATCCTTGGGGAAATATTTGGGCGGTAAGTGTGATTTTTTTGTAAGTGCAGTTTTATTTGTTGGTCGATTTTACAATGACGAACATTAAAGACCAATGTATTAATAAAAACTTAGGGAAACGGTCGCAATGCTTCGCAGGGCTTACAAAAAACCGAATCGATTTCTGAGTGTTCTTTTAGTTCATTACACATCATCTTCAGCTTCAATTGACATTCGATCACATTTAAAACGAGAATACGACTCGTAAAGCTTTGCCAGGCTTAGCTTCCTCTCCGTAAATCGTCCAAAGCATTGAGACAGTTTTCACTGCTGAGCTGATTTCTGATAGAACAGAACTTTAATGTCTGCCATTACAAAATCGCTGAACATGTCAAACAGCGCTTGCAAAAAAATTACACTGCAGGATAACACTGAGCAACAGATCCACAAGAATGGTGTATAGTGATGGCACCTAGCGGGAGCCCTGCATATTAACTATTTTTTTTTAGGTCACAATCTTCCTATAGGTGGTTATTACAAAATACTAAATCATCGAGTGCGATTTCATGTATGGATAGTTATGATATGACTGGAGATGGCATTCCAAATCTTATCGTAGGAAGGCAAGACGGCTCAGTAGAAGTTTATGCTATCAATCTTTTGGAAGAATTAGATATTCCTACTTTATTATACTCTCATGTATACTATCTACTTATTATTTACTTAATACCTAACAAATATATTCTTTTAGAACTGTTCTGAGAGTGTAACAGCTGTCCAAGGAGGAGTAATAGGAAATCAGGGGTATGATGAAATTATAGTGTCAACTTATACTGGAAGGATATTTGGTTTGACGACAGAAATAATAGATAAAAATATTGGAGCTGATAGTTTAACAGGAAATTATGTTTTTGCTTCGGAAACCAGCCAAAAAATCGGAAAATTAAAGTAATGTTTCAGTTTATAATATGTTTTAATATTAATGATTCCAAACTTCAGATCAGAAATTTCGGAATTAGAAAGTAAAGTTGCAAAAGAACGAGAGAAATATCAGCAAACTACTCAACCACTTTCTATGGGGGTGTCTGCAATTCCTATGCTACCGCTTAAAGATTCTGTAGGTATTAATTTACACATACGTACGTACGTACACGTCATTTCCACAATAAATATACATACATAAAATCACGTTTATCCCGCTTGGTGGATTAGCATAAATGAAAGCATTCATGCAGCAATCATCCTTCATAACATATTTTTATCCAAAGCACATGATTTTCGCCTTGTCCACATTCATAATTGCATTCATACATGCTCTTTTCTCCTTTCACTCAGTAATTTTCTTTCCCTTATCACAATTTGGGTTGTCATAAACCCATAATTCATTTTTAAATATAGATGGCCCAAATAACTCACTTTGCTTAGGGATCTGGAAAACTATAAAAGACACGAGCTGAATTAAATTAAAGTTGCCCCATTTGGTGGCCAATTTAATGATATATCGTTATTTAGAAAAAATGCTTAGGTCTTTAGATATGCACGAATGTGTAAATTTTACATTTTTTACCTTCCGTCACCTAGGTAAGAAAGGTATTGTCTTTGGTCAAAAAATTAGATGGTGAGTTTTTAATTAATAAGCACGTTTTAGGGTTCATAAAATTAACTGATATATTTCATAAAATGTTGAGAACTAAACTAAGAAATTAGAAATGAAAAAAACAAATTATTTTTAATTACGTATGTATTTTATTTGTTTAATTTTTTATTACACAACCATTAACGTAGATAAGTTATACATCGCTGGAAAGCTAAAAAATACTCTACAGCTTATGAACTTACAGCTTCTACTCTTCTAGTATCTCCCGATGCTCAACCGATTATTAACCCAATGACAATAATGGGGTATGTGGCCATTAAAAAAAAATTAATTACATATAGAGTGTTTTAGACTCGTGCGGGATGTAAGGTAAAGGGTGCTCTGGGTAGGTAGGTGAAAATATGTAGAGATACTAGGTTAAGTGTGTATAATGGAGTGCTAATGCCTTTGATGTATTGTACTACTTCGCACAGATGAATTCACAGAAGTTGTAATGCCGGTTTTCTCGAATTTTATTAATAATAAACAAATTTTAAAAAATACGAGTGTTATTTATATCTTTATATTAATAATATATTAATTTGTTCTCTAAATGACAGCAAGCTAGTATCCGTAAGGTGTGGCCTACTAAGCGCCCTCTGTGGAACAAATATAATTATCGTCTTTGCCGAATTCTGTGAACAAAGGCAAATTGGCGTAAAAACAATGAGTGAAAAAACCGTGATGATATTTATATTTATTTATATTTTTAGATGATTTTGAATAAAGCAGATGCATCTTACACCCTCACTCTTGAAGTTCCAACTGCTATCGATAATGTATTACTACAATGTAATGTTCCAGTAGATTTGCTAGATGTTGAAAGAAATTCTGCAGTAGTTAGTCATAGCGATAGTGATCCCAAGGTATAAATAAGTAAAATCTGTTTTTCTACTTAAGTAATTATTTAAATTTTAGAGCGGAAATTATTTATTAGTAGCTTATCGTTGTCAAATTAATACCAACAGACTTGAAATTAAAATACGGACTATAGAAGGACAGTATGGGAAATTAGAAGCTTATGTTACGCCTATAGTTCAACCAAAATGCTGCCAATTGAGGCAATTTGACATTAAACCGTTGTCGCTGCATATGAGACATAATAATTTAGATGAAAATAGGTAACATTCTTACATAAAGACAGTTGAAAAGGGTCTATTTGCCAAAATAACAGTTTTATTTTTCTACATTTTAAATTTACTATTTCGTCAGACGGCTAAATCTAATACTTTTTTTTATCGGTCTAACTTGTTAAACGGCCTGGAATGTATTAAGTAAATACTACGTGTCTTAAAAGTAACGCCCGTGCTTTTGATAAAAAGAAAAATATTAATATTTGTTTTTGAAGTGATAACTCCTTATGAGAACCCTTAAGGAATTCAGACCTGGCGATTAAGACTTTTTCCCACTCCAGCGCCCAAGCTGCTTCTGAGAGATGGAAAGCCAGTGTGTGCGCAACTCTAGTTCTCTCTAGCTGCCGACGTAGCGGCACGCACACTCCTCTTGTTTTTAATATTTTATAAGTTGTTATGTTCATATATAAATTATCAAATATAATTTTTTACAAAACAATTATTTATTTAATTCAAACCTTTTACTAAATCATTAAATTTATTCTACTAATACTTAATCGATAAAATTACTTTAACTTAAAATAATCGGAATAAAGTTACATATGTCGGGCGTCCCGAGACGTAGGGCCAGTTGCATAAAATGTTAGCTGATCATGTGACTAACTGCACATTTACATTGGAACATGTTTTGTCAAAGTTAACAACGTGATTAAAGTTACCAATATTTTATGCAAATGGATCGTACACTTAACTTAATAACAAAGGACAATCCGGAAATTTTCTACTCTTAATTTTCGATTTGCTTGGCTACCTAAATCATATACTAGAAGAACCGGTGTCACTTTTGATACACTCTGTATAGTTTCTCTACAGTAATTTCTTTCTTAAAACCATATTTTTGGCAGTCAGACTCTACAAATTATACTTTTCAATTTATATAATCATAATATTATTTTCAGGCCTTTCAATATTTTAATTCTAAAAGGAACTTTCAGCTTAGCTGAAATTCATTCCTGGATTAGTAAATGTTTTCCTGAAGTTCCTGAAAAACCCGAGATTACTGATAAAAATGTAATTGTATTTCAGTCAGTATTTTCTGATACAATTGTAAAGTGTACTTACAGGTAAATATTTATTTTATCAAATATCTATATCTGAGTACAGTATGTATATACAGGATGTTCATTTTGAAAGGGCCACCATTGCTATCTCGAGAACTATAAGACCTACAAAGACGATTAAATGGGCAAACAATTTCTATTTCACAAAACATATTTAAAGAAAGAAAAAAAAATCGACCAGTGGTTTTCAAAATACGGGACCTAACTTATTTATTTTAAATGAGAACATATATTTTTTATTTGCTTATTCGTTAGAAAATTTAATTCTGAATTCAGTGATATATTTTTACTCCCTTACATAACGATTTTTTTTTAGAAAAATTAATGTAAAGGTTTATACTAATTTGATTAAAATATGAATAGAGTGTCACGAATGGAAAAAATGAATACATGTTATTTTTGTTATATAGAATTAGAGTGCCCTGACCGAAAAAAGAAAATGTTTTGTTCGTGTAATAGGTCATAAATTTAACGCAAACAAAATATTTATGCTGTGTTCCATCTAAGCCATTCAGTAGATGGCACTGGCAACAGCGCAAATCTGAGGTCAAAATTATTCTATTCCCTTTGCTCCGCAATACTGAATGGCTTGAATGGAACAAGGTATAGGTATTTATTTCATGGTATTCTACAAACTCTTGCGCTAACTGAAATTAGCGCAGGCCTACGCTGCGCTAATTTCGTTTTTGTGAACGTTCTAGCACAACTACGTATGTCAAGTTTTCTGCGCTAACCGTAACTACTAATACTATGTTCTGTTCCATTTAAGCCATTCAGTAGATGGCACTGGCAACAGCGCAAATCTGAAGTAGCCGAAATTACATTGGGTAAACTTGTCTCTTGTCTCTAATTTCAGCCAATCAGAGAGGTCAAAACTATTCCCTATGCTCCGCAATACTGAATGGCTTAAATGGAACAAGATATAACTACTAATTTCGTGTTGTGGATGAGGCTTCATTATTCTATGTAAAAAATAACACGTATTCGTTTTTTTCCATTCATGACACTCTTATTTTCTCAAAAAAATCGTCATGTTATGAAATAAAAATATATCACTAAATTCAGAATTATATTCTCTAACGAATGAGAAAATAAAAAAATATGTTCTCATTTAAAATAAAAAAGTTAGGTCCCATATTTTGAGAACCATTGGTCGAAAATAATTTTTTTTTTAATGTTTTGTTAAACAGAAATTGTTACCCATTTAACCATCTTGGTAGCTCTTATAGTTCTCGAGATAGCAATGGTGGCTCATTTAAAATGAACATCATTTATTACAATAATACAAACCAGAAATGCGTATAGAGCGTAATAAATTTATTATGTTATTTGAATAGTAGTAAAAGTAATCATGTTTTCAGTAAAGGAGAAGTTGAATTTAAATCTGATAACATATCAACCATTTCTATTTTGAAAGAATTTCTTACGAAAGAAGCTACTAAAAAGAAAATAAAATTGGACATAACCAATAGTAAGTTATGTTAATCTGTTATGTAATAAATAATATTATAACAAATAATTTTAGCTGTAAACAATGAATCAATCAAACATACTTTAAAACTAATTGACCCGAAACTAAAAGAATATCAGGATTTGAATAGAAAATTAACATTGCTCGAAGCTCTACACGAACTAGAAATAAATGATGACGAAAATATAAATTATCTCACTCCAAAATATCGAAAGTTATTAGCGGAAGAAAAAAGTATCAAGGAGAACTACAATTCGAAACCTACTCATTTAGATAGATTATACGGTAGGTAGTAAAATCAATAAAAAAAAATGTATGTTTATTTGTATATATTTAATGTTTATTTTAGGTATAATTACTGATCTTTACGTTGATTACAATAAATTTAATGGACTCAATGTAAAGAGTAAAATACCTCAACTTGTTAGTATCATAGAAAAATATAATTTTGACGAGTTGTTACATTTTTTTCAGCCAAATATAGAATAAATTAAAACTATTTATTTTTTTTCAATAATAACACACCAATTTCCCTGATCGTAATAACTTTTAACAACAGTAACGTTATCAAGCCTTTTACAAAGTAATTCGAGTTCACCTTCTTCAAATACATGATAATATCTTAAAAATAAATTATCTTCTTCTTTTTGCTTCAACTTCCATGGAACTAACAAATCTTGATGCTGAAACTGTGTCCTATTAACATGAACCGGAAGTGTAGTTTCGTTTCCTATATCTACAGTCACATTCGTGAGATTTTCCGCCGTTGAGGCTTGCTTCCTGTTTTTTCTATCTTGTTTAAGATAGCTGGATTTATCTTCTTTCTTCTGGTCTTTTGCCCAAACGTATATAAGGGCTTTGCCACCTATTCTAAGTATACGAATTATTTCTTGAACAGCGCGTAATCTTCTCTCCTAAAAAGTTTATAAAACGAGTAAATGCAGTACTTTCTTAAAAAAATGTGTATTACATTTAAATTGTAGCCTGGTATGTTGTAATTAAACTAATATAATGTTTAATCATAACGTATTTTATTAAGAAAAGGGAAATTAAAGTTTATTTAATACTGTAACGTCAGGGCCCCAATATTACTACCTTCATATTATTGAGTTATAGTCCAGTCAAGTTATACAAAGTTCCTTGCAAAAGGTCGGGTATCTATAATTTTTGGATATATTTAAAGACCAAGGTCACTGATAAGAAACTAATTTTACAGAAACAAAAGCCCTGTGCTACCAGAGTTATAGGGAAAAAAGTTCGAAATTTTCGGTCTTTTTTCGGGTTTTCCTCAATTTATCTGTTTATATACATCGGAGAGTAAAAGTGGTTATTATCAATATTGTGGAAGACAAAATTTGCTACATTTTTTGTATTTACGATTTTTTATGGGCTATATTGAACTACAGTGTAATGAAATTATCAAAATTTTTGGGAAATGACAAAACACGCACATATCGCAGAAATATTGATGTAGTTCGGATGTTAAGGGCGAAAATTTGACTCCACCCTGACCCTGCATTTTGTTATGCAAGCCATTTGGTTCACATGTTACTAGGACTATGCCCTAGTGATGTAGCCACCCGCAAATGCCCCGCACGCACGAGGTATTGCGGGATGTATACCTCATTGGCGCGGTTTTCTTAAAATCGCATTGGTGCGCAAACCATTGGATCTACAGAGCTGATCTTATTTTTATATTAATTGTAATGATAAAGTCTTCGATAGTGCAGCGCAAAAAATAAATTGGGTTATATATAACGTATCCGTTTTCTAATTTTTTTTTTTTGAGAAAATTTTGGCGTCCTTGGCCGATTTCGCGAAAACGCTACGCAATACCGGAAAATCTATCGATAGCGCTTTGAACGCGCTACAATTTTTATTAGGATTATTTTCCGGTATAACGTAGAGTTCTCGCGAAATCGGCCAAGGAAGGCAAAATTTTCTCCAAAAAACCACTAAAAAAATCATGGATACGTTATAGGTAACCCATCTTCTTTTTACCTCTCGCTAAGAGAGGTATTGTATTTATGCTAAAAATCGCATATCCAGATTTTAGTGAATAAGCACGTTTTAAGGTCCCTAGAATCTGATTATAACATTTTTACGATGATGTGTGTGTGTGTGTGTGTGGATGTTGTATTCAAATACTATAAGACTTAAGGCACTTTTTAACTACGGATTCCTGAATCTAACAATAATGGGAAGAGTTGATTAGGTTTTGGTAACGATTGGACAACCGGAAGTAGTAGTTACAAGAAAAAAATTATCTAAATATTATTTATCGAAAATTTATGTAAATACTTATATTAAAGAACGTTAAATTCTTTATTCGATAAATATAAATTCATTATTATATCTTTTATAGATTTAGAGATAAAGAAATGCATATAAAATAATTTGATGTAATAAATCTCAGATCAAACTATTTCAAGGCAAGAAATTCAAATGTTTGTAAATGACACACAAATGTCACTGTCAAAAATATTTTTATGCCACTGTCAAAAATATTTGTACATTATTATGAAGATTATGAAAATTAAAAAAGTCAACAACGCAAAAGAATATACGTAAAAAAGAATATAAAAGAAATTTGCGAAAAAATGATGAATATAAAGAAAAGGAAAGTAGAAAAAGAAAATTTCAGAAATAAATAAAATAAATATGTCATCATGGCATATTACCCATTGCTGGGTGTGCCAATCGGCTTTGTACGCAGATATCGGTAATGATGATGACATATTTGTACCGTGCGGGCGTTTACCAGGCGTCACCTCACGGGCACTCATTGCTGGCGTGGAGAGTGCACCACAGGGGTCAATTTTGTGCCATTTAAAATTGGAAATATTCGGCGTCGGTCGGGATCGAACCCGGTTCCCCAGATTCGCGACCAGACACTCAGGGACGCGGCCACGAGACCCCATGAAAATTTCAGGATGTCGAATATAAAGAAAATGTATGTATTGTACATAATTTATATTAAAATATCCCATAGATTTTGCAAATATATGTGTGAATTATTTTGTAGTGAGACATGAATATATGTATTTGTATTTAAAAATATTTTTCGTTGTATGCGTACAACCAGGTAAAATATCTGGCGAGAGGTTATGTGTTGGCCACATCAGATTTTTTTGCATTGCATTATTGACGACCGAAAATTTCGAACTTTTTTCCCATAACTCTGGTAGCACAAGGCTTTTGTTTCTGCAAAATTGGTTTCTTATCACTGGCCTTGGTCCTTACACCATTTTCAAAAATTATCGATTGACTAGACTATTAGCGCACATGCAGGTCTATTCTGTAAAATTAGCGTGCGCGTTAACCTCGAAGGTCACCGTTAATATTTTAACGGATTCTTTAATTTTTAATTTGCTATTCAGTAAGCAGATATACGTTAAAATTTTAAAGAAATCGTTAATATAACCACGTTAAAAGCAAGAAATTTAACATCATCATGAGACATAGTGTTAAAACATTAAGGCAACGTTAATATCAAAAATGACTTGCAAATATAGTTATAAATATGCTTCGATTGGAAGAAATTGAGAGAATAAAGGAAAGGTATATATATATATATATATTAATGTCTTTATTTGAAGTAATTATTACTTACATATGAATAATTAATTTTACTTGGAAGTTTACATCACATAACCACACTAATAATTTTAAATTATCCAAAATACATTTAATCATTTTAGGCGCTACGTAAAACTTCGTTTTCGAAATCTTGGGGATACAAGTGATCCATTCCATTTGCCCGATTATGAATTTAATAAAAGTTTTAGATTATCAAAGCACTGTGCTTTAGATTTATTTACAGCTCTTACACCCCATATGAGGAATCCAATAAGAATTACTGCAATACCTATCAGTATACGGGTAATAATAATTTAATAAATTCATAGTTAAAGGTTCTAGCTGCGTTAAATTTCTATGGCCATGGGCCTTAGCAGCTATCAATATAGAATCGAAGAATGTTGTAATTTGTGAATGAGCCAAAGCGGTGTGGTTTCTGCAAAACACAAACACACAAACAATATTGCAAATACATATTTGTATTTAACTGTTATCTGACATATTTATAAATAATTATTTTAATTTAGATATATATTTTAAGGATTTCACACTTTGATATATCTACTTTGATAAACTTTTCCTAACATTTCACACTTGACAGGAAATTATATTAAGTTAGGACATACGTTTTACAGGATTATTTCGTCATGTGAAACTGATTTCACAGCATTCGTTAGCGTATACGCTAAAAAGTTAAATATTAACGAAATTTTTAACCAATGCTTTAGTGAATAGCAATTTTATGAAGTACTGCTAACAGTGACGTTAATATTTACTTTTTAGCGTTGGATATTTTTGCGCTAAAAGTTAACGTATATTTTAGTGAATAGACCTGATGATCTGTTTATTTAATTTGTCGTTTAACGTATGTGATTTATTTTATACACATGTAACTTGATAGACGGCAGAGAAACAAGTGAAATTTATAGATTTTATTTAAAATTGATTTATACTCTACTTCTGATAAGAAAAGAATCGTGAGAAGACTGGAGCAGTTTGAGCTTGTCTTTTGATTGGATAATACACTGAAATCATTCAATCAAACAACAAGATCAAACTACTCCTATCTCCTCACGACTCTATTCTTATCTGAAATATAGTATAGGACATCAGTTTAGGACACAATGTGAAATTAATAAAACATAAAAAATAAGGTTAATATTTTTTTTTCAAAATTAACATATGAAAATATTTAAAAATTGTGGATGTACGTATAGGCGATAGGAAATAAGCAATATGACATCTGGTGGTATTTTGAGGAACTATAGTTGACGGGATAATTTATACATCTGACATTTATTTGTATAAACACAAGTGTTATTTATTATATTCATAATATTTGTGTATAGATATATAATATCTGTTAATATTATACCCTTAAGGCATAAATGCAATTAGTTAATGTTAAATTATCCTGTTAACGCTGTTAACATTAGTTTCTTTAAAAGCCATTTTGGCACTACGATCTTATTTTCCATCGCCTTTTATGAAATGAGCAACAATCAAATACACACAATGTCATGAATACACGAGATCTAATAAAATAATACCAAATTGATTCCGTTATACTGTTATACCAATGAGATTTGAGAACTCAAAAAGATAACAAATCCTAATACCGGGTGGCACTCAAAATGCGTTACATAACATAGGCATTTAACAAGTGAAAACAGTTTTCCTTGCGCGTTGATTCCCAAATTATTTTAGAAAAAAAAATACTTCAAATAATAGTTGTAGATCATGAAATTTTGTATTTGAATTAATAAACAAAATTAATTTGACATGCTTTGTATATAACGGCAGAAATTTGATAAGAAAATGTCAAAAATAGTGATAGCCATGGAATTAAAACAAAAAGCATAACAAATGTAAGATTTTGAATGTCTAAAAAAGTCGTAGACCCGTATTCCGAGCGAACTTTTATAATAAAAGCGCTTTTATGGAGCATAATCCTCATAACCAACGACCAGATATAACTAGACAAAACTTCATTTCGTTTGTTTTGATTTCAGTTGGCCAGACAGAGAAACTAGAGATAGAGATATGTCTTGTCTAGTCCGAATATTTCTCTCTAGAGGTCACCACTGAGGCCACGTAGAGTTTCAGTGTCTTGTTTGAACGTTGCTCACTAGAGGCGCAAGTTTTCATAGTTAAAATTTCGAGGTTCAAATTCAAGGTTAACATTAAAGGTTTAATATTAAAGAAAAACCAACGTGTCACTCACAAAACCTATATAAATACAAAAAAAAGACAAACTACACATGCTTCTACGTGGCCTCTAGTGAGCAACGTTCAAACTATACACTGACACTCTACGTGGCCTCTAGTGAGAAATACTCGAACTAAACAAGACATATCTCTATCTATCTCTAGTTTCTCTGTCAGGCCAGTCGAAATAAAAACATTCAGTGAGGAGGTGTAGGGAATGTTTTGTCTAGTTATATTTGGTCGTTGCTCATAACAATATAATATAAAAGCGCGCTCCATAAAAGCGCTTTTATTATAAAAGTGCACTCGGAATACGGGCCTTAATATTTGATAGTTAAAACATCATTTGTTTATCTTTTTGTTTTAATTCCACGGCTAGCGCTATTAAACTTAAATTTTCAAAATTTCTTATTTACTTTCTATAGTTACTAAACATACGAAATGAATTTTGTTTACTAATTTATCAGTAGAATTGTATGTTCTATAACTTTTATTTGAAGAATTTTTTTCTAAAATAATGTGGGGGGCAACGCGCAAAGAATAACTGTTTTACCATGTTAAATGCCTATGTAATGGATTTTCAGCGCCACCCGGTATATATGTACATGTACCGAGACGTATTATCTTAAGATTTTTTTAATCAGCTGTGATATGCCGTAAATTTTAAATTTATCATTTCTAGACATTGTATATAAAAGTTTAAATTTGTATAATCCATTTACGATAGCGAAAGAATTTTGAACTAATTCGCGAATGGACCTTTTACATTTTTATTGCACCCTGACGTCACTTTTCAATGCGCCACGTAGTGAAATTCTTACGAATTAGAGATGAGGAGGCACCATGTTGTCAAGTAAAATAATTAAAAGAATAAGCATTTATTTTCGATAAAAAATTATTTAAACAACACAAAAACTTTAATAATTTTGTCTTTAACTATGAAGAAATAATTAATAATGAAAAAAATATATTTAAAAGAAAAAACAATAATTTATTCTTGTTTATTATACACTGTTCCATTTCAGTAGATGGAGCTGGCAACAGCGCAAACTTGAAGTAGCCGAAATTACATTGGGTAAACTTGTCTCCAATTTCAGCCAATCAGAGGTCAAAACTATTCCCTATGCTCTGCAATACTGAATGGCTTAAATGGAACAAGATATACTTTGTTAATATCAAACTGGCAACTACGCAATTATCTGTCACTTTATGTGGTGTTTATTTCGCATCTTGTGGAACAAAAAACCACTTTTTCTGATTCCATCTCCTCTTCCTCTTGTTTTAAAATATTCATCACAAATTCTTTGTGTGAATTTATTTAAGTTTTTCCCAGATTTCACTTTCCGCCATTTGTAATTTTATTTGAAATGTAACTGGCCTCCTCAAACGCAAACAACCTACTGCACTGCGCACTACATATATGTTATTTTTGTCTATCTCTCTCTTTTGATGTAAAAGGTGCTATGGTCCAACCGAACAAATAGAATGACTTGTCTCTGTTCGCGAATTTGTTTAAAATTCTCTTGCTACTGTTAATGGACTATAAAACTTAAAGTACCGACTTGTAACTTTGTCATTCTATTTCTGAAAGATTAATCAGATTTTATTTATAACAATTAAATGAGTGCTTATCTTATAAATAAATCACTTTATCATAATGAAAAAATAAAAATTTGGATAAATTCTCCACGGTAAACTATAGCTGACTGAGAAGTCTTCGGTTATAACTGGAATGTATACCTATTCAGACTTACTTCAATCTTTATCTTAAATTTGCTCTAAATATGAATGGTTTTAACTAATTTACATAATTTTTAAAATATCTTATTTACCTCGTTAGCTAAGTGATGTATGACTGCTATACTAATAACACCATCTGCGATATTAGATTTAAGTGGCACATACAAACAATTACAATTAAAAACTTGAAATCCCCTGGTATTACATATTTCTATTAAATTAAAACTCCTGTCGCACCCAATTTCAAATAAATTTTTATTATGTCCTAAATATTTTCCATTTCCACACCCAACATCTATTAAAACGGAACCAAGAGGAAGAAAATTAATAAAATCTATAACATTTGGCCACGGTTTATGCCTTGTGTCGCTAAAATGTGAGGCGATTTCTTCATAAACTTTATGTACATGTGTTTGCTCTAATTTTTCGGCTATATCTGATTGAATTTCAGTTTTATTTTTAGCATACGAATCACAATTTTCTGTATATTCACATTTACAGTCCCCAATTCGAACTTTTCTAAATGTGAAAGAAGTTCTTACGCCTCTTTCTTGAACTGTTAAGCCATTTTCAGTTGGGACAATATCAAGTTTTCTTGGAGTTATTCCATGTGTCCAGGCATAGCGTGATTCTCCAGACATTACTAGCAAAGATCTTCTTGGCAGTAATAAAGTAAATTGTTTATCATTTTGTCGGAATTCCATATTAACAGCAGAGCCTACAGATAACGATAAAATAGGGTCTTCAAAAGCGCTATGTGTGTCTACATGCGGAGGAATTCCTTGACCAGGTTGATATTCATTCACAGTCAACTGATTAGCTTGGAAGTTTTCAAACAGTGTAAAACGATCTAATATATTTTTACATTCTGATGGAATTTTATCTGGAAGTGGTGAATTTTTATCAACATTGTTAATATCATAGCGAAATTCGTAACCGTAATGTTTTACTCTACGATGTTTCAAATTACTGCTATCACTGGAATTCCATTCCACACAAGATAATAATTTTTCTTCTTCAGACTCTGTTATGAAATCATTTAAAAGAATTAAACCAGAAGGGAATGTTTTAGTTATTTCTGCTGTCTCGGGAACTAAAAAACTCTGTTATTATATATTATTAAGCAAAATATATGTTTACCTTCTTCCGAAAACAACAGATACAATGGTTTGCCGTCTTGTGCTATATTTAATTTTCCATTTATTGCATGGTACGCATTTTCCGCATTATTTATATTGGTAAAACATACAAACGCACATGACTTTCCAGGTAATAAAATTATATTTTCTAAAACTCCAAATTGAGAAAATGCCTTGAAAATATTTTCTTCAGATAATCCATTAGCAAGTCCAGCATTACAGATGATAATATTCTAAAATAATTTTAATTTTAAATAAAGAAAAAATTTGAAAATGGCGCTAGAAGAATAGCGCCATTTTCAGTCTTTATTGGCGGGAATTCATTGCACTACATCCGTGAATGTGACGTAAAAAAGTCGTGTGGTCTACCACAAGTGATAATTTTACCTTTGTAGGCGTAAAAGAAGTGAGAATTCCTATTTCTTTTTCTATAATATGTTGACAACGTTTTTGTTTTCGTATAACTTTATTTACAAAGTTTGAATTATTCGCATTATTCATTTTTATAAGTATTTTACACAGTAGTCATGTAAAGTTTAATGTAATGTTTAAGGTTAAATTAAAATACTGATATTAAAGAAGAAGAGGAGAAAATAGTGTTGTGGTTGTGTGTGGAAAATGGCTGGGACTGTTTTGAGTGATGATATCTGGAAAAACTGGGATAAAACTGGAAAATCTGAATTGTAAGTTAATATTATAGCTTCTACTCCTACTAATAAAATATTCTGTCATTTTGCAAACTCTCGTACTTTAGGTAGATACTATCGTTGTTAAACTTTCATTTAACACAAACGATTTCCTCGCTGCATGTATTTCGTAATATTTTCAAATAGTTTGTACAACGTTGTACTCTATCTAAAACTCATGTTTTTATAAATATTTCACTGTGTAATGCGTCTATTGCTTTTTAAAATTTGTTTTTCTTTAGTGTCTAGTTGTACATATTATGTGGTGAAACTAATAAATATTTCAGCTTTAAAGCTTGTAAACCTCTCCTGAAAGATGATGGCAAAAGTCCCCTTTTTACAAAAACTGGGAAGCCTACTTTATTTAACAGCTATGTATATAATTTAATCATCAATGGCATTCGAGGAACACTTAAGAAGGAAACTGTTATTTCAACTCTTTCTGAATTAGTGGTATGTAATTTTATATACTTTTTACATATTACCTATATAAAAATGACAAATTTTCAGACTCTTCACGCAGATGTTTGTGGCATAGTATGCGATGTTTTAAATATATTGGATGCTGAAACATTCTGTAGTGAGAACCCAACAGAAGAAAGAAATAATTTCTGTTTTATTGTGAAAGAATGTGAAAAAGTAATTAGGAAATTAGCTTATGGGCGCAATTTATTAAAGTGAATTATTTTACAGTTTTTATCGGATAAAGTTTTGAAAGAACGGTTAGAGATCGATACCTTGCAAGAAGTTGGGATACTGAAAAATAGGAATTTTTACACAAAGTTCATTAAAGTCAAAACGAAGTTATAGTAAGTAAAATTTTCACTTTTGATAATATTAACCCAAAAAAGGACGCCCATTACAATTTTTTACTTTTCAAAAATATATAATACATTTTTTTGTAAATTACAATGGGCCGAATTCAGCACTCTTCACTAGTGTAGTGACCGTCTCTAGTAACTATGGAAACAACTTGCATCTTTTTCTTATTAATGCATCGATGCATATGTCTCTTTATTTTGTTATTTTTAGATAAGCTTCTTTAGTTAAAGAAGAGTGCTGAATTCGACCCAATGTTTTTCATACTACTTGTAAATTATAATGTATTTCATACTACAAATGAATATCAAATTCAAGTTTACTTATGCACATATTTATGAAAGATACTACACAAAAATTGTGCTAGATTATTTGCATTGAAGACTTCTACATTTTTCAATATATAAATGTAGCTTTGAAAAATGCATACATTTAATAAAAATATTTATGAATACGCCTTTAGCATATATTGTATTTTTAGCTACAAACAACGCAAATTTAATCTATTCAGGGAAGAAAGCGAAGGATATTCTAAACTAATAGTAGAGTTAAACCAAGATGTATCAGATAACGATGGTGATATTTTGAAAGTCATTAAATCATTAATAGGTATGATAAAATAACTCATTATTGTTTTGTATAATATTTTTTTTTTCTTAGGTTGTTTCAATTTGGACCCAAATCGAGTATTGGACATCATTTTAGAGTCTTTCGAAAATCGTTCTGATCGTGTTAATTATTTCATACCGTTAATTAGATCTTATATGAATGACCCTAAAATTATCTGTGAAGTTTTAGGTTCAAAATACAGTTTTTATCAAGCTAATAGTGAAAATATTACACCAAAGTCTTTATATACTGTCACAGCATTATTATTGCAACATGGTATTATTGCTTTGGACGATATATACACTTGGGTAAATAAATTACTTCATTTTATTTCATATTAAATTCAAACTATTTTTCATAACGTTGATTTAGTTGAAACCTTAATTTATTATAAAACAATTATTAAATATTACTTCCCAAACATATTAATTTAGTCTCATCTTCATTCACATAAATATTTGCAAAATTATGTTTTTATATTTTGCGTTCATAATGAAGTTATTTCGAAACCAAATTGCGTATCGAAATTAAGGTTCTTTCGATAAGCATTTTTTTTATTTTAGAAGGTAGGTAGGTACTAGATGACATTTACTTATGTTCATAAATCGGAATTGACATGAACTTTCAAATAAATGAATAAATGTTATTCCAATGTTACCAAATACAACAGTACACACACACATTTCCCTAAATCAACTCGGTTTAATATAGCAGTTTTTATTTAGTATATAAAAGATGCAAAATATAAAAAATAAAGGACTTTTTCGCCTTGTCATTTAGAAAACTCGCCAGGACTCGTTTTCTAAATTTTGACGCGTGTGAAAAAAAATCTCTTATAAAAGTCGTTCTTTTATATGCTATTATTCTACCTACTTATCAACTGCCTAGAATAATAGTGTCTTAATTCCGTCTAGAATAAATCAATAAATATATCATCACGGCTTATTACCTATTGCTGAGTGTGCCAATCTGCTAGAATGTCTAGATAATTTTTTTGGAGATCTTATTTTGTGAAGCAAGTGCTTTTAAATTAAATAAAAATCTGTATACAATGCAAATATTTGTAAGTGAACTTAATATAAGATCTAAAATTATATTTTGTTTTTAAAAAATGTGGAATTAAGAGACTGTTTTCCCAGACATGCTATATATTACCATAACTAATTGTTCATTAATATATTTATGAATTATTTTCGAATAGTTGACGCCAGATGATAAAATCCTCCAGAAAGATGCTGATAAAGAAATGAAAGACGCACGTGAATTTATGCGTAAATTACAAATCATTTCTATAAAAGATAAGGATAAGGAAGAAGTACCTGAGGAAAGAGAAAATGTACAAGAGAAATACACTGCCAATCAGAAATTCGGTTTGTGCGAAGCTCTGCTTGATGTCGCAGACTGGAGCAACACACAACTGATTATTAGAAAACTACCCGAACATGTAGCTGTAGACCAGCCGCCTATTGCCTTGGCTCTCTGCAGGCTTCTACATGCCATCATCGAACCTGTGTACAGAAAGTAAGAAATAAAAATTTATTATAGTTGTAAGATTTCGTAATTCTTTTCGAAATATACTGACGAGCATTCCATTAACTGGGCGCGCTATTTTTTGTAACATAAATGGGTGCGCGAAACACTTTGTGCACCCTCTTTAAAAAGTACATATCTTATTGAACATTATCATATTTTTTATGTATTATTTGTAATAATTAAATTATTACAATTGAAATAAAATAAAAATTTGAAATGAAAAGCAAAAGATTAAAAATTGAATATGTATGTAGATATTGGACAATGACATATCAATGTGGACTTATGAAATTGACGTACAACACACATTCTCCCCTCCAGTACTACTTGTCTTTAGAAAAAGATGGCAGGCTCGAAGAAAGAGATAGTTTTGTATTACCATGGTCTCTCTTATCTTCTCAACGTATTGTCCCAATCCAATTTAATATTTGCTATTTTATTTTGCCGTGTTGTTTGCCGTATACATGAGTGATCAGTTTTGTTATAACAATGATTTGTTAGCTGATGATAAATTCTGAAAAAAATAGTATTACCGGCACAAAATTATCCAACACAATTTAAATACGGTTTTAAATTCTATCTAAGAGGTCATGGTAGAGCTTTACTGTCTCTTTTTTTCGAGCTTGTCGTCTTTGTCTAAGAGGTTACTACAGAACTCAATAGATGGCAACAGTAAAATTCTAGAATTATAAGTCCCCATTCTCGTAACATGAATATAAAGTAACTTAAAATAAAATATTGAAAAATGTGTTAAAATTAATAATTATAATAAATGGTTACAGAAAATTGTTTTATGAGGAAAAAAAATCATAAACTGAGATCGGAAGCTTCCTGTTTGTACATTTGTCACTAGCGTGTGTAGTTGCAAGACAATCATATCTGAGAAAACGGTAATGCGAATTGAAAATGCTTACGGCTGTATATAACTACCATAGTTTTCATGGATGGGGGATTTAAAACAGCAGAAAAAAAGTTACACAACATTTTGCACAACTGGAGCACTCTGTGCCCGCGCGCGCTTATTTAAGGGTTAAACTATCAACAACTCCCTGTCTTGTTTGTTTTAAGAACCTATAGTGGTAACTTATAAAAAAATAAAAAATATGAGAAAAAATGTAGAGTATCGTCATTTGTAGAGTATAAAAAGTGCCCCAAAAGGAGCAAATCATCTATAATATTTTGTGTATGTTCATTGGCCGGTACCACAAGCCTTGTTTTAAAATGCTGTTTTGAAAAATGTCAAATTTCATTATTTAATAATAGTAACAAATAATATCACATAAATTTTTCAAAATATTGTTTTAAAGCATAACATAATTTGTATCGAACAAATATTTTGGAAAAAAATAATTCTTTCAACGTATGGGGGAAATTAAATATTGAAATTAGGCATTTTTTAATACAGAGTTTTAAAACAAGGCTTGTGGTACCAGCTATTTTGTTTTATTTTCTCTTATGTGAAGCACAGGGCAAAATTCCACTAAATTCACTGATAATTTCGCTCTTATCAACTAACTAAACAGACAGTTCTTTTACAACTTCATTGAAATAAAAAAATCTTTCGAGAACAGTTTTGAGGGTAAAATAAATTAAAATCACAATAACACCTATCAATGAAAAGAAAAAAATAGATATTTTTTACTGATAGTTAAGAAGTTATTTGAAAATAAAAATTTGCACCAAATATTTCATTATTATCTATGCTATTAGAAGTTCCTATAATAAAAAGTTATAATAAGACTTTTTATTTCTGTTGCAGAAATTGCGAACTAGCTCCAAAAATAAAGGGCAAAATCATCCCCCCATTATCCAATCCCCTTGCACCTAAAGTATCTGAATCATTTACTGATCTTCGGGAATATGCCATTCCAATGCTCGTTATGCTGGGACCTTCCCTTCGGTATGACCCCGTTTTGATGTATAAAATTATACGAATATCCAAAGCCGCTTTAAACATTGCGGGCAAATCCACGGGAGATGAAACACTTTACAATGACGTCTTAACTTTATTGGATTCCACAATTCTTCCCTCTCTGTCGTATATGGACTGTAATTGCTGTGTCGCTGAAGAAGTTTGGAATATATTAAAAATGTATCCATATCAATGTCGATATAACTTATATAGCAGATGGAAGAACGATACGTACCAGCAGCATCCGAAACTGATGTTTAAGAGAGGAGAAGCTCAAAAACAAATCAAAAATATTATGAAGAGAGTTAGCAAAGAGACGATAAAACCTGTAGGGAGGCTAATAGGGAAGCTAACGCATTGTTCTCCAGGATTTCTATTCGATTATGTAAGTAAACAAGTTTCACATTTTTCTTATTTGTAGAAGATAATTATTTGACTTACAATGTGGTGCATTCTCCACATCAGTGTTGACGTTTGATAAATAAGTTAAGAACATTAATTTGAGAGATTCACTGGAAAAATTATGTGTGTGATTTTTATACCATACCCTAAATAAACCGGAAAATGGCTTCACAAAATCTAGGATTTTAGAGAACAATGAGTAAAGTTAAACATTAGCAGAAAAGAGTATAGTTTTAAACATTCCAAACACTGTTTACCAATATCACTAACGTTTTCTAAGTTTTGAACATTGCCTAGTGGGAACTTCCGGGGAGCTTAATAACGGGATATCAGCTGCTTCCCGACGCCCGGGATTTATGTTTTACTACCCGGGACGAGACTGATGAGAATATTAACAAAGAGAACGCTAAAAATATACGTTTTATTGATGTTTTATGTTTTTCAAAAACATTTTAAAATCAACAAGACAAATTAAATATTTATTACCTGTTTTTTAATTGATTAAAAAATGAAATATTTTTGTTTAATGTTATCTTTTAAAAATGCACGTTTTTAAAAAAAAATTATATAAAGAAAATGTTTTGTTATTTTATTTTTTCGATAAAAATAATTAAATTGTTTTAAAATATCAAAGGTTTAATATTAAAATAACATTTCCCGGTTTCTGGGAAATCCCAGGATTTTATGAACCTTCAATCCTGACTCCTGGGATTGAAAAAACCTTCGGGAACAGCACCCACTACTTATGACCGGTTTCACCATTCCTAAATAAATTCACAAAAGTTATGTGATAGATAAATTTTATTCATCGATTAGTGAAAGTTTCGTTTAACCAACCAAAATCGTTGAATAGTTATTTGTAGAATTAATTTTTTCTTAATTATTTTGCGTTGAGTATTAATTTATTCGTCGAATAGTTACTTTACTACTGATGTTGATGCGATAGCGGAGTTAATTCTCTGCATATCATGATCAGACTTGAAGTACTCATTCGTAAGCTAAATGATCTAAGTTTACGCTTGCCAGTCCATTTATGTATTGCTAAAGTAGAGAAAGTTTTCAAGTGGGAAGATAAGAAGAACATGTATGAATTCAGTTATGAATGTGGCCGAGGCGAAAGAAGTGTGCTTAGTCAGAAATGTGTGACGAAAGATGATTATTTCGTAACTATTATTGTGGTCCGGATGCGGTATTGCGCTACCGAAAATCAGTCACTTTTATGTAAGGAGTGAGGAATATTCTTGCTGTGTGAAGATGTCTGGTTAGTAAGAATGTTCTTAAGAGAGTGGAGTAAGTCAGCTGAGCTCTTTTATATGAATGCGGGCGAGGCGAAAGAAAAGTGCTGCGAAGCATGATTGTTGCGTGTGTAACTATTATTGTGGTCCGGATGCGGTTTTTCGCTACCGAAAATTGGTCACTTTAATATGTTAAGAGTGAGGAATATTTGCTGTAGAAGATGACAGTAAGTAAGAATGTTGTTAAAAGAGTGGAGTGAGCCAACTGAGTCCTTATTGTTGGTATTATTTTCGGGTTTGTGCTAACCCACGAAGTGGGATATGCGTGATTTTTATGTGTGTATGTATGTATGTATGTATGTATGTATGTATGTATGTATGTATGTATGTATGTATGTATGTATGTATGTATGTATGTATGTATGTATGTATGTATGTATGTATGTATGTATGTATGTATGTATGTATGTATGTATGTATGTATGTATGTATGTATGTATGTATGTATGTATGTATGTATGTATGTATGTATGTATGTATGTATGTATGTATGTATGTATGTATGTATGTATGTATGTATGTATGTATGTATGTATGTATGTATGTATGTATGTATGTATGTATGTATGTATGTATGTATGTATGTATGTATGTATGTATGTATGTATGTATGTATGTATGTATGTATGTATGTATGTATGTATGTATGTATGTATGTATGTATGTATGTATGTATGTATGTATGTATGTATGTATGTATGTATGTATGTATGTATGTATGTATGTATGTATGTATGTATGTATGTATGTATGTATGTATGTATGTATGTATGTATGTATGTATGTATGTATGTATGTATGTATGTATGTATGTATGTATGTATGTATGTATGTATGTATGTATGTATGTATGTATGTATGTATGTATGTATGTATGTATGTATGTATGTATGTATGTATGTATGTATGTATGTATGTATGTATGTATGTATGTATGTATGTATGTATGTATGTATGTATGTATGTATGTATGTATGTATGTATGTATGTATGTATGTATGTATGTATGTATGTATGTATGTATGTATGTATGTATGTATGTATGTATGTATGTATGTATGTATGTATGTATGTATGTATGTATGTATGTATGTATGTATGTATGTATGTATGTATGTATGTATGTATGTATGTATGTATGTATGTATGTATGTATGTATGTATGTATGTATGTATGTATGTATGTATGTATGTATGTATGTATGTATGTATGTATGTATGTATGTATGTATGTATGTATGTATGTATGTATGTATGTATGTATGTATGTATGTATGTATGTATGTATGTATGTATGTATGTATGTATGTATGTATGTGTGTATTATAATTTATAATTGTTACTGTATGTCTAATACATTATGTGAATCAAGTCTGAATCTAATTTAGTGAATAATGTCCCTCTGATTAGAGCCCTCAATTTTTGTTTTTTAAAACATATTAATTTTGATTACAACAAAGGATTTTTTAATTACAATCATGAAAAATTGATTACAATAAAGAAAATGGCTTATTTTTTTCCTAGGGCCCGTAAAAGTTTACATTATGTCCTAATTATTATACGCTGTAAATACACCATAAAAAGTAGCACGAATAGGTTATTCCCCCGTATTCAAAAACAATATAAATGTATTGGAAATATGAAAGATAGCAGTTACGGGATACGGAAAATTCCATTCTTTTTATAATAAATTACTCCTACTTTGTGAAGTTCCGCCTCAACTAAGAATGTACTTATTCGGATGTGTCGGATGACTTTCTATTTTCTTTGTTTTTGTAAATTGAGAATAAAAGTGCAAAAATGTATTTTATTTTCTAATAATGAAATATAATATTACAATTTAAATAGGTATACATTATTGTTTAATTTGCTCAACATTTTCGTAAGCATGTGAACCACTGTTTGTTTACTTCTGGTATACCCACATTACCTACGTCAAAAAGCAATTTTAAAATTCGACCTTAATATCTCGCTTATTTGGAGCAATTTTTAACTCTCACATGTGGTCGTATATTTTTTATACTTCAAGAAAAAAAAAAGAAAAAATACATCGTGGAATAGCTTTATTGGTCATAACAACAAAACGGCCTACATGTGTTGTTGCGTCACTGATGTGCTGACGATAATTCATTTTAGGTCTTACTTCAAATCCAAATATACGACAATCTAATACACCCTGTTGTGGATTCTTTAAAATACCTCACGAGCCTTTCGTACGATGTCTTGGGCTTTTGCTTGGTAGAATCTTTAACTCAAGCCGACCGTAATCGTTTTAAACACGATGGAACGTCTATATCGCAGTGGCTTCAAAGTTTGGCTGTATTTTGCGGCGCGATCTTTAAGAAATACAACATAGAGTTGACAGGCTTATTACAGTATGTCGCTAATCAACTTAAAGCTCAAAAAAGGTGAGAATTGAAGATAATTTTGTTGGTTTGTGGTCTTATGTTGGGGATTTCAGTTTGGATCTGTTGATTCTGAAAGAAATTGTGCAGAAAATGGCTGGAATTGAAGCCGCGGAAGAATTGACGGATGAGCAACTAGATGCTATGGCGGGAGGGGAATTATTGAAGCAAGAGGTAAGTTAATTTTTATTTTATTAATAAAATAATTTGAGTTACCATAATTTGTTTTTTCTTCGTGCTCACTGTTGGCTTTGGATCAGGTACTTATCTTTCATACTTTCCACACATATATTTAATTCTTATTTGTAATTATTTGAAAGTCGTGCAAAGTACGGAATATTGCGTATTATACACAGATTTACGCCAAAGATCAAATAAAACCGAACTAAATTATAACTTTAATATGATCCTTTAGTACGCTTTCGACAGCGGCTATAAATGTCTGTAAGGCGACGTTTGGTAAACGCCCATTATGGAAAAAGAAAAAAAGTGTATATTTAAAGCAGATTAGTACATCTAGTACTGGGTAAAAAGCTATTGTGGTACACACATTTTTATTTCTTTGGTGTAATTTAATATTTTTTCTTTACTTTGTTTTTTTATTCTAGGCCGGCTACTTTAGCCAAGTCCGCAACACAAAAAAGTCATCTCTGCGTTTAAAAGAAGCGATGGCAGAACAAAATCTAGCCGTAGCTCTTTGCTTACTTATCGCCCAACAAAAGTTTTGTGTAGTTTATCGCGAGACTGAAAACAGTCATTTAAAATTAGTAGGAAAACTTTATGACCAGTGTCAGGACACATTAGTGCAATTTGGAACATTTTTGGGCTCGACTTTATCTGTTGATGAATATGTGAATAAATTACCGACAATACAAAGTATGCTGCAAGATTACCACATACATACAGATGTGGCCTTTTTCTTAGCCAGGCCTATGTTCAACCATGCCATCAACGTAAGAAATTTTTATAAGTTATGCGTTTTATATTGCACAATATATTGAAGAAAAAATAGACGCAAACAATTAAGTAAAAAGCCAGAATGATATATTTATTAATTTCTTATTGGGATATATTGTGTACTGTAAAATACCAATAAATCATAAGAATGTTTAATTTGGAAGTACGATTTATGTTTTGTGCAGATAAAATACGACCAATTGAGAAAACTCGATCCAAATTGTAAAAAATTATCAACATCGGCTAAACAACAAAAGTATTACGAAGCTGCGAAAGAAATAATGGCTCCTATTATTGAATCTGTAATTCCACTACATTCTATTAAAATTTGGGAGGACATTTCTCCTCAATTTTTAGTCACATTTTGGTCTTTAACTATGTACGACTTATATGTTCCAAACGAAAGTTATCAGCGAGAGATAAACAAATTAAGGCAACTTTCTCTTCAAGCAATGGACTCGAAAGATGTAGTAAGTATTTTTTATAAGAAAGTTTACCGGTTGTTCAGAAAATACAACTGATAAATTAATTGTCATTTCAACAAAACACGATATATTTATTTAATCGTTTCAGACTGCGAGTAAAGGAAAGAAAGAACAAGAGCGCTATCTAACTCTGATGGAAAAATTACAAGATGAAAAGAAAAAGCAACACGAACATGTAGATAAAGTTCTTTACAGATTGAAGCAGGAGAAAGATTTGTGGTTTTTATCTAGAGCAGCTAAATCGGCGAAAAATGAAACGATAACTCAATTTTTACAGTTGTGTTTATTCCCGAGGTGTGTTTTCACGGCTGTGGATGCCGCATACTGCGCGAAATTTGTCCACACGATACACATGCTCAAGACGGAGAATTTTGCTACTCTTCTTTGTTATGATAGGGTAAGTGATTTTTTTATTTATAAATTTTTAAAGGCGCATTTTCCAAAACTTTTACAACCGCAGGTTGCTGTCTTAAACCTGCGGTGTCTTAATTTGAATATACCGATCTGCTAATGAATCTTGCTAAAATATAATATATAGAATGAATGAATAAATAAATAATTACATAAAACATTTGATTACGCTTGTCCAATTATTCGACTTTAAATGTAGTTCTTTGTGGAGTATTTTATGTGGCGACCTTAATTACAATCAGTGCAAGAAACCAAAAAAAAAAAAAAAAATAAAAAAATATATATCTGTTAATTCAGAGAACGTAATTTTTAAAACAGGTTACGTTCAGAAACCGGTTTACTCTTTATTTAACCGGATTTTAAATCGGTTAGATCGATCAATCAAATAAACTGGTTAATAAAAATTCAAGAAGCAAAAAAACACTAAATTTCTTAAGCTCGTTAAAAAAAATTTTTATTCTCCGATGTTAGTTAGTACTTTACAAACTGCAAACAGTGTGTAAAGTAAACGATTTTCGTATTTTATTCACTTTACATATTACAGAGCTACCACCATCAATACGCATGTGGTATTTAAGTTGGCTTACCAAAATTTAGTTTTTTCTGTACATTCATGTTGGTAATACTGACTGAGTACTTCAGTATTCAACTTCAGATCTGTTATCTGTCAAATGTGAACTCTGTATTTGGTGTGTTCAAATTGTCGTCTGCTCGTCTGTTAAATTTTTAATTTGTTTCAGGAATGTTATTTAAGGTCGCACAAAAAATCTTGTATGCAACTCAAGTGTAAACAAGCTTTATTACAGTCGGTCAATAATTTTAGGGTGACAGCAAGCCTCGACACGAAATACTTGACCTCATGTCATAAAACTTGTGTTTACACTCTTGTTGAATAAATAACTATTTTTATTAATTTTTATGAAAAAATTATTACATTCAAAAAGGGTGAAAAAAGTAAACTCCCTTATGTTATATACGGTTTAAAAAATTGGTATAATTTTTCTTCTATTAAAATTAAAATCTAAATTTTTATAACCGGTTTCTTGCCCTGATTACAATAGTAAGCAAAGGTTATTGCACGGATTAAGGACTCTTCAGCACTAGTAAAAACACAAACCTGTTATACGACAAGAATTTGTGGTCTTGGTTCGTTATCGATACACTGATAGTAATGATCGCCTTTCTCCCTAGTTATTCTGCGACATCACATACTCGGTAACATCTTGTACGGAAAACGAGGCGAATCGATATGGTCGCTTTCTCTGCGCAATGCTTGAAACTGTCATGCGTTGGCACTCGGACAAGGCAATCTACGACCAAGAGTGCGCCAACTACCCTGGCTTCGTGACCAAATACCGTGTGAGCAACCAATACTCGGAGAACTGCGACCATGTGGGCTACGAGAACTACCGCCATGTGTGCCATAAATGGCACTACAAGATCACCAAGGCCATGATGATCTGCCTAGAGTCCAAAGACTACGTGCAGATAAGAAATGCCTTAATAATATTGATTAAAATTATTCCACATTTCCCAGTACTTAGTAAGCTAGCTCAGTATATAGAACGCCGTGTGGAGAAGGTCAGAGATGAGGAAAAGAACCAGAGACAAGATTTATACACTTTAGCGATTAGTTATGCAGGGCAGTTGAAACTTAGAGCAGGGCATATGATCAAGGAACATGATTTCCATCAAGTTACAGACAAGCCCAAGAATCATGATCATTTAACTGATGTTGACACTGAAAGCCAATGCAAGTCCGTAAACGGGGAAGTCAAAGGTGAGGATTTAAATTAAATTTTGTTCCTTTCAAATTTCTTTAATTCCAAATATTACAAAACGATTACTAAGAATCACAATACACTCGAGAATTTTAGGAAAAAATAGGAGATTCATATTATGAACTGTCGTTATGTATCTTAAGTTAAATTTCCGTATTAATTTATGTGCTGTTAATTATAAAAATTACCACAATACTAAACATTTAATCATATTCGGACGCTACAAACTGATCACCTGTTCGTGCATACTAAAAATTATTAATTACATATTTTTTTAGTAGATAAAGACAGGATTAATGAAATTTCCAAGGAAACTTCTACGAAAGAATCTAAAGAAAGATCAGATAAAAAATCTAGTCGACAACAAAGTGAAACTACGTATGTGAAAATAAAAAGTTCTCCACAAAGTCCTTATAAAGAATCGTAAGTAATTTCTTTAAAAAATAAATAAAATAACCAATTCAAGATATAAAAAATTGCTTTATTAATAATTTTTGTATTATTTTAGAGCGTCTAAAGATAGATCTTCTGATAAAGAGAAAACACCTTTATATAAAGACATAGAAGTGAAAGAAAAACATGTAAAGAAAGAAAAAGATGAAAAGAGAGATGATTCGGAAAAAGAACGCGAGAGAGAAAGAGATAAACGTAAAGAGAGGAAGGAAGAGAAATTAATGAAAGAAGAGAGACAATATAGGGTAAACTAAGATAAATTTGTCATTTTTCATAAAGTTATATTTTATTTTTGTATAATCATATAGGAGGAGCGCTATGCAGAAATCGTATTATCGAAAGACGAACGAAGTTATCCAAGCGAACGACTGCAGTCCGATCGTTACTACGGCAGTACTGAACGTGGGAGTCATTACTATGATGACAGAGATATGATTTCAGTCAGCAATAGTAATAGTTCAAGTCTGCGACGCAGTCAGGAGCCGCCCGAAGCAGATAGAGGTGAGGAAAATACATAATTTCTATAAGTTTCCTTCATACGTGAGAGTATTTGATTGATAAGAAATTTATTTATAATTCACCATGTACATCTTTCTTGAGGAGTGTACAATAAGCTCAATTAAATTTAGGAACCTGATAATGGCCCTTACATTCTGTACAATATTTACAATTTAAGCTTACATTGCTCATTTGATAAAGATCAGTTTCGTAAGAGATTCAGCAAATGAAAGGATTTGTTACCTACTCATTTCAAAATAAAATATAAGCGTAAATAATGAAATTTGAAATGGGAACCATATAGAATGTTTATAAAAGTAAATAAGTGTAAATACAAAGGTAATCCAGCAAGTTTGGAAACAAAAGCCCCAATCACTACCCCAATATAATAATGTTTTTGTATGAAGTAGTACGATCGATATTTCATACAGTATCGATTAACCGTATTGTATGGGACCGGGACATTTATTTACCGATACTATGATAGGAAATAAGCAATATGACATTGGTGGTATTTTGAACTATAGTTGACGGGATAATTTATACATGTGACATTTGTTTGACTGTATAAACACATGTGGTATCTTTTATGTTCCTAATATTTGCGTTTAGGTAAATAATATCTCTTAATTTTTCACACGTAATGCATAAATGAAATTAGTAAATGTCAAATTATCCCGTTAACATGAGTTCCTTTAAAAGCCATTTTGGCGCTACGATCTTATTTTCCATTGCCTATACCAAATGACTACTCTAAAATATAGACTTGTAAACGCTGTAAACACATAAAACATATTCCACATACATAAACCATGACATAACATAAAACATATTGTTAGGGGAAAAAAATTATTGGAGATGCAGTTTTAATAAAATGATTTTATTGAATGGGGTCATTTCAAAAAATAAAAATTGTTGTTTTTTTTATAAAATCGTGAAATTCGTCTCATTTAATAAATATAGTAATATAAAGTAACACGAAATATGCGACTTTTCATTCATAAATTTACTAATAAACTTTCGCGCTGTAAAATTCGTGACGTCACGAGTTGTTACTTACACAAAGACATTCCTCTCTCACACACACATGTTTACGGTTCACGTGGTTTCCGTTTGCTGTTGTAACCTAAAATTGTGACAGGTGACAGCAGAGTTAATAGTAAAGGTATGTAAATAAAATATTCATTAAAATAAATATCAATAGTTGTATGAAATATGTTTTTAGTTAACAATATGGTTGTGAAGTATTGTGACGTGCCTTGCTGTGATAAAACCTCTTTGAAAACATCGAAAAAAATATTCATTCGAATACCAAGCAGAAAATACTAATTGAACAAAAAATTTATAAGAACTACCTGTTGCTTTCACAAAATCAAACTGACAAGTGACAACCCAAAAAATCATAGTTCCAAACTAAACCGGTAGAGCTCGACTGTTGTGTCCGGCAAACCGTGACGTCAGCGGCCAAATATTTGAAATTAAAGACAACTTTTAAAAAATCATATCTCTGATTCTAAAGACTTGTATGGGGTAAAACATGCAATTACATATTTAATTTGACCTATTCTTTCAAAAAATAAATAAATTAGAAAATGTGAAATGTGTCATTTAATTAATAATTCGACGTTTCGGTTCCTAACAAACCATTATCAAGGCTATGTTAATTTTTCTTAGATCATGTAGCTATGCCTTACTCGGGAACGCTTAGGATCAAGAGAGATAGATATATACAAGTACATAAGAGAGAAAAGGATACAAGTTTACAGAAACCTATGGTAATGCACAGACGCCGCGGCTTACCATGGACATCGGCATGGATTTTCAAGAAGAGGACAAATATAACGCAAAATAATAGAACAAACTTATGAAATAAAACATCCGAATCTTTATCATGGATATCATGGCAAGCTACACAATGAACGTATGGTTTCATAAAAAAACGAATAGAGCTGTTGCAAGAATTTTTATATGCCTTTTAAGTATTACATTTGAAAAGATATCATCATTTAAATAATCTCAAATTTGAAAATATCGCCAAATATCGATTAGATATTTTACAATTAATTTTTGAAATTTGGATAATATAAAAGAGTAATTTACAATATCGTATTGTGCCTTCTTGCAAAAATGCTGCTAGGAGCAAACCTACTATTGAATTTATAAATATGCCAAAAAATGCGATGAAGAGAAAATTGTGGCTGGAACAAAAAATAGTTTTCTGATATAAATTTAGCCATCATCCAGCTATCGATTTCGGTAAACTGTCCGACTTACTTGAGTGTAGTCTATTAGCCATTATTACTTTATTACTCATTTATAATGGAAAATGTCAGCTTCGAATGTCAAATTAGAAGTTTGTTATTCACATGTGACAAACTATCGCCTACGTTTATTTATCTAAATAAAAAAATAAACGAAGGTGATGGAAAAACTGTTTTTCTATTGGCTGTGAATGACGTAATGTATGTGCTTCTACGACACAGGAGTGGGGGGTTGTATTTCATGACTATTTTTGGCGCCAATCTTTTTATTTAATTATTTACGAAAATAACTACAAATTATTAAAAAAATATTTATTAATAAGAAAAATATTGCATAAACTTACATTTCAAATACTTTTTGAAAAATGTGAAACAGGCTCATTGGAACTACACCTTTTTTCAATTTTTTGTTTACTCCAAAATCATTTGGCGTAAAATGATCGGAACATAACCTGCTTTTTTCTCTATATTTATTTGAAGCACATGCTTCTAACCATAACTTTTTAAACACTTCATTAGCAGGAAATTTAGAATTAAGAAATATGAAAATTAATTACATTTCTTAAACTTGAGGAAAACTTACCAATGCTTGGATCAGAGTAACTTCGAAGTATGAAAAAGCACAAAGTTTCGACACCGTCACTAGTTTTTCACTGGCACGTTTTTTTCTGAGTTTGCGCAGTCCCTTAGGTTCCCGTATTTTCTGTCTCTCTCAATCCTAAGCGTTCCCTACTTCTTCCAACCAGTTCGTAAGCTATATAATCTAAGTAATTTTACCAAGTCTGCATTTCCAATATTTTTTCCCTAACATCGTACCAACAGTCAAGAAATATCAATAAATATATAAAACTGCAAGACATTGCAAATATGAAAAACACAAAACATAAAAAAGCATAAAAACCTGAGACATTACTAACAAATATAAAACACAAAACTCAAATGAAAAAATCTGGTGTGGTCAACACAATACCTCCCGCCATTAACCGCCCGAGTCACAAAAAAGATTAAGCTAATCCTTATTTTTGGATTAGCGAACTTTACTCTAATTTTGGCAGTTTATTTCTTAAAATATAGTCTAATCTAATCCAAGTAACTACCTTTTTGATAATAAAATGTAGATTAAATTTAAAATACCGGGATAGAATAGAATTCACTAATCCAATAATGAGAATTAGCTTAAACTTTTTTGCGAATCATTAATTTTTATTAATCTAAATACATACCTACATATTTACTTATGCTGGAAACTGTATTGATTTCCTTTCCTATTGTTCTATTTACTTTTTTCTTTTTAAAACGTTAATATTATTAATTTGAAATGATTAATTATTTGACAGTGATATTTATCTGTCAGTTACATACATTTGAATAACTGCGTCAGGAGTTTTGTTTGTTTAAAGCGTAGGCTCTGGGATTTAAATTATAGATAATTTTATAACTTTATCCATAATATATGTAGAAAAAGTATTAATGCAAATCTGTAGAAATTTAATAATCTTTAATTTTTATAATAACGTTAATCTCGAAAAAATAACATGTAAAGGTATTTTTCGAAGAAAAACTATTTTGAGCTTTCAGTAAAGTGCCATTTCCTGTTATTCGATTTACACCAAAATCTAATGGGCTCTTTCTATAATAGAAAAAGTTCGAAATACAAGGTTTCAAAATTTTCTGAATAGTATTTGAGTTACGGTGGAGGATCCACACATACACACATCATCGTGAAAATGTTAAAATTGGATTCTAGGGACTTTAAAACGTGCTTATTTACCAAAATCTCGATATGCGATTTTTAGCACGATCCCTATACCTCCCTTACTAAGGGTAACGGGAAGTAAAAAGTACAAAAATAAGTCTCTTATACAGACAATAGGATTTTCTACGATTTTTTGATTTTTTATGTTAATGTAGGGATAAAAATATTAGATCCATATTTTTTAAATTTTGCATAAAAATTTATATACGGGAGAAAAATGCGACAGAATTTTGCAATTTGCCATAACGTCATCCTGTGACTCCAGCAAGACCTTGGCCAATCACCCTGTATCAAATCAAACCAACTTGAAAATCAAACAAGTCGACGGCACTCGATAGAAAACGATGGCCCAATGTGACATACGCTATTAGAATACACGTGTTTGAAATATACACGACAGTAAACGATTGATAGTACTCGATCAGTGAGACCGCCGCCTAAAGCAATGCGTGTATTAGGTCTTTTTAGAGAAAAAACGGAATAACTTGGCAACGCCGAGGAAAACTAAAAGAAAATTCATATGTGCGTATAGGTGAATAAAATACAATTCCAAATATGTGAAAATATATAGAGTGTTCCATTTAAAAAAAGAGAAACAATTCTCGCCGAGCCGTAATGCAACACCCAATATATGTGAAAATAATTTTAGGTTATGCTCCTTGAGTAGACGAATAAATTCTGTTAATAAATTTATGCTGTATTTCTAACGATAAGGGAGATATCGAAGACGGTCATTTCAAAGACTCACCCTGTATAAGCGACGTACTTAGTCCGTCAGGACAGTTACATAGAAGTAAGGAGTCAGTGAGTTGAGTAGCACAGCAGTATCGTGGTGAGCGTATGCAGTTTGGTGTCGAGCGGTGTACTCGGGTAAACACTGGTAATCTAGGATAGCTGTGGAAGTGAAAACTCGGTAGTTTTGAGGAGTATTGGGAAGCTAGGTATACGGGAACAGTAACGACGAGTAGAAGTGGATACTCGACAGTAGTGTTGAAGAGTTGTGGCATACGGACAGTCGGTGATACTGAGGCTGTGGAAGTTAGAGAGTTAGTCCGTCAGAAGGACAATTAAGTAGTTAGACAGTTAATTACATAAATAGACAGACAGTGAGGTGAAAGGGGTGAATTCTGTCCGGGCAGTTGAATGTGGAGGTCGGTAGGTCGGACACTTCTTGGATGTAAAGTGACATAAATAGTGGAAATAAATAACCAGTAATATCTTGTAAATAAATAGTCGTGTTAATTGTTTAAATTAATAAATGGTGTTAGTGTTTTTAACTAGTTAATTATATTAGTAGTCTTAATTAGTTTTATAATATTTGTTTAATGTTAGTAATCAACATTGTTATTATCTTTTAAATATTTATTTATCGTTTTAATGAAAATCTATTTTAATTAGTAATAATCCTTTGATTTTTACACTTCACCCAAATAAATAAAAACGTTACAATATGTTACTCAAAATTGCTACGGCAACCTGGTAGCAAGGTGTAAAATCATCTGTACCTGACTGGAAGAATGCCATTAAATTACTTCGGGAAGTATATTCTTGTAAGTTACCTGCGCATTTGATTTACCTAGAATTTTTTTAGTAGAAAACAAAGAACAGATGAGAGAACAGAACATTTTGTATGCCGAATTATACATTACCTGAACAGGCATAGACATGATATATGGACTGCTTTAACGAAAACTAAAAAAAATGTCACATCTGTCATGTCATATGGAGTGACTATAGCCGCTTTCTTTTTATCAAGAAGATCAACACTGAGTAGCACACATCTACCCTAAATCGTTATTTTTAAGAGGGGATAAATGATCTTGTACTACCCATATTCTTCGTCCCCACCCTCGCGAAGCACCACCTTTGAAGAGACTGCTATGTATTTTGTCTTTTTTGTAAGTATTTGATATTAAAATGACATGAATAGAAGAAATTAATTAGTTTGACACGTTATAATGTTTAATTACCATAAGAAATACATCCATACTTAAATACTGAAAGGTAAAAGAATTTAATATGTCAAAATCAAATCACAATACAACAGACTATAACCACAAGCAAATTCAGCATATTATTATATTATAAATAATGCTATATATGTTTTTATCTTCTACTTCTTAATTTAAAAAATATACTGTTTTTTTAGTAGTAAGTTCAGTTCAGTACGAGGTAAGATCAGTTCATTTTCCCCCTAAAAAGAAAGCGCCTTATTATATATTTGTGTTAATATAGTTGGCATTTTAGTAAGCATTGTAAATAACAAATGATATGTAAAATAACAGTCAACAGTTGAATAACTATAAAAATAATTGTCAGTAAAATACGTGTTATAACGAATTCTAATTGATTAATTAGTTATAATAAATATACAACAAAGTGGCAACTAGGATATATTATTATATTAAAATTTATAAAATAAAAGTCTCAAAATGGGTGAAAATTTGCCCGAGTTTATAGGTACGTTCTATCGGTGGCAGAAATATTCGTACTAGAATAAGAATATTTTTAAAGCAATAGAACGCTCAGTAGCAAATAACTGTCAAGTGCTGTCAAGTAAAAAAATAAATACAATAGAATAGTGGCAGTGGTTATGTGTTATTGTTAGTCAACAACTAAAGATAACTTTGTATGTTTATTTTGTATTTTCAAAATGTTGTTATGCAAATATTACAGAGATTATAATTATATAAAAATATATTAAATAATAAAAACGTAAAGGAGATATTTTTGTTGAGCACATTCTACTCCCGTGGTCTACTCTAAACATTCACAAATGTGACAGAAATGTACGCGCGAAAGTCGGCTAGTAAAATTTTGAATTTATCTCCATCTCCACTCTATATATCTTCCTACCAACGCTTCCAACTCTGAAGTTGGAATGATTCGTAGGAATATTTCAATTTTTTTGACGCAAAAGAATGACCGTTGATGTTCTACTAGAAGAAGTAGGAAGATTTCTGACACCGATAGAACGTACCTATTATCACAGTTTATTCAACAACAAAGTGAATTACTAGCACGTCTTGAAGCAGCTTCAGCACCAAAACAATCATTTAAATCAGAACCCGATATTGCTGGACGAGCAGCTTCTCAGACTCTGTCTTTTGATACCTTTGATGAAACGAAAGAAGAATTCACCAGTTACCGTCAACGTCTTGAGAATTTATTTGAATTAAAATTAATAAAGGGCACAACTGATGAAGCAGAAAAAACAAAGGCTCGTATTCTAATCAACTGCATTGGGTCCAAATACTATAAACTACTTGTAAGCTTGATCTCACCCGAGTCACCTGTCGACAAAAAGTATACAGAATTGGTCTCACTAATTGAAAAACATATTTGTCCAAAACCAATCATATATATTGAACAACATAAATTTCTATCTCGAATTCAAACAGCAAATGAAAGTATAGCACAGTATATTGCCGCTCTACGCAAGTTAACAGCAACTTGTAATTTTACATGCACATCAGAAAAATGTAAAAAGTCCGCTGCTCAAATATTTTTACGTACACAGTTCATAAGAGGAATATCAGACGGAGAAATTCGCGAAAAATTACTTCAAGAAGAAAATCACATTCAATCGAGCTACTGAGATTGCTCTCGCCTTGGAAGCATCAAAAGAAAGGAACAAGCCATTATCAGAAGATTCAGGTATTAATAAAATAATTGTTTCTCAGTCTCACCAAGCAAACCAAGTAAAGAAATCAAATTACCGCCAATTATCAAAAGAAAACTCGATACCACGCCCGCGTGTAAATTATTACGAACTTGGCATAAATGGATTGTGCCTGAAATGTGGTTATAATAACCATACAACTCAAGATTGTCATAATAAATATAAAAGTGACACGTTATAACATCCTGATGGGTTATGGGAAGAGCCTCCTGGAATGTTTATACAATTTGGCGTCTCCTGCCAACAGTACTTGACTGGACTGGCTAATCTTTCTATTACTGCACTACATTTATGAAGAAATCTTGACAACTCCGTGACAGTGTTTTTATGTCAATCACTGAGTGTAATGTACAGATACGAATAAATAAAGGGCGGAGTTTAGAATAGGGTCCAGCTTTAAAAGGCATTTTTTTCTATTGGACTCTATTCTTGTATGTAAATTATCATATAAAAATATGGAAATAGCACGGCTGCCACTGAGTCACTTTTTAAACTAAAAGTCACTTTTTTCAGTTTGGTCACTATTTGTCACTATTATTTACTCTAATGCCCAGTTTTATAAAAGATGGATAAGTAAATTACTAGCAAAGTAAAATTTACTCTTAAAGTAAAATAGTTTATTCCAAAGATTTTCGTTTTATAAAGCAAGAATAAAAATTCTAGCTAAGTAAATCTAGAGAATAAATTACTCCATCGATTTTCGAGGAAGTAAATTTTATTCTGTAGAATAAATTTGACACATCAACATTAATTAAATTAAATTCATTATAAAATTCATCTCTTGCATTATTTTTACATTTATTTATTTATATCCAATATATTTGCTTTGTCTATTTCTGTGTAATTTTTTCCCCGTTCTCTTTTCCATGTTAGTTGACACCTGGCACTTTATGACACACTTTATTTTCTATTCTGACTTTTGGATTTATTTCGTGTCAGAAACATGCAGAATACAATATTATTAAAACATTCTGCGGCACATTGCTTGGAATAGATCATCTTCAATTGGAGATTAACATTATCGTCAGTAGTGGTTTTAAAGGATACCGTCTAGTAATGTTTTATCCTGGTTTTATCAATCTCTATTATGCTCCAGTAGTGGAAAGATTAGCCGGTATAAGAAACCGTAGCCTGAGTACTACGGTATTCACACACTCTTCATATAGGCACTTTTCCTTGTCCCCAGTTAAAATTGTAATTGCAAGTTCATAAAAAAATAAAACATTATATGCACTCTGCTCTATAGGTTCTTAATATAGTGAAAAACAATATTAAATGTATATAATTATAGAAAATATTAAAATATTTATATGCAAAAATCACAAAATAATGACAGATGTCTTGTCTCTGTCGGTAAATCACTAGGATAAAATATTTAATCTGCAAGTAGTTATTTTACTCTGTAACTTATTTTATAAAACAGACATTTTTATTTACTCGTCGATTAAATTTACTTTCAAAGTAATAACTCAGCAGTTTATTCGATGTTTATAAAATTGGGCATAAGTCACTTTTACTCACTTTTTTAAAAATTTAATCATATTTATACATTTTATTCTAACTTTATGTGGTGATTTATACTTTAGAAAATACAATACTGAATTTTTTAGTTTTAAACTTTTTTAATTTACTACTTTAATGATCAAGAACAAGTAAACTTAATTTAAAGACGTGGTAAAAACGGATTCAAGTGTACTCTGTTTGAAATAACGAAAGAATTTTGGGGCGTGGTTTAAGACTCTGTTTTACACCGAAACATGTTCGATGTTTAAAAAGAAGCGCCAATTACGCAATGCCGTAACAGAATAAATTCAGGAAAATAGCTATGTAAAACTTGATAAACAACAAATAACGCACAGTATATACAAAGAATGATATCATAATTGACGAAATATTTGAATTGTGTTTGTGTAAACCGCGCTTGACTACAGCGCATAGCAACCAATAGAATCACAAGAATCTATCTGTCAAAATTCTTTCGTTATTTCAAACAGAGTATAGTATGCGTTATTTTTATTTGTGGCATGTTACTGGAGTTTACAGTTTACTCGACGTTCATTTTTGCAGTAATCACATACAAAAACCATTTTCACCACGTCTTTGAATTAAATTTTCTCGGGCACCACTAAAGCTTAATTTAAAAATTTTGGCACTCATAAATTCAAAATTTTAGTCTTTAAATCTTCATGTACAATACACCATATAAACTTTTTCGGGACGGATAATATTTAAAAAACCTTTTTTCATGTTAAACTTTTTTGTAACGACTATATTTGTTCTAAAACTATGGTTATTATTATCTTATTTTTTGTAATATGAGAATGTTACTTTTAAATTTTATAATGAAATTTCATTAGTTCAAATAAAAATTATTATTAAATATGGTCTCCCTTTTAGACACTTTTTAAGATTTGATCACTTTTTAGTAACTTTTTTCAAAAAAATGGTCACCTTTTTAACTATTTTGGTCATACTTTTTGCTGGCAGCCCTGAAATAGAGCACGGAAACATGTTTTAATAGGTTTTTTTTTTAACAAAAAATTGAGGTCTTGACAAGTTAACATCTTTCGATGTGTTATGCAAATTACTATCAAAGATTTGCAAATTAAATAGACTTGTCACTGACCTTCTAAATCCCCAGTCGTCACGTTATAGGCAAACAATACTTTAGACACATGTCAAATAGCAACTGAAGCTGAACATGAAGAAACAAAGCTGGGAGAAATTAATAAGTGATATTGAATACGATGTAAATGGACGCCAAACCAAAGCTTACAAAATACTTAAAGAAATAAATAAAAATGAGAAAGATAGACTTCAATTAAACCCAATCTGTGAAACACACTGGTTGGATCACTATGAAGATCTATGGAAGGATCACGAAAATGAAGACATAATGCAGTTACAAACACAAGAAAACACAGTAGATTGGTTAACAATAGAGGAACTACAAGAAATACTAAAAGCTTGCAAAAACAGAAAAGCACCCGGAATAGACGGAATAAATATGGAATTAATAAAGTATGCCTCTCAAGAATTTATTGAACGTCTACTACACTTCTTTAACTTATGCTGGACTTACAGTCATGTCCCACATGAATGGGGAACGGCAATTGTAATACCAATATTTAAAAAAGGGAAGAGAAATGAATGCAACAATTACCGTGCAGTGAGCCTATTATGTTCAGGTTATAAAATCTATGCAAAAATTATTTCCAAACGAATAAACACTATTGCGGAAAGCATACTCACGGAACAACAAAACGGTTTTCGCCCAGGTAGATCATGTTTAGATGGTATCTTCACAGTATCACAACTAATAGAAAAACACAGGGAATTCAACAAACCAACCTTCTTAGGATTTATTGACTACTAAAAAGCATTTGATACAAGGAAAAGAAATGATCTTTGGGAAGTATTAAAAAAAGGAATTCCAAAACATCTAATTAAATGCGTTCAAAGCATATACAGAAATACAAATATTAAAATAAAGATTAATGGAGCAATAATTAGCGAAGATAGAGAAACTTCACAAGGAGTTGACAAGGGTGTCCACTATCACCCACCCTATTTAATTTATACATTGACCAAGTCATAAATGAATGGCAGGAAAAAATTAAAAACCACTATTTAATAAACAGCATAAGAGTAAATACTATATTATTTGCTGACGATCAAGTAATCTTTGCTGATTCAGAAGATAATTTACAACGAGCCTTGCACACTCTCAATGAAATACTACCAAAATATAATATGAAAATATCAATACAAAAAACTAAAGTAATGGGATTTAAAGGAGAAGAACCCTTAAAAACAAAAATAATATTAGAAAATAAAACAATAGAACAAATAAATAATTTTAACTACTTAGGCTGTAATGTTTGGTTACGGCAAAGGAAGAGATGTCGACATAAAAATTAATAAATATCTACAATTAACAGGGACAATCAAAAGAACACTAATCAGAAAAGTAAACACAGAAACTGTTCTTAAATTTTATAAGGTAATGACTGTACCCACCTACTATTGTTCTGAGACATGGGCCTTAACGAACCAGCAAAGAAAACGAATTGACGCAGCGGAAATGAAGCTTCTCAGACCATTAGCCGGATACTCATTGTTAGATCGACAAACAAATGAATCAATTAGAGAAAAATTAAATACAAAAAATATAATACAGACATTAGACACATACAGAGAAGAATGGAAAAACCACGTCGAAAGAATGGACCATAACAGAATACCATACCAGCTATTACACTACAAACCAAAAGGAAGAAGAACCGGCCGACCAAGGAAAAGATGGAAGGACCAATAATGCAGTGCTCTAAGAAACGGAATAGGCTAAATAGCCTAAACCGTAAAGTTTATGATGATGATGATGATGAACAAATAACACTGCACCGAGCTAGAAAAATTTATATGAAAGCACATTTGACAGACAGTACACTGAATTTATCACAGGTGTCTTACCGACATGCCGTCTACATAAAAATCGCGCGAAATTTAAATTTTCAAAATAACGACTATACAACAGTAATCTTCATTTTAACCAAAATTTAAATAATAAATGTATTTTAATAACAACAATTAATTACATATTACATATTTTTAAATACACAAAACTCTTCAGTTCTGTTTAACTTGAACTGTGAACATTTCTTGTAGAAGATAAATCTGTCTAAATTGCTAGGTATATGTGCTTTCTTCCGTCCCGAAGAAGTCGTTTACGCTTTGGCAGCCTTGCATGATGACTCGATGCTGTTGGAATGAGCACCGGTTGTCAGGATCCTTGAAGTAACCGAATGGTTTACCTTCAGGTGATGTACCCAAGCCTATCAAGGCACTTGTAGGCTCTCCAAAAATCCGACACTTTCGTGGTGCCTGGTTCGATCCATTCCTTAATCAGAGGAATGAGGGTGCCCGCCCCACTGAAATAAATAATAAAATGTATAATTATTAATTTTACAAATCAAATTTTATACGATTCTATTTTTCGGGCTATTACATTTACGAATTAAATTTTATTCGATTTTAAATGCCACAAAATTTACCACTGTTGTGCACTCTCCACGCCACCAATAAGTGCCCATGAGGTGACGCCTGGTAAACGCCCGCAAGGTACAAATATGTCATTATCATTACCGAAATCTGCGTACAAGCAGATTGGCACACCCAGCAATAAGTAATATTCCGTGATGATATATTTATTTATTTTATACGATTTTATTTTTCGCGCCACGCCCGCTCGCTATTTCATTTACGAATTAAATTTTATTCGATTTTCTTTTTCACGCCACGCTAGTTGTTCTCCGGCGCACGCGTACCTTCGATCACAAGCGCCATCCATTTATGTATCAAATTTTATTTGATTTTATTTTACGCGCCGCGCTCGTGTTCTCCGGCGCGCGCGCGCCTTCGAACACGAGCGCCACTCATTTACGAATTAAATTTTATTCGGTTTTATTTTATACAATTTTATTTCGAGAGGTAATGGTCCTCGCATAACGTATATCCATCATATGATTGAATGTAATAGTAATTTACATTGAACGGTAAGTGAACCACATCCCTTAACGACGTGAGTCACATCACTTACCGTTCAGTAATTTGTAAATAAGACCTACTGTCTTGGAAACACTATCAGTAAATATAAAAAAAATAACCCGATCGTGCAAAAAATGTCTAACGATGCAAATTTTCACCGAGAATACGGGTATTTTAATGACTGCAATATTTTTGACGTTTCGTTTGACAGCCCAACTGGCAGTTGTTTGCGCCATTTTCTTACTATTTGCAGCGATAGCTGTTAAATTGAATGAAGCTTCCGGGAGCAGTCAAGAGATGACATTGCAGTACGATCCAAATGTCAACCATTTAAGTTTCTGTAGCCTGACACCATTAGTTAACGGAAACAATGACCAAAATGACATTCGACCAATGTTGCCTAAGAAACAACGAAGTTGGCCGCGAAACGAAATCTGATAGTACCTATTTTTCTATATTATAATTATAACAGGAACACAGACAGTCAAGTTGGCAATGCATAATATTATTATTTTGTGTCAGTGTATCGCTAATTCGCAACTGAAATTAACCTGTAGCCACCAAGCGGCAAAATACGAACCCTCCGAATTAGTAATGGCAGCCAATCACATCTCAGAAAATTATCAACTAAGTCGGCCATCTTAAATGAAACATATTATAATTAGGTTCATTAGTACACAGTGTAGGCACAACCAAATAGCCACTAAGATTATTTGACATTTTCAAGCGGCGGGATAGTACAGTGCTAGACTCTGGACCAAGAGGCTGCGATTTCGAATCCGGGTTAGGTTGGGAATTTTTTTCTCGATTTTTATCGACTGGCCTTGATCGGTATCTACTTCCTTTACCTTTCCAAATTACAAGATACATTTAACTTGGCAACCCCTAGCTATCGAGCACCGGCTAGGGGCTCTAACACACATGGTATTAAAGTATATCCATGATAGAGTAAAATTAAATTAGTGTGTTTGCCATAAAGTCACCCTAGGGACATAATTCGAAAGGAGTTCAAATCCCCAAATTAATACTCGTATACATACGAAATATACATACATTTGACATTTTGATTTTAAGTCTGAATTTTTTAGTACTGTATTTGAATTAAATTAAGTAAAATTTGCTTGTTTGTTACATTCTTTATTATCTTGCATTTTGCCTAACATGTTTACTTAAAATTACAAAATTAATGTATTAATTGTTAGTTGTGGAAAGTGTTGCTTCCAAAATAGTGTTAGAGAATAGTATATTGTGTATCGAGTGTAGAAAAGCATTAATTTCCATGCGAGTATAATGTTTGTGACACGAGACGTAGTCGAGTGTCGCAATTTTATATGAGCATGGAAATGAGCTTTTTAAACGAGTTACACACTATACTTTTTAGACGACCACAATAAATTTAAAAAATGAGAAACTTAATTTAATTACGATTATTTATTTAATCATCACTTACATTAAGATTATTTTATTTTAATTTAAATTTATATAGTAAAATTGGAACAATTTTTAAAAGTAATTGTAGGTTAGGTTAGGTGTTTGCTTGCTAGTTTCATTTACTGTCGAAGTATTAGAAGCAAACAAATTTATATTATGATTTTCATTTAATGAATTTCCATTTGATGAACATTCAGCGGGATTTTCCGGTACTGGAGACGTGAAGATATTTAAATTTGAACTTTCAACTGATTTTAAAATAGTATTTGCTATTTTCATTTTACTGCGCATTGAATTATCAGTATATCCTTTTGCTACTGTGCTACTCTTCCACCACCTCGTTTTAGGGTAGTTAAGTCACTTTCTGCATCGACCAGAAGAGTGACTGATGACCTTCGCAAACAGTGCCCGGTATATAGCTCAGGATTAGGTAGTTTCAAATATTTTGCAATATCTTTCGGCATATTACCAAATTTATTAATACCGACTACTTGTTTTGTACATTTTCCATTTTGGTAATTTAAAAAGAAGGCATTTTCTTGAATTTCCGGTGGTACTTCTTACATATTGTAAAAGTGGCCAGTTATAGTAAATTGTCTTGGCACTTTTGTTTTCGTGTCAGGAATTTATTTAATAAAGCAGAATCTAAATCACCTGTATCCACTTAATTTCAATTTTCGTAATTCATCCCTTCTGCAAGCTCCAGTAATACCAACAATTAGTACAACCTACATTCAATTAAAAATTAAAACATTAATTTTATGTAAACATAGTGTTCTAATCTCACATTTACCTTAGTTAATAAATATTTAATATCCGGTGCTTCATTTAAAAATGTATTTTATTGTCCTGTCGCCAGTACATTAAAAGTTTATAAGTAATTTCATACTTCTTCCTGGATATTTGGGGCAATAAATTAAGAGCCGTATTATTAGCTGCTTCAACAATGTCTGGTGGCGTGCAATCAATATTAGTACTGTGACTGTCACTCATTTTTATTAAAAATTGTAATTTTTAATTAAAAAGTAAAAAATTCACTAACTTTGAATTAATATTATTCTGTTTAGACTTAGGCCCGGTATTTTCACTTCCGAATAAAGTTTCGAATAAGTATTCGTTAAATAAATTTATTCTATATATTTATCCAACGAATAATTCCATTGCGTCTTTTCACACATTTTACACAAACAAATAGCTATCTGTCGAATAACTTTAACGTTTGTGAATTGGTAGCCTTGCAGAGTGAATTTGTGTCAGTAGAGAAGGATGGAGTTTGGCGTAGCCACGTTAAGCAGACAAGGATGAAATGTATCAACTACTTTTGAATCCGAATTTGTCAAAATTTTGTTTGACATCTTTAATGTCAATGTGATCTATATTATGCATTTTTAACCCCGGGAGACGGTAATTTAACAAGTGTACCATCTAATTCAGCACTCATATGCGGTAAGCGGGATATGTATATTGTAAAATTGTTCTTGTACTTTTTGTATATTTGTTTCAGTTCAAAGTAAATGTTTGTCAATGTATTAATCAAAACTATCCAAAATTCGAAAATATGTTGCCAGCGTCAAATGACAGGATCTTTATAATGATTTACCTATTTACTGGTTGAGATCAAATGCGATCCCCAATATGTGATCCTAAATTGTTTTCATAATCGGAACCTGTCAAAAATTATTTCATTATGTGGTTATGTTGCTGTCTGATGGTGTGTGATCGATTTCTCACGTTATTTATTAATTCATAGTTGAAAATATCATCATAATATTTAATATATCCATTTTGTTAATAAATCTGCACTATGTGGAAATGTAATGAACTTATGAATAAACGGTTATTCGCTACCCAAGTACCGAATAATTTATCTCGCGAATAACAGATGTTATTCTTTCGAATAAATTTATTTGCAAGTGAAAAGACGACAAAAATATTTATCCGAAGGATAAATTTATCTAAACCTTTATTCGCAAGTGAAAATACCGGCCCTTATTTAAATATTTTTTTCACAAAAACGTCGTCTTGTCAAAAAATCATCAACAGTGATAACCATAGCAACAATTAAGGAGAAGAGAGAACATCGGCTTATGTGGCATATTGGTTGGTTATTGAAGCGAATGGAAATAATTATATTTAATATGATTGGTTTTAGAGAAGACGGAAATAATTATTTCCATCCACAATTTTTATATCGTGGGCAATTGCTCCTTTTGACATATGATGTATCAAATCTAAATGAATAATTTTCTATGGTGGTCGTATAAAAAATGAATTATGTGCAAATTAAGGTCAAGCCAACTGCAATCTATCAAAACTGTGCTTGTGTTATACTCATGATAGCAACCACGTAAATATGCGGATATCGGGTTCTGCATTACTGCACTTGATTAAAAAATAAGCACTCTTGATAATGTGGGCTCATGTTAAAGCGAAATAAATGATCTTTCAAATAGCATAAGATCTGAGGTCTAGTTAAAAAAATAATTAAAAATTGCTAAGTGGTCGATTTCTATGCACGTAAGTGTACATTGAACATATCGGGTGACTACTGATCCTGATACAGCCTCGTTTGCCGTCATCGTCGGCGCCATGGTTGAAAACGGGTACATATTTCACACCAAGTATCCTCTCGCCTGTCACAAACTAATAATTTAAAACTGACGGAACTTTTCGGATAATTCTAGGGGAAACATTTACCCCAATTATCCTAACCAAGACTACGCCACTGTGACACGAGGGGCAGTAACGAGTTTCTTATGTTGGTTATTTATTTGAGATGGATACGGACATTCTTTGACAATTATACTATTTATTTTATTTGCACATATTTACAACTAGGCTGACGTATTATTATGAGTTGAACTAAACTTTATTAAACTAAACTTTTCCGGAATTACATTGTAACCCTGCGTGCCAGCGATTAGCACGCGCTCAAACTAAAACCCGACTACATATCTTCTTGATATGGGTATTTAAACAGAACAGACACTACATGTCTTTTCGACATGAGAGACAAACACAGACTACTAAAGCTAACAGGTTAACATCTTCATGAGTGAATATCTGAGGGGTTGCAGGGTACATATGGCATCCAACTATCAACCTTACATGTAGGTTTACAACAAGGACGTTGAAGAGAGGGGACGGGATAAGCAATATGTACCAGCGTTATCGAAAGAATGACGAAAATAGACTTATATGACTCTCTAATTTTCTATCTTCCTCTTTACTTTCTGCCATTCTGAGCCTGCGCAACCAGTGGTATTCAACCATTTGGAAATACGAATAAATTTAAAAATGCATATTTAGCATAAAAACACAATTATTACAAGGAAAATTAAGATAATTATTCTGTGTTTAATATTTCATTACTTTAAAATAATTTGAATACAAATTTAACTGTTTTGTTTGACACACAATACTTATTGCTTGTCATCAAACATTTTGGCTCTTCATTGAAGAATGCGCGGGCAATTTAAATTTATACTTTTTAAAATGCATTATAAAATGTAACGTGAAAGAAACATTCATATTACGAGAATTTGAGTTTTATTTTACTTAAGTATTAATATTTCTACTGCATTAATTTATCAAAATAAATACATGTCGGATTAATTTACATTATGACAAGATACTGTAAAAAATTCAAATACTAAATATAGAGCAATATAAGATACAAATACAAAATAATAGATTCTTGCTATTTCAAAAAGAAACATCCCTTCAACTATCTAAACATTAAAATAAATTAACCTTAAAATTCAAATAAATGAAAAATGCAGACAATGCATTTTAAAGTGATACTTACGAATAAAATGGATAGCCACACCCTGTTTTATATTTTCTTCTATAATATGCACAACTAAACCCCATTTTCACTACAATAAGAAGAAAGAGAGTAGTAAAGTTTGGTCACGTGGTCTACTGCGCAAGCGCAAAGTAGCACTAATCCATCTTCGTCTTTCTTTCGATAACGCGGTTTTGTAGGTAATTCGTATATACATGTCCCGTCCCTCTCTTCAACGTCCTTGGTTTACAATAACTTATAGACTTATTAATTGTCAATAATCTAAATGTGTAGTCCACTGACACCTAGACGTAAACAGAAAACATGATAATTATTTCTAAACGGAATTTTTACTTACAAAGATAAACAGAATTGAAATATTGTTATTGAAACTATAATTTAGAAGAGTTTTTAATACGGTTATTTGCTTATTATTGCTCTACACTTGACTTGTTGCACATCCAATCCATGGTCTAGTTTAGTTTAGACGTTCTGATTTTTAACGTTTTTTATAACTGTATAACGTATCGTATAACCCATTAATCCTATAATCACTGCATCTAACAGAGTTTCATTTGAATTAACGTTATTCATAATGAAATTTGCTTAATTCTTACAACTACTCCTGGAAAACAACCAGTGACGTAACAAGGGCGTGCAAGGCGACGGAACGCGTATCTCATGTAAATAAAAATATTAATAAACAAGCATTCTTTGTTTTACTTTTGCATAAGTCTGATTTTAAATTAATTTCTGTTGCCATCTCACGTTCGAACAAATAACTAATGGTGTGTGATGGATAGCAGCACTGTGCTTGGCTTAAAGTGGTAGATCTATATAGAGTAGATGATCAAGTCATAATTTTAATTGGTTTCGCGTTATAACTTAAACATACTTATGTGTATTTTTTATTGCTTTATATATTTACACTATGTACATGATGTTCATATAAACAAAAAGAAAATACGAATAGGCGCAAATATAATTATAATCTACCTAACCTAACACACAAAACTCGACCCGAATTTTCCAAGCGTGACTTGTGCGTTAAAGTGAGTGTTTTTTATTATACGTATTTAGAAAAATATAGGGCCCGGAAGATCACGTGACCTATCATATGTTTTGTCCCTTTTTACTTCAGGCTCGATCTTCAGCTTTGTCCCATGCTAATTTCTGACTGTACTTTATAACGCAGTGCGCATGCGTCAGTTTGAATAGCTGTCACATTTCTAGCAATATATCAAATGAGAGTAAAATGAAGACAATAAAATCAAATAAGTTTTTATTGAATTCTTCAATAATATAATATAGTGGAAGAGAACAATGTGATCATATATGTAAATTCATAAGTTTTGCGATCAGGGTGCTCTTCGTCTTCACTCTTGCTTCCTGAAATGAAAAAGCAAATATTACCAACAACAGTAATTGGCAATTTATAAATTTAGGGCTGATTAAGAGCTTCATCAACGACCTTCTATCAAATCTGGGTTATTGATATGTCACAGCAAAAGATATTACCATATACAGGGTGTAAATGAAATAAGTGCATTAAATTTAACCAGTAATGTAACTCGACGAGAGCAACAATATTTCTTAACTTTTTCTCGAAATCCCATATTTTTGTGATAATTGAATGCAGTAGCAATAGCTATGAAAAATTTTGTTTTAGCAATTGACATTCCTGTCAATTGTTGACATTAGTAATAAACTTGTTTATAAGGTAAAATTCTGTCAAAATGCGAGTACACAGACATTGTAATTACTTACCTATGGTTTATTTATTTATTTTTTTACTCGTATCTGTACTACATTTTACTTGACATCACGGTTGACATAAAGACAGTGTCATGGAGTTGCCAACGCATTTACACAGAGCGTTTCCAAATCATCACCAAATCATTCTGTTCTTAATATTCGCAAATTTGTTAATCTTGTACATCTTTATCACATCACAATACGGAGTGTCACACATGACAATTTTTAAAAAAAGCCACAGTTATATCCATAACATGTGCAAAAAGTTCTGTTTTCAGCACATAACAGACTTCAATTTTGGGAATGGCTCATAATGTTCATTAATGAGACTGAATTTACTTGGGAAGGTGTATTTATTATGCACAATACACATCTCGACAGACGAAAATGCTGTAAAAATTTTCATTAAAACATATTTGAGCGGGAACAATAAATGGACGACTAATTATTGGTACTTATGTACCTCTTTTAAATGGACAAAAGTTTGTACTTACATTTTTTGAATAACGTATTTAAACTATTATGATTTATCGACGATAAATAATCATCTCATAACCTAATAACTATGCTTTTGCTCTTCGTCTCGTTACCTCGTTTCTCCTTGTCTTCCACTATTCACATGTGATTAAAAGCTTGGTTCAATACACAACTTTATACTTTTGTTATCCAAAATTTAATTTTATCTATTTTAAAAATTGTACTATTACGTATTAATTAATAATAATGTTATTTCCCTTGATTCGTTTATTAATTACTCTGACTGTAAGTGTAACCGATAACCGACAATTTTTGAGCTGTTTGTATCTAACTTGAATACGGCAGCGCAGCCATTTGTTCTCTTTGTTCTCCATAGGCGGGTAACGAAATATGCAACAAATCTTTAAAGAATTTTAACTCAAAATCTAAAAGACTTAGAAAAAAAAGTTATTAAGAAATATTGTTGCTCTCGTCGAGTTACATTACTGGTTAAATTTAATGCACTTATTTCATTTACACCCTGTATATAGACGGCAAGGGAGCCACAGACAACGTCTCTCTTGTTTTTCACATCTAACCTACCTATACAAATTGTCACTTGTTACTTATGTTCAAATATGATTAGGTTTTATATCTTACCTCGATAATCGGTGCTTGATGGGATAGCAAACAGTTTTATATTACTGTCTAACGACAAACTGTTACACCCAACAACGAACTGGCATCGTTTGGAAAAGAATGACAATACTCATAAACAACAGAAAATAACAATAAAAGCAATAAGAACAAATAAGAAATCAACAAGAAACAAATAATAAAACACAATAATGGATAACAATAACAATCAATCGCTGTATGCCTAAGAACCGCCAAATATCAAAATGGCAACAATACCACGCTTGCGCACTCATTCTCAAAATTTACCCCTAGGAAAATATGAGAGCTATTCAAAGTGACGCATGCGCACTGCGTTATAAAGTAAAGTGTGAAGTTAGCATGGGACAGAGCTGAAGATGTAGTCTGAAGTGAGAAGGGACAAAACATATGATAGATCACGTGATCTTCCGTGCCCTATACAAGGTATGTAAGTACGCTGTCCGTCATTTTATAAACCGCCTAGACAACAATGAACTAGCCAGATTGTAAAACATCGCTATGCCAATGAAAGTTTGATAATCTGGCCGCGTCTTATTAAAAGGCGGGGCTACTCTCTGGCTAGGACATAAAATCTCATGACGACCTTTTCTGTATTCACAAATGAGACACCATACTTGAAGTGGGGACCAGACTGCGTTCTCCTTGTCGGAACGCTATTAGGTACGTTCTATCGGCGTCAGAAATATTCCTACTAGAATAAGAATATTTTTAAAGCAATAAAACGCTCAGTAGCAAATAACTGTCAAGTAAAAATATAAATACAATAGAACAGTGGTTATGTGTTATTGTTAGTTAACAACTAAAGATAACTTTGTATGTTTATGGATCTTTAAAATGTTGTTATGCAAATATTACAGAGATTATAATTATATAAAAATATATTAAATAATAAAAACGTAAAGGAGGTATTTTTGTTGAGCACAGTCTACTCTAAACATTCACAAATGTGACAGAAATATACGCGCGACAGTCGGCTAGTAAAATTTTGAATTTATCTCCACTATATATATCTTCCTACTAACGCTTTCAACTCGGAAGTTGGAATGATTCGTACGAATATTTCGATTTTTTTGACGCAAAAGAACGACCATTGGTGTTCTACTAGAAGAAGTAGGAAGATTTCTGACACCAATAGAAGTACCTATTTTATACTTTGTTTCACGTAAAAAAATAGTGATGAGAAGGTAGGTGCAGTTTGATCTTGTATTTTGATTGGATAATATCGGGATATTATCCAATCAAACAACAAGATCAAACTACACCTATCTTCTCATTACCATTTTCTTACGTGAAACGAAGTATAGTTAAATCTTATTTGCGAAAATTTATAAAACAAAAAAGACTAAAGATTGCTTATAGAAAAATCTGGTATAGCCAACACAATACCTCCCGCCATATACAGACCGAGTCACAAAAAATATTAAGCTAATCCTTATTTTTGGATTCGTGAATTTTACTCTAATTTTGCCAGTATAATACAATGAAGATTAAATTTTAAATACCGGGATAGAATATAATTCACTAATCCAAAATTGAGAATTAGCTTAAACTTTTTTGTGAAAAGTTAATTTTTATTAATCTAAATACATACCTATACCGGGTGGCGCTCGAAATCCGTTACATAGGCATTTAACATGGGAAAACCGTTTTTCCTAGCGCGTTGCTCCCCAAATTATTTTAGAAAAAAAATCTTCAAATAAAAGTTGTAGAACGTAAAATTTTGCATTTGTATCAATAAGCAAAATTAATTTTGCATGCTTTGTAACAGCAGAAATTAGGTATGAAAATGTCGAAAATCTACTCAAAAGTAGTGATAGCCATGGAATTAACAAAAAGCTTAACAAAGAAACGTGTGTTTATCTGTCATAAAATTTAATTTACTTTTTATTTATTTAATAAAATTATCACAACGTAAAGTTCTTAAGCAGAATAATAATTTAATTCTTCTATATTGTTCAAATACTCATTTTTCTTGACAAAAAATCACAATATTTGACATTTAAATCTTCACATTTGTTTGTGTTTTTTGTTTTAAATCCATGGCTAGCACTATTAAACTGAAATTTTAAAAATTTTCATATTCAATTTCTGGAATTACTAAACATACGAAATGAATTTTGTTTACTGATTTACATGCAGAATTTTAGATTCTATAACTTTTATTTGAGGATTTTTTTTCTAAAATAATTTGGGGGGCAACGCGCTAGGAAAAACGGTTTTCCCATGTTAAATGCCTATGTAACGGATTTCGAGCGCCACCCGGTATATTTACTTATGCTGGAAACTGTATTGATTTCCTTTCCTATTGTTCTACTTACTTTATTCTTTTTAAAACGTTACTATTATTAATTTGAAATGATTAGTTCTTTGACAGTGATATTTATCTGTCAGTTACAAATATTTGATATGAATAACTGCGTAACCAAGGAGTTTTGAAGCGTAGGATCCAGGATTTAAATTATAGATAATTTTATAAATTTATCCATAAAATATGTAGAAAAGGTATTGATGCAAATCTGTAGAAAATTTAATAATCTTCAATTTTTATAATAACATTAACACCGAAAAAATAACATTTAAAGGTATTTTTCGAAGAAAAACTATTTTGAGCTTCAAGTAAACTGCCATTTCCGGTTATCCGATTTACACCAAAATCTAATGGGCTCTTTCCATAATAGAAAAAAGTCGAAATACAAGGTTTCCAAATTTTCTGAATGATAGTATTTGAGTTAGACTGGAGGATCCACACATTCATACACACACACGCGCACACATCAAAATCTCGATATGCGATTTTTAGCACGATCCCTATACCTCCCTTACCAAGGATAGCGGGAGGTAAAAAGATGTTGGTGGTAAATTGGATGTCAGTTTCTTAGTATGAAAGCTAGAAAAATGAATATTTATTATACTTTTTAATTAAACATATTATTTTGGAATGTCTTTTTTATAATTATATATTTATGTTAAGTTTTTTATTTTATATTTATTTTATTTCGAATTTTAAATGGCACAAAATTGACCCCTGTGGTGCAGTCTCCACGCCAGCAATGAGTGCCCGTGAGGTGACGCCTGGTAAACGCCCACACGGTACAAATATGTTATCATTACCGAAATCTGTATACAAAACAGATTGGCACACCCAGCAATGGGTAATAAACCGTGATGATATTTTTATTTATTTATTTTATATTATTTATTTTGGATAATTACTCAATATTTGTTCAAATTTAAATTGTCCCTTTTTTCATTTAATACATACTAATATCCTACAATGCTATATATCCAGTATTGAAGTATCGATAAATGGGGACCCCAAGTCAATTTTGCGACGGGGCTTCCAATTTATATTTACGTCACTGAAAACAACGGTCACAAAATGAAGTTTAATTCGCTCTTCGGCACCAGTTCTCTTCTATAAGTTGTGCAACACTCCCAAAAACACAAAAAGTTATCAGTGGGATACACCAGATTACAAGGGTCGTTTTTATAAAAAAAAAATTGAAAAATTTATACAATGGGATATCGGCATTATTAGAAAATAAAAATTCTGATTATTGGAAACTCAGATTACTGAGACTCTACTGTGGTTCTAATGGGAACTTATATTTTTTCTGTTTGTTATAGACAGACCTATCATTATATTGTATCTTCTCTTACGACATTTGTTCAGGTATTGTTCATAAATTGGAAGCCATATATCACAAATCGAAAAATTAAAAGCGTTTACTGTATAAAAATTGCATACTTCAAACTCGGCTTCGTTTTAAAAACTTCAAAGTAGTAGTACCAAAATGATTCACATTATGATCCTTATAAATAACAATTATTGTTCCTGTGTTTGATGATCTGGTTTGTTCCAGAAGCAAAAAGACGCAAGCTGGAAGGCAGCAACTCCAAGGTTAGTATCGAAGTGAGCTAGCGTCGTTGAACCGCAGGGTTCCGTTTAGTCCACTCATCACACCCACCGTCCTACCTCACACCACGACCACGCTGGGAGATTGGGCTGAGAAGACTGTGGACTATGTGCGTCGCTCTTCCTATACTATGCTCTCGTGTTGTTCTCCCGTTCAGTTCAGTTCAGTGCCAACCAAACAAACTATGTCTTACCGTGCCGTACCTCCGTGCCTCGTATTGGAATCTTTTCATTCTTAAGTTTTCTAAAAAAAAAAAATCTATTTCTTTCTTCGAAAACCATCTGTGATAGATAACATACCTGTAAATTTATTAACGAAAAAGCAATAAGTTAAACACCAACACCGTTGGACTTTGGAATTAAATTAAATGGAAGATGGATGAAAGATGAACCATCACCAGATCGCCAGAAGATCTCGTCGAGTTTAGAAAGGATCCTTCTTATGAACAGTGAAATGACAAGACTTCAGCCCAATCTTCCACATTTTGTTATCACTACTGTGTGCGTAGGTGTTCCCCGAGGTAAGTATTAGTGGGTTAGTGCAGTGCAAAACCAGATGAACTATCAGTGTTTTTACAACATGTAATATTTATTGTATTGTGAAATTTATCTTTAAGTACAAACATTGTTATATATGTACTTGTGTATTGTGTTACATTGTTCCATATTGTCAATCACTGTGTAAATATTTTTCCAAAAATATCAAACGGGAGTTCTTAAAAAGACTATAGTTACCAGCTAATATTTTAGCTGTAAAAAAATCAAAATATCAAGCAATAAGTCGCATTTGGAAGTTTAAAGTTTTTTTGATGGTACCTTGATTACAAAAGTAATTCAAGACTGTTACAACCGATTAAATTCACATTGTATATAGGAAGAATACCTTGTTGATATTTTTGTGAGCATTATGCATAACATGTGTATATATAAAAATATTTAAAGTCAGTGATATGGATCAAGTGTGTAAAGTTAGGCGCAGCAGGAAGCCTGTCGCTGTCGCCTGCTAACATACGTGTCCATGATGTCTGTCTGCAGAGCTCAAAACACGAAGAGCGCAAGATTCAACACCAGGTGGATCAGTTCTTGATGGAGAAGCCTGAGAAGAAAGAACGCAGCTCCAAAACCAAGGACAAACGGGACAAGGTCACAGATGAAGAAAAAGAACTTAGGAAAGAAAGGAAGCTTGGGCGCAAAAGAGTACGTCTATCATTTATTTTATATTTATCCGGTATAGGAAGTTGATCCATTTTAATCCTGGGGGTTCTAATACTCACATACATTATTATGTTTTATTCATATTTTTGAAAGTGCAGTCTGTACATAATTTGTTTTAGAATATCAGATGTGCCAAAAGTTATTCAGAGATGAATTAAAAAAAACTTGGATTGTTTGGCGGCAATTAAGGAGAAACGAACGATGGTTTATAAAAACCTATATGTTATAACGGCATATTACCTACTTTTGGGTATGCCAATCTGCTTCTATTCGCATATTTCTGTAATGACGATGGATCTGTGCCGTATAGGGCGTTTATCTGGCGTCTCCTCACGGGTTCTCAAAGATTTTTTGGGGAGAGTATCCCAGGGACCGCTTTTGTCTTGTTTGAAAATTAAAAATATGACCTCATTCACAATGAAAAAATTAATTTTGTTGAAAATATAAACTAAATACGCGAAATTAGTAAACCGGGCAGAATGAATAATTTTGCATTTAATTATCCACTAGCGATATCTCTGATGACACCTTCTCTTCATTTTATTTCTTTTTCAGAGATGTACTTGTGTTCATATTAATTTTGATTTTATGATTAAAATCATCATTTTTGTTCTCCTGTTCGTTTTAACCAGAAAGTATAGCATTTTCTATCAGTCAGTACACATGCGCACTGGGTTAAACATCACTGCGCAACCGCACTTTATGTTAAATGTAAACCTCTATGTGAAAAGTTTGAAGTTTCTAAACTCTTGGCAACCTATAACTTTTTAAGTTGTTCGTTGTGAACGCTATAACGTATTTGCCTTTGTCAATGATTAATGGTTACGCTTAAGTAGAAGTCCAACTGCTTATTGTTTCATTATGAATGAGGCCTAAGTTTCAAGTTTGACGTTGGTCTGAATCGAACCCGGGCCATCCGAATCGCAACTGGTTATTTATGCTCACAGCCACGTTACACTTAAAAAGACCTTATTTATTGTTTATTATATTATTCTCAATGGACATTGATTCAAATCTCACGTATAAAACTTAAGTTTGATTTCTTTGAGTTCCGATATTACAAGTGTTAAATGTTTTATTAACAACAATAAAACTGTCCTAATATTATGGATGGTAACGATGTCTTTGTATTACATTTTTTACCTAAAATCGTAAATACAATGGCTGGTAGCACGAGCGTGGTTCTAACACTCGTTTTAACTAAAACCATGCCAACGACATGTCACGTACTTCAGGGTTATTACCAAAATCAGTGTTGCCAATACACTGGTTAACTCGAAAATGGATTGACAACAATATTCAATAAATTTGACTCCATTATTTTAAATTGTTTATACTAAAAAGAAGGCAAGACAAAAATCGTATTAAACACTTTTAAAAAATGCCGTCAAATTTATTAAATATGGCTGTCAGTACATTTTCGGCTTATTCAGTACATTGGCAACATCGATTTTGTTAATAACCCTGAAGTACTTGCGAAGTTGTTAGTATGGTTTTAGTTAAAACCGGTGTAGCACCACGCTCGTGCTACCAGCCATTACTTCTATTAATTAAAAAAAAAATAGATATCTTGTAATGTAACTAAAAGGAATCAGATTTCATATGATATTTTCAACTCATATGCTGTAAAGTTTTTTTTTTTTAGTAATCCTGTTTACAATTTTTATCTTTATTTTGTTAATTATGGAATTGTAGGACCGTCTGGAAGACCCATTAGTTCAAGAACAAAAGAGAAGACGAGATGAAGAGAAAGGTAAACATTATTATTTTTTTATAGATAAAATTATTAATATTTTTGTTTTAAAGCGATGAAAATGATGCACGCTAATGGAGAAATGATGGAACCTTCAGTACATCCCAGAGAAAAACATCATCACACAAGAGTAATAGCTAAAATAATTTTATATTTTTTATTCTTGTTTCAAATTTTGCGTTTTCAGGACAAATCTCCGTACGCAAGAGAACGAGAGAGGTCCCACGACAGAGCTGAACTTCGAGATAAACAATATCCTTTTTAAGCTTATCTATTTTAGGAAACTATATCAATTCTGTTGTTTATATTGGATACAGAAATTTTACATTCACTGTATTATAAAATTAATTAATCATGGCATAAGATGGGGAATTCTAATCTAGTAAAATTTATGGTAAAAAAAGTGTTATAACATTGTGGATTTTGTTAAAAAATAACGGAATGTAAAATAATCAAATTTTAATTTACTAACATGAGTTTTCTTGCAATTTATTTTGGCGCTAAAAATATATCACGTGGTCTGTGACGTATGACAGAGTGATTGATGACATTTCTAACAATTTTTGTACATAAAACTACACCATTAACAAGAAAAACTTTTTCTGCAATTGACGCGTTGTCAACTGTTGTTTGTGTTAGTTTTATTACGTTTTATGTGGATACAAGTTTTCTATTTCTACAATATTTCTTAAATGTCATCAGCTTCTTACGTCACATCCAGCAAAATTCAAATTTTCAAGTAAAATTGAAAAGTTCATATTTCACTCAAATTAAATAAAAAAAGAACTCAAAATTTTAGATGTAATATACATTGTGAAATAAAATAAATATTAGAATACCCCACTCCAGAATTGAAAGAAAACAAAATAATACATTTTATTTCCTTAACTTCTATGCACTCGAAGATCCAGTGAAGGAAAAAGAAGGTGATAGACCGAAGACGCCGGATCCGACTAAATATGGCGATTACTTCAATTTCCTGTCTGTATAATTATTTTATTGAAAATATTCATGTCCATGTTGTGAAATAATGTTTTATTTTTAATACATAATATTAATCAGCAATTTGACTGATCTCAGAGAATTATGTTTATATAGCTGAATTTTATACATTCATTTTAAATTGGGTACATAATATTGTGTTACTAGACATTAGCAACCTATATATGAAATGACGAATAAATATTATTTCATCTATAATTTTTGTTCTTTAAAATTAAGCACAAGAAAGTGAGATACAAAGATTTATTTAAAACACAATCATACAATATTACACACATAAAACGGTAGAAATACAAAATATAAATTTTGTAAAATTTATAATCGTTGCAAATTTGAAAATATTGGCCTCTTTGTTACTTATTGACTAGACTTAGGCACAAAGTGATAATACATAAATTTCTCTTTGGTTAAGTTATGTAAATATAATTTTTTTATAATACTTTTAAAAATATAAATACATAAGTTATTAAGTACACAATATAAATATTTATAAAACTTTTTAAGTAGCTTCAGCCTTTTAATTCTACATTTGTGAAGAACTCAAATTTAATCACATCTTTTTATTAATTAAATTAGAGTGCTCCTCGTAAAAAGTTGAAATTTTTGCAGGTAAGTATAAAATATATCACATGTACTTTTGAACTGTGACTAGCATTTAAGATGAAATTATTGCACTATCGTTTCTTTATCAATGAAATTTAATTGTGACCGTAGAAGTCCACAAAATTCTTCACTTTTATTAATGAAACATTTCCTTTTTATCTTGTGTTTGTCTTGTTTGCGAGGGTTGACTTTTCCATTTGAAATAATGGGTTTAAGACTAGGCATTGTTGATTTGTTTTTCATAAATTTTGACTCTATTTTGTTCAGGTGTACCTTATTCTCATGTTTTTGTAACAGAAAGTTTCTCGTGAAGCTCGCATCACACAGTTTACATTTAAATGGTCGCTCACCAGTATGAACAAGTACGTGACGTTTAAGATCGGTTGACCATCCGAAAACTTTGGTGCAAAATGAGCATGGATATTTTTTTCTGCTTGTAGTTTCCGTAAGTATGTTGTTCTTATCGTACCGTTTGTCGCTTGAAGAGTTATTTTGATCTTTTGTTTCCATGCTAATTGAACAGTATTTAAGAGGGGTGAATTCACCCAGAAATTCAGTTTGTACATTGGTATTATTGCTGTGGCTGTCGAATTTATTGTTTACGTCGCATAAATTACTTTTATACTCATTTGCAGCATCCAAATGATTTAAGGTTAAATCAACTACGTTCGTCGTCTCATTTTTAACTTTACTTATATTTATTGGATATAAATCCGGTAGCCCTTTCTTTTCCGATTTATAAAATAATCCATTTTTTATTCCCTTATCATTTTCTTCAGTATTTACTTGGCTGGCATGTAAAGCAAAATGTGTTAATAAATTCGATGCTGAATCAAAGTATTTGTTGCAATCTGAGCAACAAAATCCTAAACAGAATCATTCTTAATTATTGTTATTAATATTTTGATTTTATTCATTTACCTGTATCTAATTTATCTGTAGACATTTCTTTCAATCAAAGGTTAGGTATGCGTTTACAAACTACAAGATAGTGAGATAATTTTATAATTTTTCATTTTAAATTTTATTCAAATTAATTTTCATACAAAAAATATATACTTTATAATTACATTGGTAAAATTTTATTTTTTTTGTATGTCAACACCACAACCTGGAGTTCACGCAACGATCTAAGAAATCGGAACTTCCTGTCCAATAGACCGTTATGGCCGCCATGCAGGTCGGTTGTATAGCCGCCATGTTTGATAACGTATGCCACATCAAAATTTGCTTTCATCGTTATTCGTGCAAGTAGCGCAAAATTGTTTACATTTTACTATAGTTTTATTATTCAAGTTTGAATTGTGCGTTTTGTACATGCATTTTAACATATCTACTTTTATAGAATTTTACCGTTTCATTGTTGCAAAAATGATTGTTGACAACAATGAGTTGATATTAATTGTTGGTAACGTTAATACTCCGAGAAAAATAATAATTGTATTCTTTATTGTACGGATAATATAAAAAAAAAATTATTAGCCCTAAAACGAAAATATTAGTTAAATTATTTAACAAATACAATTTTATTATCAAAGAGATTGTATTCTGTACCGCCATTTTGATTTTTGAAGGACGTACTTTTCAGGTTTTCGAATACAGTAATGGCGTCTCTTCCTTGTTACTTGGTATTTACATCGTAAAAAGCATTTGTTTTTAAATAGTAACTATTGATTTAAAGCATTTAAGTTAAGTTATCAAAGTGTTTGTTGTGTATTTTTGTGTTAGTGGAGAAACATTTCTATAGTGTAGTGAATTTATTGTGGAAATAACACGTGAGAAGTTTACATTCATAATAACAACTGTTGTCAAAGCGTGATGTCATGCCGGTAGTATACGTCTGTGGTATGCGAATTATGAGGTAAGTGTAAATAGTTGAAAATCGTGTAACTTTTACTAATATTTAATCATTTATTATAATATATGAGCGGAAATAAATTAACTGTTCTATTTTCTGTAGTTTAAGAATATTTCTGGCTGTTAGTAACAAATTATAATGTTGTATTTTTCCACCAGATGTCATATAGTACATGGAAATGGCAAGCGTCTTTATTCAATGAATAATTAAGGCATATTATTTATATAACGTTTGTTATGAAAAAAACCTGTCTGTCGCCATTATTATTGATTGGCAATAGTTTATATTTTTGAAATGACATACTTTCAAATAATATTATATTCGTTTTTAATATTCTTTTTACATTTGTTTTATTAATTTGACATTGTTATTTACATTTGATGATAGGCATGTGTTATCATTTAATTATTGTACTCCATTATTCTGAGGACACATAATTAAATAATATTTAAAAATAAAAATAGTTTTAGTATTAAAGGTTTTGCAATATTATTTTACTTATTATTTAAAAAATAATAAATTGTTAAAAAAAGATATATTTATGTAAATGTAGTTAATTATTGATTATTTAGATTAGTACATTTATTTACAAATGTTGTAATTTAATTATTGATTTCAGATAATTGTAATGTTGGAAATGATGCCCGGATCCATAATAGACAAAACAAATAATAATTTGAGCAATTTAGTATGCGCACATTCAACTATAGAGCAGAAAACAGACCTAGGAAAAGAAAGCGTTATGGATGCCACTACAATAAGGAATGAAAACCCAGTAAGTTATCTTGGTTTACAAATAAATAAAACAGAAGACATTGTAATTTCATCAGAAAAAAATCAAATGAATAAGGAATTATTTTCTAATGAAACATTTAATAATGTAAATGAAGCTAATCTTATTTCACAAGAAACAAATGAAAATTCACAACAAACAATTGCAACCAATGTTGTTTCTCTTAAAACATCTGAAACTCGGGTTGTTCCTCACGAAACAACCGGAAATAATATTATTATCCAAGAAACAACTGAAAGTAATGCTGTTTTAAACAAAAAAACTGAATTTGTAATGGTACCACAAAGAATAAGTAATGAATCTTTTGCCGTTTTGGATGAAACAATTAAAAATAAAGTTGTTTCACTCGAAACAACTGAATGTAGTATTATCTCGCAAGAAACTACTGAAAGTAGTATTATCTCACAAGAAACTAATGATAAAGATATTATTTCTCAAGAAACTACTGAAAGTAATATCTCGCAAAAATCTACTGAAAGTAATATTTTTTTGTCAAAAACAAATCAAACAGTAGATAATAATAATGTTTTGTCAAAAACAAATGAAACTATTATTTTTTCGCATGAAACAACTGAAAATAATGTTGTTTCACTAGATATAGTTGAAAGTAAGCAACTTGCTGAATCTGGTAAAATTTTAAATACAAATTGTGAACTTAGTAATGAGAAAATGGAAACCAATAGTACAAATTTATTAAGTAAAAGTAAGACAAAAAATAAAGAGAAGAAACTTTCATCATTCCTAGAGCAAAATAAATTAACAATAAATGATTTGCTACCAAAACTGAAATATTTTAGAAGACAAACCAAAGATAAAAGAAAACCAAATTGTGTGCTTTCTCTCAAACTAAATAGGTTTTATTTTAAAAGTAATAAACCAAAATGGTCCAGTCCCCAACGGGCTAGTAAAACCACTACTAAAAAAGTTAATAAAGAAAAAGAACAGCCATTAAATATTCAGCAATCATCTACTAGCAGCTTGGACGACAAGAAAAACGAAGAGGATTCACACGATAAAATGATTCCGGATTTTAATACAGACGACGATATTAGGAACAAAATCAAAAAACAATTAGAATTATTACGGCAAAGTAAAAAACGGGTTTTCAAATCACAACCAGAAACGGAAGTTTTACCTGAAAAATCATCCCCATACATACCGGAAAATACTCCATTAGAAGAAAAATCGAAACTAATTCCTTCAAGTCTTGATGAGGTCGTGTTAAGTAAAGGAGACGGCGAGTTGTCCATTGTTAGTGTAGTGGGAGGGTATTTCTCTGACGATGACTCACGCCACAGTATAGAGAATGCAGAAGACAAAAGAGAATATTCTACTTTAACAAAAGGACTATCGATAACTGACATACTCCTTAAAAGAGAATTTAATTCAAATTTAATAACACCGACAAAAACTCATGATATAACAAAAATAAAAGGATGGAGGACTAAACATTTTACTAGTTTAGCTGACAATGAAGAAACAATAATTGAAGAAGAAGAAGAAGAGAAAGAAAAACAGGAAGAAGAAACGAAAACAACTGTTCAAGTTCAAGAAACAAAAAATACAATAGAAAATCCAATTCCGAGTACGAGTTCCGGTTACAAAGATAATAAAATTAAACCGGATAATATACTTAAAACTGGAGAGAATTCAGCCGAAAAAAATACAAAATCTGCTTTTGTTAGTGATGTGCTCGATTCATTTTTATCCAATCATGCCGAATTGAAAATTAGTTATGAAGTACCGAAACTTGTAGCAGAAGAAGCAATATCGAAGCCTCAAAGCGAAATGCCTGTGGGAAATAACGACTATTTAAAAGTTGTAAATAAATCTCCGTATAAGAAAAAAGCAGCCAACAAAGTTTCCAAGCCTAAAACATTGGCGGAAAAACGTAGGATGTTAGAATTAGATCGACAAACCAAACTCTTACATGATATGGAAACAAATGAAAGTATTTACATGAAAGAGTTAGAATACTGCGAGAAAAGAAATAAAAATGATGTCGCTAAAGATGTACGTGAAAATTTACTAGCGAAAGAAATTCCCTTCAGTCGATACTGTTGGAATATGGCCACAAAACTCGACAAAGAATCTAGACAATTTGTAGTTGTAAATGGAAATAAAATCCGCATACTTGGTAGTTCTGGAGGAAATGATATTATAGTACCTGATGAAGTTAAAAGGAAAGCTTCAAAAGCTTATAAACGTGAAGTGTCGTACAAACCTGGGCCATTATCTAGGAAACATAAACTCATATCAAATAAAGAAAATTGGGAATGTAAAGTTTTAAAAATGCCCAAAATTAAATTAGTTGTTTGTCCGGAACCAGGAAAGCCATTACCACTTGTGGCTGAACAGTATATACAATTATATAGAGGGGAAAACGGTTTTATAACTGACGAATTAGCCAAATTTGCTGTTTCAGCCGTTCGTACCGCCAGACCCGTTAAAGATAAATTTGAATTTGATGTACCATACCGAAACGGACAAAACAAACTTTTATTTAGAAAAAAAATATTCAGAAGTACTTCCCATGACAGGAAAAAAGAAAGATTACTCATGTTTAAAAAGGAGTACACACATATTGACGTGGAAGACAGTATTAAAGCAATAATGTCTGAAATGTTAACCTGTATAGACAACCAGGAATTAGACAAATTTGTTATTAAAGATGACCCAGATTTGAACAACAAAAAAGACAAATATATCGACCGTCCACCCAGTCCAATCGACCCTCGAGTTCAAGCTATTATTAAACGACCCAATGCCCGGAGAAGCAAAAGTACTGTAGAATTACGTCGCCTGAACGTCCACGTAATCGAAGTCGACGTTAAGGAAGATGAACAGGAAACCGAGTCTTGCAATAAAGATTTTTGCAAATTAGGATGTGTTTGCAAAAGTTTGAGAGGGGCTTCATCTCTAGTTCCCGAACACTGTGGCAAAGTTAACTGTATGTTGGAATGTTCTTGCAGTTTTAATTCTTCGCAGCGAGGTCATCACTCTATAACTCTTCCTGCAGGCACCGATCTTCTCTCTGCAAGTACTGTTGTCCGTCTTCAAGACGAAGTCAAGAGGAAATTAGCTAAAGAGGAACGAGAATTTGCTCAAACAGTTATTAAAGCAAACAATCAAACAATTATGGTTGGTGGTGGAGTTAGAGAACGGGCAAGACGCGTTCCAAAAGTCCCCAAAAAATACAGCAACTTTGTTTCCCGACAAAAAGGATTCTCATACGAAAAATTAGTTTCATCTGGTTTACTAGAAGAGGATGATGATTTTGAAAGTCAAATTAGTAGACAAGCCATACAAAAAGCTAAGGAAGCTGCTAAAAAAGAAGCCGAACAACATATTGTGGAAGTAGCACTTAAAAAACCTGTACCTATTTGGAACAAACAAGTTAAAAAAATGCCTGATGTTCAAAATTGTCATATAAGAATTACAAAACTAAAATTAGATAACATTGTTCCATGGTGTATGGTTCACAATTTGTATAAATGTCATTGCTCTGGTAAGGCATTATTCGAAACAACTCCAGTCAAAAAAGACCAGAAAAAAGAAGAACTTGAAAATGAAGATTATATATCATATGCTCCAAGATTCCAGCCGAGACAACCCCCAGATAATCCTCCTCCTACTATTACAGATCTTTCTGAGAAATATTGTGCGAGAACTAGAGCAATTGGTACGAATTATTACCAAGCAAGAAACAAATCTCAAAGCTTTAAAGCACGATATGCTTTAATAAAGCTTAGAGAAACTCAAGCACAACAACTTAGACAAGAAATTTTGAATGCAAAACCTCCAGAAGAGTTGCAAAATTCCAACTTTAATGATAATCAAGATTTATTAGTTCCGGCTCCGAAAAAAACTAATAAAAAGATAACTTTAGTTAATGTTAAAGATATATTAAAAAGAGATGAAAAACCGAAGCCAAGTCCTAATCCATGCCATGTTGTATCTGCTGCTTCATTTATCGACTATGAACGTTCATTCTTGGGTTTGCTAACACCGTCTAGCGAATGGTTAGAAAAATTCCATAAAATGCTCAACTTAAATCTAAATACTGTTATTCGCCAAATTCGCTTACTTGAATGGGCTACGTTAATACAACGTCAAAAATCAGGATCGTTGCAATTATGGTTCAACAATAAAAAATATAATAATATCATTTTAACTGAAGACAGAAAAAGACCCTCTAAATGTCATATGAACATCAAAACATTTGAGAAATGTACGATACAAAACTACAAACTTCCAGAAATTATTACAAGCATATACAGTAACAGACTACCAGGAGTGGCTACAAAAGATACGGAAACTTATGTAATTTTGGTTTATAATGGTATTTCTTGGGAAGCGAGAGGTACTATAGTCTTAAACGACACCAGTGAAATGTGTAGACAAAGATTAGGACATAAACCAACTCCTACACATATTTTAAATCCAGTATTAATTTTTGAAAAGATTTATACACCGATTTTACCCAAAACGCAGCCAACTACACTACCAGTTGTATCGCCAACTGCGTCACCGATTGTATCGCCAACTGCGTCATCGATTGTATCGCCAACTGCACCACCAACTCCGCCAATAACTATAACAAATGCAAATCCAAACATTGTAATACGATCTACATCATCAATTTCTGTGGAAGTTGTGAATAAAGTGAATAATGCAACTCCTATTAATAAACCACCTGAAAGTGGATTAGAAATTACCAAAATACCTATTCAAAATCAAAGTAATCAGAACATGGAAGTAGTTAAACCAGCAGTTAAAAAAGAAAAACATATTTTGGCACCTCTTCCCACTGGATTTGGAATGAGTCGTTGGTTCATGTTAATTCTTAAAAACGATTTTTCCGTTATTAGAATCTCGTTTTCAAATTTTCATATCAAATATACTCATTTAATAACAGCTTTAGAAACAGCCAAAAAGAATAGAAAAACTGTTAGAATTCGTTCGCAAGATAAAAACGTTGATAATCCCAATAATTTTGGAGTATACGCTCTCCCAGGATTTCCAGACAGGATATTTTTTGGCCCATATAGCGTAGAAGCCGAACATGGATTAGAAACATTCAGATATGTAAACGGTAAATTAGTTAATACGAAAATATATCATAAAATGAGAGGATCTATTGAGAAGAACACAACTGGAATTTGGTATTTTCATAGTTCGACTGTTCAGAACAACTTAGTCCTAGAACCACAAAAGGATAACGCATCGTCAGGTAGTGACTGTTCTACAGAAATGACAAGTGCTGAACAAGCTGTTAAACCTCACATAGAATTTGTAGATTTGACCGAAAACGACAGTGATAATGAAGATAAACCAGCAATGGATCCATTATTCAACGTTCTATCGGCAGATTTTTCCAAAAAAGTTTCTGGAGATATAACCATAGAACCAGTATACGACAATGTTCCCAAACCAACTGTACATGAAGTTAAAAAGAATGATGTTGTCATACAACCTATAAGCCATGACGATACTGCAAGATTATCAGTTATTCAAAAAGAAAATGGCTTGAAAAAACGTAAATCATCGCCAAGTGTTCCTAAACCAACTCTTATCGACAGTATAGAATTGGATGACGATGAAGAGCCTCCAGAAAAAAGAAGACATTCAGACTCAGTGAAACAAGTTCCAGGATTGTGCCCGATTAGTACAATGCAGAATATAAATAATGATGTTTTGAAGAAGAGAAAAGTTATATATGTTATAACAAACATTCCAGGCGTAGGATATTTTGAGATAATAATAACTGATAAGAGATCTATGAAGCTAAATATTAATGGAAAAGCAGCAATGTTTCCTACAATCAGTATGGCGTTGACTTGGCTTCATCAGTAAGTATTATTATTTTTAATATATGTACACGTAGTGATCCTACAACATTTGTATACACAAATCTTTGTATTTTAATCTAAAGCTTCTGAAGTGGCAGTTTATGTTACATACACTAAACATAAAACTGTCTATTTTAATTCTTTTTAGTATTTACCTATCTAATATTTCCAAAAGTAGATCAAGGGACAGAAATTCTACTTATTTCTTCACAAAATTTTTAACCTGCTATAAGGCATTTTGTTTTAGTTTTCCACAATATTTTTTATCAACTTTATAAAAAAAATTAACTTTTGTATTCCACATACCAAACTTTATTTCATAAGCATGCAACTATTAATATTTATAATTTTTTGTTATATGATATTAATATTTTTTTGTTTTTATTACTCTTTAGATTATTCCGAAGATATATTTACTTTATACCAACAGATGTAAAAGTAAAATTCTCAATTTTGGAATCGACAGATGCGCCAGAAATGTCCAAATTTAATGAAAATTTCTTAAATGGATATCATGTAAGTATATTTAATTTTATTTCAAAATGGGTTCATACGAACCTTAATCCATTTTTGCAACCATCATTCTTCAGTAAATATTCTTATTCAATCATAGTACATTGCTTGTATAGTATAAATGCAGATAACTTGAAGGACGATGGTACGGACATCACAGCAGGCATTTACCGAACAAATACCACAAATACAAATACCTACACAAATATAAAATGTTTCGAAGAACCAGAGTTGTATTGGAAAATTTATATTTTCTTACTGTATTTGTAAAAAAATATTTATTTTATATAAACTAGTGTACACCTGTGATAATATACGCACATTTTGTGCGTATCCATAGATATAAAATACCAGTCATATTACACTAGTGGAATATGAAATATTCGTATTACATTAGTGGGTAAGATTTTAAAGTCGTATTACATTATTGTAACGTTTTATTTATTTGAGTGAAGTGTAAAAATCAAAGAATTATTACTAATTAAAATAGATGTTTATTTATAAATAAATATTAAAAGACAAGAAAAATGGCTTACTATGGTTAAACAATTATTAAATACTAATTTAAGACTAAAAATATAATTAATTACTTAAACACTAACATTATTTATTTAAACAATTAACACGACTATTTATTTTCACGCTATTTATTTTACTGTACTCTCGTACTTTTATTTAACTAACTGTTCATTTATTTTACTACGCGTTCTAATCTTAGAATGTCGGTCTGTTGCAGACTCTTATAAACTGTTTACGCGATATTTGTATCTCTATATTCATATTACTATTTATTTATATCACATATTTGTATCACCAACTGTCCGTATGCCGCAATTCTCCGAGTATCCACTCCAACTCGCTGTTACTGTCCTCGTATTCTATAGATTCCCAATACTCGTCAACACTACCGAGTATTCATTTCCCAATATACTAGTAACTTCCCGACTCGCCGTTACTGCCCTCGTATACTATAGCTTCCAAATACTCGTCAACACATACATTTGTTACAAGTTATTAGTAACTTTCCGAGTACTCCACTCGACACTACTGCATACGATTATCACGATACTACTATTCTACTAAACTCACTAACTTCCACAATTAACAAAACCCCACAGCCTCTGTATACTCAACCCCCGATCACATAACAAATGTTATGTAATGGAGGCTCAACTGAATTAACTGCTGGGCTTCACTAATGGAACTCAACTCGTCAACTCATCTTAGCAGACTATGTAAATATGTATGTAACTAAGTAACGGGCAGAGCTCCGTCGCTTTTATATAGCTGTTCATTACCTTCTGGAAAAGTCTCGAACATTCTATCGATTACAAAAGGTTCAGGCGACCGGAAGTAATTAAACACGTCGAGACACGTTTGTTTACGTCATCGCTAAACTTAGACGCTTGCTCAGCGTAGCGGCGGTGATCACATGTTACATTATCAATACTTTTATAAACGTCTGTAGTTAAATATTGATTGATAAATTTACTCTTAATTCAACTTATTAATAAAGAAATCAATTAAACATGTAAACGTGTGACATCAACTAATCAACATTTGACATATCATTACAGTTTCCGATGAAACGTTAACGTCTGTGACAATATATGTATTATATATTTATAATCTGTAAAATTGATAGTTGTAGATAAAGTATAGTATTTCACTCGCATACAATGTAGGCTATATTACTCTCGGATGATTACAATATACGCCTACGACTTGTATTCTTAACTTCATCCTCATATTCGTTAAATAATATACTATTTTTTTAAGACAAAAGAAAGTATAACCTGTATTGGGATATTTCATTACGTAGACATGGCGTTGTGCACCAACAAAGGAGCACTTTTGTTAAACTTCTATAAGCATATTATTGATGTCAGTAGTTTTTCTTTGATTCTTCTTGTAGTTTGACTTTTTCTCTCAGTGTTATTATTATTATTTCAGGTACTTATGTAGAGCATATTTCCTTGTTGTTCCATATTTCGCCACTCGGTTCGCATTCTTATTGAAATATCCCTATAACAATTATAAAATACATACATATTTTTTCCTTCCGCTACCCTTGGTAAGGGAGGTATAGGGATCGTGCTAAAAATCGCATATCGAGATTTTGCTAAATGAGCACGTTTTAAGGTCCCTAGACTCCAATTTTAACATTTTCACGATGATGTCTGTGTATATGTATATGTGAATCCTCCACTCTAATTCAAATACTATCATTCTGAAAATTTTGAAACCTTGTACAGTGTTCATAAAAATTTCTAACTCGGAGTAGGCTATGAATAAAAAAATGTATGCCAATTTAATAGTTATTTGTGTATCAAGGCCGCGAAATCACTCTTTAGCGTACCGAGAGAAAAAAACAATCTCGAGGGCGCTAAAGGATTTCGCGGACAAGGTGTACACAATATTTTTTGTGCAACCGCAAAAAATATGTAATTACAAATTTTATTAATTTTCAACAGTGTCATTATAAATAGAAAGTTAGCTTTCAAGGTGGCTATGGGTTTAACATTTGATAAACAAAACCATGCAATTCTCAAGTGTCAAAGTGATTGTTTGCCTAATTTCGCGGCCGTTACCATAACAACGGTCGCGAAATCCAATTTCGCGGCCTGTATTGCGGCTGCGAAATGCTTATTTCGCGTCCGGTTGCACAAAAAAATATTTAATGTCGGTTAGACATGAGATATTGTCAAAAATGTTATCTAAAGAAATCAAAGATTTTCTTCTTGAATCTTATATTAGAAATGGAAACAAATTAAAAAACGGTGAATGTCAATATACTGTATCCTTCATTAGTGTCTTTTCTCCTTAAAATTACATTTCAAGATCTATTTTGACATCTTGACTTTTGAATTGAATTATGATCAGACATACATTTCTCTGTTCATAGCCTACTCCGAGTTAGGAATTTTATTGAACACACTGTATTTTGAACCTTTTCTATTATGGAAAGAGCCCATTAGGTTTTGGTGTAAATCGGATAACAGGAAATGACATTTTACTTGAAGCTCAAAATAGTTTTTTTTCGAAAAATACCTTTCAATGTTATTTTTTCGAGATTAATGTTATTATAAAAATTAAAGATTATTAAATATTCTGCAGATTTGCATTAATATTTTTTTTACATATATTATGGATAAAGTTATAAAATTATCTATATTTTAAATCCCAGATCCTCCACTTTAAACAAACAAAACTCCTAGGTTACACAGTTATTCAAATGTATGTAACTGACAGATAGATGTCACTGCCAAGGAACTAATCATTTCAAATTAATAATAGTAACAATTTTGAGGTTAAGAGGATGCAATAATTTGTTCTATTATGGATGATTGGGCCTTAGGAATCCATGAATAAATGTTCATACGTCGTAAGATGTATTAAAGAGACATTTATATACAATAAATGTCTCTTTAGTACATCTTACGACGTATGAACATTTATTCATGGATTCCGAAGGCCCAATCATCCATAATAGTATAATAATAGTAACGTTTTAAAAAGTAAATAGTACAATAGGAAAGGAAATCAATACAAGTTTCCAGCATAAGTAAATATGTAGCTATGTATTTAGATTAATAAAAATTAACAATTCGCAAAAAAGTTTAAGTTAATTCTCATTTTTGGATTAGTGAATTCTATTCTATTCCGGTATTTAAAATTTAATCTTCATTTTATTATAAAAAAGGTAGTTACTTGGATTAGATTAGACTATATTTTAAGAAATAAACTGCCAAAATTAGAATAAAATTCGCTAATCCAAAAATAAGGATTAGCTTAATCTTTTTTTGTGACTCGGGCGGTAAATGGCGGGAGCTACTGCGTTGGCCACACCAGATTTTTTGTTGTCAGTTTGACGTTTTGAAAAATTTAGGCAATCGTATATTGATATAAAAATAAATAAAGTATCTTTGGTAATTTACATTTTCGCACTTGTGTGGAAATTTACAACATTAATAACTCAAATGAATATGCAAATCAAAGACGTATATAATTTGTTTCAAGATATTTGCAAACGTACCTGCCTCGACTTACGCAGCGCGTGGCTTCTTAAATGGGCTTGATGGGTTACATGGCAGGGTTGTAACAAAATATTTGAAATTTAGCACACGAAATATTTGCGTAGAATTTAATGTTTCACTTGTATTTTAAGAAATACGGAACAAAGAATATGACATTGCACCAAATTTTCACAAATTATAAATAAAACCAGGTATATTAATTAGTGGGATTTTGACTGAGAAAGTACCTCTACATCGTTTTCCAAAATTTTTCTAATCCTTCCCTGACGCATAGGACAAACTGCAGCGGAGTAGCGGAAATTTAAACACGAAAACTGGAATACAAACGTGCACAATCTAGTTTGTTGTATTCGTAGACATAAAATAATACTTTAAAATATGAATTTGAAATACTCTTAAGTATTCAGAAATACTCAGAGTACGTTTCATGTACTGAAGGGAAAATACATGGAAGAAGGGGAACAGGGCGACGAAAATTTGGAATGTTAGCGGAAATTAAGGACAGGCAAAATTACGAGAGGCTGAAGAGGCACGCGTAGGACAGATTAAGCTTGGAGACATTTCCGTTGAGACCTGTGGAAGGACAAAATCTACATAATGATGATGAAGTACTTTTTAGAGTATTGAGTACGAGTATTTAGATGAAATAACGCAAGTATAAGTAAAAGTAACAGATCAATACAGTGTACAAAACTTGGACTTATAAACAGTACTGTCGCGTAAATGTACTCACATATTCTGATTTATTTTTTCTCTTGAAAGAATAGTTGAAATGAAATATGTAGTTGTATATTTTACACCTTACAAGTCTTTAGAATCAGAGATAATTCTTTATTAGTTGTCTTTAATTTCAAATATTTTAACGCTGACGTCACAGCTTCACGGATACGGCAATCGAGCTCTACCGGTTTAGTTTGGAACTATGATTGTTTGATTTGGTATTAATTAAATAAATGTTTTATTTACGTACCTTATGAGTTATTAGTGTGCGTGTGTGAGATAAATGTCTTTGTGATAGTATGAACCTGTGACGTCATAAATTTAGTCCGTATTTACAGCCGCGAAAGTTTATTAGCAAATTTATGAATGAAAAGTCGCATTTTTTTTATAAATGATGCCACTGTTAAATCAGTCCTCCATTAAGTTATCTGCGTTTGTACTGTATCCTTTTTTACTATCTTTTCTCCTTAAAATTACATTTCAAGATAAATTTTGACAATTTGACTTGTGAATTGAGTAATGATCAGACATACGTTTCTCTACTCATAGGCTACTCTGAGTTAGGATTTTTTTAAACACACTATAGTTAAATTGTTAACCGTTGGCTAAATTGACAATATCGTATCGAAACCAGCTGTCAAAAATGAGTTAAATATTACTGTCAAAATTCCGATATACATTTTTTTGTTAATCTGTAGTCATTTATTCAGTTCTTATAACCGTTTTCAAAACGTTTGTAGGTTTGAAAACGCCATGTAAAACGGTTTTAAGGCGTTTCCTAACTAAAAAGTTTTGAAGACGGTTTTTAAAACTGCATGTAAAGGCAGTAACTGTGAGCTGTGCAACTGAAAATTAAAGAGAGATAAACGCCAGTTAATCTGATATTCATTTTTTATAAGATCTGCTGTTAATATATTATTAAATTAAATTTACTTGATCATTACATAACTACATTAGTAGTTTTTGGTAAAATTCAATTTTCATTATTAAATCCCTATGTTTAATGAAAATGCTATGAGCTGTGCAGTTTTGCTTACAAAGACTACATCAGTTTTTCTACATTCTTGTAGTAATTTATAAAATATTAATGTGGTTGGCACATGACTGACAATTTGTTATCAATAAAGTATCGTTTCCGTTTATCTGAGCAATACTATTTTTTAATCTGTACTAATTTAATTTGAGTAAAATTTTGTGCGGAACTGAAAAATAAAATTACTTTCTAATAATTAATTACATAAAAATTACATAATTTATACTACCATTTCCAGATGATAATAGATTTGTATTAATGATGTAGAATAGTAAAATTTGACAGTATCACACACATGTTAGTTGTGGGGTATAAAAATAAGGCGTTGTTATTCTACAAAAGGTCGGGTATTTTTGATTTTTGAATGTTTTATATTTAGAGGTGCTAAACAAAATCCAAGCTTTCGACCTTGGTGCACTTCCGGAAGCACCGCCATCTTGTAAAATTGATGCAAATAATCAAGTTTTTTTTAAAAAAAAAATCTCACCAATAGATATTAGAACAAAAATAGTTTTTAATAGTTAAGTTAAAATTATCTACAACTTTGATTTAAAACATTTTTTTTACATCGCTTAAAACCGTTGGATGTCAAAATTTACTGAATTCAATTTTTACAATTAACTTCCACGTATGAAACAATACTGAATTTAGGTTTACACATCGCTAAGGCACTGTGTTATTTTATTTCAACGGTGTATCATTCGCACATGTTCTTTTGTTTTAAAACAGCAAGTATACAACTTTAATTATTGTTGCCGTTTTAATGTAATAATATCTGTTTAAAACAAAATAACATAGGCAAGTTATACATCATTGAAATTGAAAAGTTGAAAAAATCCTTTTTTCAGTGTTGATACTGTTTACTATATCGTCCATATAATTTTTTTGACTTTCATGTTTCGGTCAAAGTTGTACGGAATTTTGTCTTCTACATAACTGATAATAACTATTTTTGCTCTAATACCTACCGGTGACAAGATATTTTAAAAAAATATTTGAATCATTTTTCTAATATGGCGGTGCTTCCGGAAGTGCACCAAGATCAAAATTATTTTTTTTCATTAGCATTTCTAAGTATAAAACAATAACATATCCAACACTCAAAAATACCAGACCTTTTGCAGGGTAAATCTACCCCAGTACTGGGACTATGAGGCGATTAATAAATATTTTATATTTCTTTTAGATGATGTGCGAAAAAGGAGTATTTGATATACTTAGGTTGAGTACAGAAGACATGATGAATTTAGAATTTACTGAGCAAGAATCTTCATCTCTACTTGCTCATAAATGTGAATTGTTAATCAACAGAAATATCAAAATATTGGGAAATTATTTGGTCGGTCCCGAAGAATCAACTAAGTTGGACAAAGCAAAGATACTACAAATTGTAAGTTCAGAAATAAAATAAAAACTGTATTTCCTATGAATTGATTATTAATCTTGTCAGGCTCCTAGGCAGATAAAAATAATAGAATCCAAAGAAACTCACCTACAGAAACAGAAAACTGAATTAAAAGCTTACCAGGCGGAACTCATGGTAAAAATAAACGAATTGTTAAAAGGAGTTCCCGAGAGTCTTAAAATGCTAACAAGAGATAAAGTTTGTGATATTTTGAAAATTTCTAGAGAAGGAAATTCACCTCTACCGACAGGGAAAGTAAAAATAGTGGATGGCAAAGTTGTTAGAATGGACTCATCTCCAAAGTCGTATGAAATGTTGGTTCCTATCACAGGATTACAGAGCCCGGTGACTGTAGTGGGTGTACAGCCACAAGTACCATCACCTACTGCGTCCTTACTAAAAATCACTAAGCAGAAAGTTGTTGATTTAACTGATGAGTAATTTTAGTTTTGTTTCGAATTGTTAATAAGGATTTGTTATGACTGTATAAAATGTATTTAGTACCTACTTTTACTATTATTTCGTATTGTCTTTTTTATCGACTGATTAAAAATTTATTTATTACATATAAGAAAAATTCGATAAACCTTGTTTATAACTTGTACATTGTAACTGTAACATAAATAAACACTTTTTTAACGAAGAAGTTATTTATAAAAGCGAATACATTTTTTATACATATTTTGCCTTTAATACTTTAGTATTCTTTTTATGATCAATTTGACTTAAACGCCCAGGAGAATAAACTATATCGCAGTCTTATTCATTTAATATCATTTAATTAATAATATTTTATACAATAAAAATATTTTTAAATTTTGTTTTTTTCATAATATGAAACAAAAAATGTAGTTGACGGCCTGTCGCTCTTCAGGGTTTCGCTATTTAGGTGCGGGTGCACCTTTTGCGCCTCCACCAGAAACGACCCTGTGTCCTACTGAAGTCAGTTTTAGGGGATAACCTTTAATTATTGCAATTAAGAGGACTTTCTTTTAATTTATTATAATAGGGCTGTTGCAAAAATTTAAAAAGATATTCTTTGAACAGCCTTCACAATGAATTTTTGATATTTGTAAAAAAATACCTGATCTGAAACAGAATGTGACGTCAAAGTACATACATCGCCTACTTTTATTAATTTAAAAACGTAGGTGATGAACAAACTATTACTAAGAAAAATATTGCATATACTTGTTTTTTGAAAAATGTGAAACAGTTTCATTATATTCTATGGTAAACATACATCATGAAAATTATTAATTGTGATACTATAAAATTTTAAGAGCTGTAGCATTCATCGTAGGATTAATTTATCCTGGCACACCAAAAACTAGAACAAAATTTCTTATGGAATACATGTGTATGACTAATAATGTTATCTGCAATGCGGCCACTAAATGTTGAGAGTACTGTAGTATTTGTTCCAGGGTCAGTTTATCCTGGTGTAGTTACTGTAAATCCGTGCGACAATTTTTGATTATAATTACAAGTAAGAAAAGTATGAACCACGGGATCTAGATCAATAAAATGTTAAAATTCAATATTCTGGAAAGATCCTATTCGAGGGGAAGATCAAATTTTTGTGTAGGTAGAAGGACAAAAAGGATTATCTATATAGTTTTTGTTGTTGGAAGGAGTTAAATCTTCCTCTTTTTATTATTGAAGTGAAGTGAAACTGGAAGTAAAAAATAATGTAGAATAATTATGAGGCATACGGCAGATGGTACTCCACCAGGTGTCCTGTCCCTTGCTCACGCATGCGTGGTGGTGGGGGTAATACATAATATCTCCACAACATTTTCCAGCTCCTGTCATTCCTCTTTTAGAGGTCGTCTGGTGCGTTTAGTGCAGTGGTCTGAATATTACCTAACCCGTGAACTTGTGTGTGATTCAACAAGTGATGGATTTAATCTGCTCGGAAAAGATGCTAGACAACAATTTCGCGGACCGAGACCCTGTTATTTTTGAAGACATTCGCGTTTTAAAAAATTTAATGGACACAGAACATTTATACATTCCTAGTTGTAATTATTTTGACGAGGTTCAACATGACATTCAACCTTTCATGAGGAAAGTCGTCACTGCCTGGATGCTGGAGGTACATTTTCAAAATTGAAATAGGTTACGTGAATTCACAGCTATTTTTGAGTGTTTTCTCTAGGTTTGTGAAGAGCAAATGTGCGAAGATCAAGTCTTTCCCCTAGCTGTAAACTTCCTGGACAGATTTCTCTGTCGGTGTGCGATATCTCGACAACAATTACAACTGTTGGGAGCGACAACTCTTCTGCTAGCGTCTAAGATTCGTCAGTGCCATCCTCTGCGAGTGGATCTTCTGTGCGCCTATACAGACTACAGCGTGACACCGGAACAAATGAAGGTAGGATTAAAACTTGTTAATTGTTGCGTAATTATACACGATCAAACCGCGGGAAGAGGTATTTTTTATTGAAATCTGACCGGAAATAAAATAGAATTTGAACATGAACACGTTTTTAAAATGTTCTAAATTAAATATATCAAAGCTTTTTATTCATATTTTTGAATGCGGAAATTCCAATAAACATATTTATAAAGATAATAAATATGATGATATTTTTTTTTCTTAAATTGGGGGGTGGTAAGTTTGTTTCAGAGAAATAAAAAAATGTTCACGAATAATGTTCGTAAAATTGGGATTACAATAATGATTTTTTTTGTAAAAATAAATATATAACATTTTTACCCATTTCTGGGTATGATAGTCTGCTTCATCCAAATTTTAGTATTTAGAATCATTTTTATCGTTCATCATAAATCTTAGTTGTTCTTATGTGTAATTTTTATTTTATATAACATTTTTGAAGTATACTAGGTATTAGCTTATGGGTATTTATATATCTTATGCATATAGATTTTGAACAATTATACATAGGTATATGTTTAATTGTACAAAATAGAACAATTTATTTATTTTGTGTATACCTATAGTCGAAAGCACGAACCGTCTTCTTATTTTCGTTTTCTTATTGTTTTCTTTTCTTTTACGCGCCCGGATTTCCTGATGGGTGAGCACCCGCTAATTTGCGGTAAGACTTCCTTAAGGAAGCTATAATAACTCTAATAACATAAGCGAGGGAGTAGGGCATAGTCAACAGGTGAATGCGTGCGTCTCAGATCTCAGATATGGTACAATGTTCATCAGATTGAAATCTGTTTCCTTCGAGACTTTCTTGCATGTAAAGAGGAAAGAATGTACAATTTAGATAATGTAGGCGCCGGGAAGATAACAATTTTGTTTGTTTTAATTAACTTTTGCACTGATTAAACTTGAGATTAGTCTATGCATTTCGATTACTAATTTCTATTTATTTGTATTATTAAAATGCTTGTATTCTATCCAAAATTTAGTGTATATATTTAGAAAACAGACCTAATGCATATATTTTTTACTTGTCTTGTATGTACTCGCATTTGCAAAATACGGCCAATCAGTACCATTACCATAGATGTTTTGGACAAATTCATAAAATTTGTAGTCATAAATATAAGAAATTAATAATTGAAGCATAAATTCGAAGGAATATACGTGTTATTTTTATATTTTAAAGTTATTTACCAGAAAGTATTTTGCAGGAAACAATAACGATATAATTGGCATTTCATCTTTTATTAATATCCTTATTCATTATGTTTAACTACACGCTAAACACTAATGACAGCAAACTATGAGTCAAAAGATTTTATTACTTATACCTACCTCCTTTCGTACCGTTTTTGGTTTTACATTTCAACCAAGTTTATAATTTTAAAGACCAGTTGCATAAAATGTTGTTATAGTTGATCATGTGTTTAACTAACAGCACTCAGCACATTGTAACTATGGATACGTATCAAAAATACCAAAAATACATTGGAAAATATAGCATGTCAAAGTTAACGTGATTGATTAAAGTTACCAATGTTTTATGCAACTGGGTCTATGTCACTTAATTTGTACCATTTCTGAAACAATGGATTTCATTTGCTTTATAGAATGATTTCATGTAAAAATCTTATACATCTAATAATTTCTGGCACTTAGATCCCTTTGAATTTAATTGCTTCTCTTAGGTAGGTATGTAAAATAGGAAAACTTTTTTTATCAAATAAAATTCGTAAGGTTTAAAATTTGCATTTTTCACAGACATCTGCTTCTTACATTTGTTATGTAAAATGGGCTTTAGTAATGTACTTAAATACATTCTATATTTCAAGAGCATTTAATGTGTTAGATAGAACTACCCAAAAATTTCCAGATTGTTCGTACATTTAAAATAACAAAATAATTCTACTCATCGGTATCTCTTGTAGTATATCTCTCCCCTAATTTTTATGTTAATTTCTTGGGAATGCTTCTTCCCCTTACGTAACATGATGGCTGATTGCCCCGTATCGGAATCTGGGTTTGGGACCATGGTCCAAGTTCTCACCGTAACAATAGAATCACGGCGGAAAGAATTGAAACGTGGGAACTATTTCCGGCTTAGATGCGATCTTGTTTTATTGCACAAGTTATAAAGTTGAAAGTAAAGGTACGGGGATCGTTTGTCGATTTTCTAGATTTGGGATTTATTATACACGAGATTATACATATTACTGAAAAAATGTACACAGTAAAAATAGGGAAAAGGTGATTTTCAGAAATAAGGCCGAGTCTTATATAAACATGACGGGGTCAATTATAGAAATAATATAGGAAAGTATATATTAGATCGTACTTTAAAAAATACTTTATTTTTAAATTTATGAGTGGTTTCTTGTAATTTTAATTTCTTCTACATCTAATACTTGAAAATAGAATTGTTAAAAAGTTTACTTTCTTCATTTTCATTACTCAATACCGTTAACTTACTCAGCACTGAATCACTTTCCAAATGTCCTAAAGTGCAAACAAAATTCCATCTTATTTTATATTTAGAAGGTATACGTAAAAATAAAAATCAGCAGAATTTGAATTTTTGAATTTACCTAGTAACCTAGTGATTCTAATGATAAGAAATGTGTAGAAATGGCCCTTAAATGTACTAGTTATTTATTGGGACCTTGTATTTAACTAATTTATTTTTACCAATAGCTGGTTATACAGGTTGTCCGGATTTCGATGACCATTATTGGGATCTCAGGAACTATAAGAGGTACGACTTCGGTTAAATGGGACATGTGGTGCGCGTTTGGGAGACAATCTTAGATGTGCTTTTGTTTTGACAAAATTTCTCATAGGTTGCTAGAAAATGGCGGAAAACAGAATTTGGTCGATATTTTCATTTTGAAATTACTTCTAAACTATCAGTAATCGAGAAAAATGTGTCAAATAAAAAAGTTACATATTTTTATTGTCTATTCAAAGGCGTACGAAAATAATTTTTCTATCGGTAAATTTTCGAGATATAACACTTTCATTTTTTTTAATTGGAAGCTATAATTGATTTTTATTCTAGAAAAATACTTATTTTGTTATATTTCGATTATTGTGTTTTAAATTTATTTTGTACTAAAAATCTTAGATTTTTTATTATTTTTCATATTTCATATGTTTTTCAGTAATTTAATTAGTTTTTTTAAAATAGTATTTTATTTTACTTAAATAATTTATTTCATAACTACCCTGTTTCATAATTTATTTTTAACTCTATATTTTCAAATTCTAGTAAGTGTAGGTATACCAGGTATGATTAAAAAAATTATTTAAAACACAAAAACCCTTGCATCAATCGAAAGAGAAAAAAATAAGCATTTTTTTTAAATAAAAATAATATATGGGTTCCATTTAAGAAAATGTAAGTTTATTGTATTATATCTCCAAAATTTACCGATAGAAAAAATATTTTTGTACGCTACTGGATGGACCATAAAAATATCTAACTTTTTTATATGAAACATTTTTCTCGATTACTGATAGTTTAGAAGTAATTTTAAACTGAAAATATCGATAAATTCAGTTTTCCGCCATTTACTAGTAACTTATGAAAATATTTGTCGAAACAAAAGCACATCTAAGATGGCCCCCCAAAGCTGCACCACATGTCCCATTTAACCGAAGTCGTATAGTTTCCGAGATCCCAATGGTGACCTTCGAAATCCGGACACCCTGTATTTTACAATATAAAGAATTCTTCAGATGTTCTGCCAGACACTTAAAACTGTTATAACTTTCTTGTAATAAATAGCTAGTTTCATTTAGCATTAACTGAAAGCTTATATATGAATCATAATCATTCTAGAAGTCTAGAAACCCAAGAACACTTCTTCATATTGTTTTATGTCTCAGACACTTAAAGCTATTTTTAATGGCACACCACGAGGGCGTTCCTTTCTTGCGTTAAATAGTTAGCTTTATTATGTCATTCTTTATTAGCTCTAATATGAATCATTCTTCTAGAACACAAGAACTGTATCCCTTATTGTCTGTTTTCTGTCCGTTTAACCGTCTTTCTTCGCGGTATTTTGGACGCAGGGCACCGTATCCTTGCAACATACGGTCAGTCTTAGATGTTCCCGCGTTATGCAGCCCTAGAAAACGACATATGTGTGACAAAATGCTCGACATGCTTCACTTACACGTCTTACCACACACGCAATTAGATGAAGAAATTACCGATACACTAAACAATAATAATATACAAACGAGGAAGATGTTTTTATACCTCGCTCGTTTTATACTAAAATGATAGGTATGTCAAAGGAAATGTAACGAATATTAGAAGTGCAGTTTAGTTATCTGTTTGTGGAATTACTCATTGAAAAAATATTTGTAGAATGAGTGTTTACCGTTAGGTATTTAGTAACTGACTTCTTAATCATACTTGGAATACTTCACAAATATTAGTATTATTACTTTTAATCCTTTCATTCATACCTATATCTAACTAATTGTAAATACAATGTGAAAATAAATTCGTATTTTTCTCTTTAGGTAATTTGTTTACTATTACTCTATTATGATGCTAAGTACAAATATTTTGAAGTGAGCATATTATCTTGATATTTTAGATTTTCCAGCTGTGGTCATAAACAAATCTTGAACTTATATAATATTTAACTCAAGGAAAAGAAGGAATTTTTATTTTTTTCTTTACATAGACGTTGTGGAATTCTTACAAACTTTTGATTAAACTTTATTTGTTTATTAGAGTCAAATTTTAAAAATCAATTTCGACCCTTTTCGACATACGCGATTGACTGGAAACTTTCCACATATAAAAAATAATTAATTAATTAATTATTTAACATTTATTTGTTAGGGTCAAATCTTGTAACCCAAATTTCACCCACTTCCACATATCCGATTGATTTGAAAATTTGCACATTAGTAGTTCCGATGTCAATATAATATTTTTTTCGAAAAGAATATATTTTTTTAATTGAATCGCTCATTACTAAAAGGGCCTAAGTCACATTTTGTTGCGAGTTTCATATTTTATATACTAATTTAAGTAAGCCCGATCGTTTGATGCTAAAAGGAACTATGTCCGACTCTCGGTTATGATTTACATATTAGCCTTCAATAAGTTTGTTGTAAGAAGGATCCAAGTTAGTTTTAGCACATTTTAATAAAAGCTTACATGCAAATACATCATCTCATCTAACTATAAATCTGGAATTTGAGTATGCGGATCGTATGGTAATTCAGTTTTTAAACAATCATTTACATATCATTGTTCTCTGCGAAGGCAACTAACCTAAATACAGACTAAATTAATAAGTTTCCTTGATTATTAAATAACATAATTCTGATGATTTCCACTTGCTAAATTTTCTAACTGTGTACTTATATGATTGAAATTTTCAGATTTTAACCAACTACCTATTACAACGATTTTTATATTTGTTCGTTAACTACATGAATTATGTAAGCAGGTAACTAGTGCTTGTGCTTACAGTTGTTGAAAACCGATATTTTTAACTCCCAAAACGATCGTTTTAGGCCCTAATAATGTAGCAAAGAAAATATTAAATAAACGCCCTGTATTATAAAAAAATACTTTTTTTTATTATTTTAATGCCATTTTCTCGGGAGCATAACTAATTAAATACGACCCGGTAAAATTATTATATAAGATTTTTGTTTGAGGCGATATTAATATTCTAATGCCAAGTTGCACCGCTAAAAATTAAAATTTAATCTTTGTTTTATTCAGTAAGCCAAATAAATTGATGTTAACTCCTTTTGAATAATGGGCTACTTGCGTGCCGTTTTTTTATTTAATAATTTTGAAGAGACGATAAAAACTTCCTACCCATATTTTTTCTTTTGATAAAATTATCATTAATTGGCCAGAAAAAAAATAATGAAATTTGATTATTTAAATTACCGCCATGTACGACGTAGAATTACGGCAAACCAATGAATAGCCGTAGATCCATAGCATTGGTACGCCCCATAGCAACGGCATGTGCGGGTAATTTAAACATGACAGATCACCTGTTTTGACAGTTGGAGGTTAGTATTTTATTTTGTCAAAATCCTGCTTAAAAAATCGAAATACGTAATAGAAGTAACAGAAACTACACAAATTGCAAATAATATACAAGAGACAAAGAAAGAAAAAAAGAAAATGTCAAAATTAAATTAAAACTGGCACTCGCACGCCATCTACAGGTTACATTCTTAAATATGCTTCCCTTTCGCCGGTTCAAAATAATGACGTCATAGAAAATGTTCTTTCGTAATTTACTAAAAAAACAAATTTAAAAAAAATAAAATTTATATATTTACATACATTTTCAACATAACCCCATTTATTAAATTACACTGTAAAATGTAATTGTCTAAACCAAGTTCAAATTTTAAGTGTTAGTGGTGCAACTGGCCATAAAAGGGCGCAATGAACCAAACAGGTTTGGGAAGGACTGAAATAGAGAATAAAGATTTTAAAAACAGTAATAAATAAATTTGTTTATTACACTTGGGGGTTGGGGCCCTCTTAGTTTGGGGGCCTTTTAAATGATCCCTTGAAATGGTGTTCTAACTAATGCATCCAATCTTATCCAACAATAGATCCACTTCTACCTGTCCCTGCGACTTCCAAGAAATATGCAAGGTTTATTTTTATTTATCGCCCCCTAAAATTAGGTTTAAAAATAATTATTCTACCCCCGCTATTAATAATGCATATTTATTTCTTGGAAGTCGCAGGGGCAGGTAGAAGTGAATAGGATAGATCAGATTGGACTGCACCCACCTAAAAAAATTTAGTAATCAATTCATTATGTTATTGTAATAAATATTTTCATTTCTTTCTTTTGTTACACGGACACCACCAAAAGTATACATCTCGGTGTAAATAGAAAAATTGGTCTTAAAAAATACAAAATTTTTGCTCTAAAATTGTATATACAACACTACTCTAAAAATAAATGGGAAGCAACACAGGTTACAAAACTGATTACCCATTGTGTTGTATATGTGATGTTTATTTTCTTAGAACTGTATGGTGGAGGCGCCCAATTATAAAGTATGTAAACTATCATTAAATATGTTGACCTCTTCTTAAAACTTTTAATCAAGTTAGCCTTGTTAATTACTTTTTGACCTTCATCATTAGAGTGTGACAGTCTTAAACATCGCAGACGGCTGGGCATCTCATGACGTCATAGGGTAATTCTTTAGCCCTCCAGACTAGACTATTCTTAGCAATGAATTTTTAACGACTTCTGGAATTCACATTCTATGCATACTGTGTACAATTAAATCCTCATTGTCTAATGCCCTTCGTGGGAATTTCCGTGAACTATGGACTGGTAATTTAATATCGTTTTTGCGGGATCAGAAACGTTGTCACTGTCACCCCATGTTGACACACATGTAGAAAATTACTTACTAACACGCAAATACGTACGGTGTGGTTTACCGCAATCATTATATGGACCGTCTTAAATTTGGTACACTTGTGATGACACTACAGTAATTGTGGGAATTTGCCGGTTATTATATAAAAAAGGGGTTGTAATATTGTAAATAGATCATGTATCTTACTAATGAGTTACACATGTTGCCGAATTCACATATGAGATGATATTATAACAAATTAGGAATATAAATATGAGGGGCTGAATGTAATATTTTATTTTATCTTATGGTTAATGGCCAGTTGCACCGATTGTAGTTAAAGCCTTAACTACCGGTTAATAAAAAAAAGTGCTTATCGAAATTTTGACAGTAATATTTAACAACTCATTTAACATTTCGTTCTGATATAATATTGTCAATGTAATCAAAAGTTAAAATTTAACGTTAAGCGGTGCAACTGGCCATAAGGGCTTCAGGTGACAAATTGTTGAACTAAATGCCGGGGTTCAAATGTAAAAAAAATATTTCCAATGGGCTATTCTAAATAAATAAATGAAATAAATATAAATATATCATCACGGCATATTACCCATTGCTGGGTGTGCCACTCTGCTTTTTGTATGCAGGTATCTCTGTGTGATGATGATGACATATTTGTACCGTGCGGGCGTTTAACAGGCGTCACCTCACGGGTACTCATTTCTGGCGTGGAGCGTGCACTACAGGGATCAATTTTATGACATTTAAAATTTGAAATATTTTGCGTCGGTCGGGATCGAACCCGGTTCCCCAAATTTGCGACCAGACACTCAGGCACGCGGCAATGAGACTCCATTCTATTATAGTAAAATTTACTACTATACCCTGTTCCATGTAACCAATTCAGCAGATGGCGCTTACATCAACGCCAGTTTTAAGTAGCCGAAATTACATTGGGTAAACTTGACTTCTGTTTCCAATTTCAGCCAATCAGAGTGTTCAAAACTATGCCCTATTATCTACAATACTGAATCGGTAAAGTGGAACAGGGTATAAAACTATTTTGATATAGAATAAAGAATAAAAATGTTCATAATCATTCTATTTAAGGCATCCATTTAACCGGTATTTAAAAAAGGAAATGATTTTTTATAAATTGTAATTTAATATATTAATATTTATTTAGGATTTTTTAAAAAATAGTTTTGATATTTAAAATATGTAAATGATCTTTTAATAACTGATCTTTAAAAAACATGTTTGATCTGGAACTTATGTCTACGAGTATAATATTACATTTGACATTTATAATTGTCGTCTATAAAAAATGCAATTATTAGCTTTTTTAAGCTGTAGTTGTAAAAAATGTGACTTTTTCAATTAGGTACTTCATTAAAATACTCAATTTGACGAAACTAAGGTGATTACATTCATTTTATAGGCATTTCATATTGAGTTAAAGATCATTCCATAATTTAAAAGATCATTTCATAATTTAAAAGGTCATTCATGTTTTTTAAATGTCAAACCAATATTTTTAATGGTAAGGTGTATAATGATCAAAAATATTTTTTAAAAGATCGGTAATTTTTCCCTTTATTTAATAGTTTTTTTTTCTAAATATAGTTTAATGCGTAATGCTTGTGGCTTGTTACCTAAATTTTCCTGATCATATTTTAAAAATTTAGAGTTTTGAGTTAGTGAGTGTACTGTAAAGCAGAAGTTGCACGTCACCATTAATAAGGTGTCATCTAATTCTTGTGTTTTATTTTAAAAATTCATATCTCGCTCAACTTTAATAAATAAAAACAATTTAAAATTACACATTTGTACTTCAAAAAAGGAATACTTTAAAACAATTACTAAGAAAGCATAGTAGAATAGTCCATTCCCAAATCACACAAAATTAGGGCCCGCGAGATGTGAAGTGACACCCGGCAAGCCTCCTACGGTACAAATATGTAGTCGTTACTAATGGATAATAAGTCGTGATGATATATTATAATTTAATTATAACATATGTTGAGAAAAGGGCTTGAATTTCATTTGATTCTTGACATACTTTACTTGAATTTTAGCATGAAATATTAACTTACAAACGTGTTCCCTACAGGCTACAATTTTTATTGTAAAATTATGGTGAAACTTCAAAGGTATGCCCTGACCTCAGAACTGAAATTGTAATACCTTGCATCCTATTCATTTTTAGATCGACCAACAGGAAAACTAGAGCGTCACTTTTTTATTTTACCCAAATATTATTTTATTTTTGAATGTTGTTTTTTTATTTTTTTTACAGAATTTTGAAATCCTAGTTCTTTCCAAACTGGGCTGGAACACTTCTGGAGTCACTGGATTTGATTTCGTGGACCACATCATCGAAAGAACTTCCTGGTGCAGGGAAAACCATCTCATTAGACGTCATGCTCATACTTTGGTGTCCATATGCTATACCGGTAAGTCGAAAAGATTTTTTTCTATTGTTATAGTTTGTTTTTAAACTAGGAGAAGTAAATTCAAAGGAAAAATAACGCCACAAAAACTCAATAAATATATACAATATATTACAACACTACGATACCTTTTACAAAAAAATTATTTGTAATTCCAAATTTTTTTGTTTGGATGTTAAATAGTTTAAACATTAGATACTCAGAAGCATTTGAATTTACTCCTCGTTTAATAGCAGACTATAATTTTGCCCTATGACTATGAAGGACTACACAGATTAAAAATTTCCAATGGACGCCAGTTTATTGTTTATTTATAATGCACTAGCTGTACCCGTTGCAAATATTTACAACAAATAATATTATGAGGTAATGTTATTAAGTTACTTCTGGGATGCACTCTCCATGCCAGCAATGAGTGCCCGAGAGCGAGAGATGAGGCCTCGTAAACGTCCCCATGGTACCTAATCGGTTATGCCGTGGTGATATATTTATATTTTATTTGTTTTAGTTATTAAATTATAAATTTTCTGTATTTTCATTGTTTGGTATTCTTCTACACTGGTTTTTTAAATCTATCCCACTTCTGATTTGTTATATACACGTACATAGGACGAGCTCTGGTTAATTATTTAACACAACACTCTGTTTACTGAAATAGGATGAATTTTATTGTTATTTTATGGACGTTCTGCGAGTTCTTGCGAATACTCCTGAATCACAGTCATTAACAACGCTAGCGCCGCTCTTGGCCACTCTCGAAACTAATGCCAATTCTTTTCTTATGTAAACTTTGAAAATGTAGTACAAAAACAAACTATGCAAAAAACTCTACTTCTACGACACGTCCGGAAGGTAAAAGAACATCTCTAGAAAATATGGCGTCGATATATAGACGTCAAACTTTCACATTTATATATAAGAGGAAGATTGTTATGAATTATCTTCTTTTGGTTTGTTGTGGATAATTTACTCCTATCATATTTGTTTTCTATTAATTTCTCGTGTCAAAATCATAAACTTTACATGCTACATACATCCGTTCAAATCAATAATTATCCTTTCAAAAGTCATGCCCTCACACTCTTGCTGTGTTTCCTCTCTAGGTGTCATACTTCATAATCATAATGCACACGTGTCGTATCAATCCACCCAACATACTCGTATGTATGGGCGTCGCAGCTGCCCGCGTTACGTTGATGTTGCGTTATGTTACTTCGAATTGCGCTATGTAGGTATAGGAGGGAATTCCCTGCACTCCTGCATTCTGGGCAGCTGTACGGATTAGGGGATGAGCAGAGGTCGTCAAAATGGTTAGAAGGGTTGAAAAATAAAATTTACTTCTTCTAGAAACGCGCGGGAAATAAGTGCGGGAAATGATAAAATCATAAGATTATTGTTTTGTTGTAATGAAAGCAATTGCCACGATCTCTTAATAGTATTATGCATAGCAGTCCAAGTTACATGTTAAAAATTTAGAATATACGAGTAATTCATATTTTTTCTTTTGGACAATTGTATAGGAAATATATTGTTTGTAATTTCCCGCATAACATAACTAACCTAACTTAAACAAAATATTCGTATTTACTGTCCATTTATTATGAAAAACTCCCAAATTTATCAAAGCCGAAAAGAAATAGCGAAAGAATAAAAATAATAAAATATTTTGAATTTAATAATTTTTAATAAAGTCAGTCATTAGCGTTGCTTGCACACATTACCACTGTGTTGAAAGCAAAACACCGAATGGCGCGAGTGCGCGCGCTTTTTGGGTTACATCAAATTTGGGTTCATCGGTTCACAAGCCCATGCGTCAGACATATACAAACAAATTAAAAAACCAAGAAACAATAATGCATTAAATTATGAAAACGTTTGGAAATAAAGCCAGTCTACGAAGAATGGACGTAGGGAAGTGCAAATATTTACTAAATATGATCCATCAAATCTTCAACTCATGAGCCGCCACTATTTAAAATACAAGCAAAGCTTATAAAAAAATCAAGAAAAAAAAATGGCATCTGTTGATATCTCCCATTATTGTATCCACAATAAAAAGTAAATGAAAATGTGAGGTGTGTATTTACTTATATTTAATTGTACTGATATTTTATTTTCGAACTCGGGTTATCAGAACTATAATACATAACTTCGTATCAAAGTTCCCTCTAATTTTGTTCAGAGCTGCGAGCACTAAAATCAATTATGGCAAAAAAATTAAGTAGGTATACAAAAATCAATTTGTGCAAAATTTTTAATTTTATTATATACGAGTTCGTAGTATTAGTTTTTAACACTTTTGTCTTTCATGAAATCTATTCTTTCTAATCTTTTTTATTTACTTCTTGAGCATTGGCTAAATGCAATTTAATTTTCATAAGGTCACCCAAGCGTGCATTTTCGAGTGTTTCTTGCACTAGCATACTTACAATAGCTGATTGTAGGTTCGCGGGAAACAAATTTCTTTGTACAATTTATTTCAAAAACTCTAAAATCATGCGTGGCCGTGCACCCGCGCAACTTAGAGGGAACTATGTTTCGTATATACTAATTATATATTATTACATTTACCAGACCATTTCAAAAATGTCCGCGATCTCTACGTGTTTATTTTTTTTAACTAAAAACTTAGTGCCGTTAAATGGCGGCGTACGAGAAATGTCAAAATGTACAAAGTAAGTAAAATGTTAATGTTGAAAATGAAAATTTGTCTAAATAAATGGAGTATATTCATCAGTTATTTATAAATTGTTACTATGATAGATTTGTTACAATAACCTAATTTTTTATTTTGGATTATTCGACCATCAGGAAAATATTTATCTTGCGATGATTTCTTTCCAGTTATATTAAAATAAATTCAAATTCCACATATTTTATCAATTTTTACCTCTCGCTAAGAGAGGTATTGTATTCATGCTAAAAATCGCAATATCCAGATTTTAGTGAATAAGCACGTTTTAAGGTCCCTAGAATCCGATTATAACATTTTTACGATGATGTCCGTGTGCGCGAGCGCGTGCGCGCGCGTGCGCGCGTGTGTGTGTGTGTGTGCGTGCGTGTGTGTGTGTATGTTGGATTCACGATATCTCAAATACTATAAGACTAAAGACATTTTTATCTACGGATTCCTCAATCTAACAATAATGGGAAGAGTTGATTAAGTTTTGGTAACAATTGGACAACCGGATGTAGTAGTTACAAGAAAAAAATCATCTAAATATTATTTATCGAAAATTTATGTAAATACTTATATTATATAATGTTAAATTCTTTATTCGATAAATATAAATTCATTATTATATCTTCTATAGATTTAGAGATGAAGAAATGCATATAAAATAATTTGATGTAAAAATTTTCAAATCAAACTACTTCAAGGCAAGAAATTAAAATGTTTGTAATTGACACATAAATGTCATTGTCAAAAATATTTGTATGCCGCTGTCAAAAATATTTGTAAATTATTATGAAGATTATGAAAATAAAAAAATGTCAACAACGTAAAAGAATATACGTAAAAAAGAATGTAAGAGGAATTTGCGAAAAATTGACGAATATAAAGAAAAAGAAAAGGAAAGTAGAAAAAGAAAATTTCAGGATATTGAATATAAAGAAAATGTATGTATTGTACATAATTTATATTAAAATATCCCATAGATTTTGCAAATATATATGTGAGAATTATTTTGTAGTGAGACATGAATATATGTATTTGTATTTAAAAATATTTTTCGTTTTATGCGTACAACCAGGTAAAATATCTGGCGAGAGGTTATGTGCTGGCCACATCAGATTTTTTTGATATCCATTACTGTCTATTTATTTTACGTGATGCATTGTTTTCTTCGGTTCATATGTTGAGAAACAGAATGAAATCAAATGTTTTTTCAATTATTATTACAACCCGGTAGGTATGCAACATGTAGTACCCATCATAATTACTATTATTAATTACTTTTCCAATGAAGAAACAAATACCAACACAAATAATCGAACTGTCACCTGTCATATCATAAACAAAGATGGGTCATACACCTAACTTTTGTTATCTTTGTCTAACGTTTGCACATGCGCATTGAATTTTTGAAATGGTCTATTGTAAATATTGTACTGCGTTGTTCCCTAACATTTTTCTATGCGCTGGTATATTTAAATCGCACTAGGTGTACCCCATATGTTGTACAAGGTGCGCTACCTAGCCTAACCTGCGCAGCACACGTGTGATGCTCACGTGAGTTGAGAGAAAACAAAGACCAGCACGTGCCACGGACCTGAATTTCGCGTTTTAGAGACACCTGGCTCCAAACACACAAACCATGGACCATGCACACTGATTGCAATAAAATATTACTGTTATTGCATGTGTAATTGAGGGATGAATAAGAAATTAAGGGTGATGCATATGTTTTCATAAAGGGAATACTAGAAATATAATAAAAATCTAAAGTTTGTTGCAATAAATTATCAGAAACAGTAGAGGAAGTAAAATAAAGTTTGGTGACTTCAATACAAGAGTAAGCGAGTAACCTTTTAACTGGGTTTCTTTTAAAAAATAAAATTGAAAGTATGTAAAATTTATGTAATCTTTTCCATAGAATCGAATATTGTAATAATAGGGTTATTATTTAAACCCGTTTTTAGGTTATATGTGTTTTTGTATAAAAATTTTATTGACTGTCTACAACTATGTATTATTCTGACGGACGTCTAGAAGAGTCTATAGTCTAGACTAGAATTTAAATCTGGCCAATGAAATAACGATTATTTTTAATTGTTTATCGCATGAAAAGGTCACTTGATGCACTCTTTTATACTAAACGCACTCTAGTGATAAAATTATATTATGTAAAATTTATAATAATGTAGGAAAGTAGATAATTCAATAATAAAGAGAGTTCACTTTGAAAACAGAGTAGGAATTTTAAAAACAAAAACATTTTTTAAAAACATTATACAGTGGAAACCCGTTTATCTGGACCTCGAATTATCCGAACTTTTTTATATTTCTTTACAACTTTTTATGGACTGTCGCAGAATGGATGTTGGCATTAGAAATAATTGACGGAAATATAAAGAAAAGTATACATAACAACAATGGATTTTATTTAATTTTTTTGGGGAAAAAGGAGCACCTCTGCTTTTCTCGGAGTTCCCTTCCACTTTCGTTTCCATTCTACATACCTTCGCGTTTAAAACATTAAAATCCAAATTTGGTGGGTGCTTAAAATATAATATAGTAAATTCTCCTAAAAAATGCACACAATTTTCCAGATTATTCGGACTTTCGATCATTCGTATACAAAGCTTGGTTTATCAAGTCCGGATAAACAGGCCTTCACTGTATTTTATTATTTAAAATTTACTGTTTTTTAATAAATAATCCTAATCTGAACTAAACTCTGTCTGCAATATCGAAAGAATTTTTGACAATAGATTCTTGTGATACAAGTCATTTTATTGGACAAAAGACGATAATTTTGGAGCCGAACCAATAGAATGACTTGGGTCACTCTAGAATTATTGAGAATAAGCAAATAATGTAGTCCTTGGACAACAAAATTTGCATTTTCTTTTTAGATATGTACTCGTCCCGTAGTTATTTATCAGTTATTTGAAATTAAGCTGTGATAGTTAAGTTAGTTAGAACTTAGTTAATAATTTTTTAAAGGATCGTTGTGAGAGAACAGGATTTTCAAATCATATAAGTTGACAACTTCGACAGTTTTTGAGTAAGCTTGAAATAAATTTGATAGTTTTTAAGTCTCCTAGTAACAAGTTTGACAACTTTACCAGTTTTTAAGTCACCAGAAATAAAAATGGTGAAGTGTATATTGTTGAATGATACTACTTTAAATATATTCAAAATATTTTGTATTTTCGCCGAAAAGTTTCTAATACGCCGCCAGAAAAAAATATTAAAGATTCAATAAATGAAATGAGGCCCGAGCAACACGGCGCGTGTGACGTCATCTACACCGAGAACATACATTTCTAGCATTGAGTGAGACGGATATATGACAAACGCGTTGAGTACGTCGTTTCGTGTCACGTCAAAACCAACGCGAACATGGCGGAGGTGATTCACGCACTTGGCGTCCGCATTCGAACAACCATTAGCCAATAGCGTTTTTCAGTGCCCAGCACGTCACAAACATAGCTGTTACTGAATTTTATGCGATTATATTCACCTTAACGTTGATATAACCAATACGAATTTTTATTGACCCAAAATTGTTCATACGTATGTAGGTATAATTGTAGGAAGCGATCTATGAAACTGACTTATGCAGGGTTTACAACCTTTTATGGAAGGTTTTGCATCTTCGCGGTCAAGACTCAAATTATTCGAACTTCAAGGCATCACTTTTAAGTGGCCGTATTAAAAAAATATATACTAAATTTTTGTATAAATTTTGTAAACTGAAACTATATAATAAATAAGACAATAAAACAAAATTTTAGTTTATTAATTGCGAAATAATATTTCTCCACATTTTTACAATTTTATACAAACACTACTAAAACAAGCACAGAAACGACGTTTCGTTTTGATGACTCTTTCAACACTGAAAAGTATTTTTGCATGTACCTCACAGAAAATTTCCAATAACTAAGTTACATTTGAATTTATTGTAATCCCTATAATGTTATAATCTGTTTTCAATTTATAAATTGATATTAGAAATACATTTAAAACGCATTATTATTTTAATACAGATTTAAAAGTTCATAATTAGGAAACATCTTGAAATCACATTTCGGGTATGGTCCAGGACAGAAAAATCTACCTGTCTCCAGAAACCCTTGCCGCAAGTCTCATAAACTTTATAACGGGCATTTGGCGGATTCTATAATGAGTTTCATACAACTATACTATTTTTTTAAAATTTTACTATATTTTTATTTACTTGTTTGCTGCACCTATAAATTTATTATAGTAGGCATATGTTTTGTGGCGTATAGTGTGATTTTTTAATTCAGCATAAAATTCAATATCCACCCTAATTTCCACGTGCTATGTACATTTTAAGGTCGAACGCTTCCACTCCCCCGCAATCAAAAACTTACACAGAGTGTTAAATCAATGACGCGTGTCAAATGACTCACATAACCACGTGCTATATCCTATTACGTGGACATTTTATGTTGCGCTATGCTATGCTGCATGTACACATACATGTGTATGTGTGTGAGGTCAGGCACCTGGTGTGCATCAGCTGCACGCAAATTTAAACCTGCAGGACCACCGATGAAATAAATTTTCAAGGTTGGACTAGCAGTAGCTTTAAAACTAGTTCTGTATGCGTGATAAATAGTATGAATAATAGACTCATATATTATTTTATTATGTAAGCTACAAATTTGGAACTAATTTTGTACACCACTATTTTTTATCTGGTTAACTAACAAGACTGTGTGATTGATATAAACAACAACTACAAGGTAGAAATATGAGAAAAACATTTAATTTATTTATATCTACTCTTTATGAAAGAAAAATAATGTATAAAGTAATTACCTACCTTGGATGTAACTCGTATGAGATAATGGGATGTTTATATTTTCTTATGTGATATTAGTTATTCCGTACATACATATTTCTTATTTTATTAATTGTATATTCTAAATATTTGTATAAAGTGTATTACCAACTATTGTATAGGAGCCTACTCCTAAAACAATTAGCTAAATAAATAAATAAATAAAAACAAATAAATTACCTACCTACGTTACGGAAACAAGCCGTATGCGTATAGAATAAATATCGTATCGTAATGTACGATTTTTTAAAAGAAACGTCAACTTTTTACCTCCCGCTACCCTTGGTAAGGGAGGTATAGGGATCGTGCTAAAAATCGCATATCGAGATTTTGGTAAATGACCACGTTTTAAGGTCCCTAGAATACAATTTTAATATTTTCACGACGATGTCTGTGTGTATGTGTGGATCTTTCATTCTAACTCAAATACTATCATTCAGAAAATATTGAAACAATGTATTTCGAACTTTTTCTATAATGGAAAGAGTCCATTAAATTTTGGTGAAAATCGGATAACCGGAAATGGCACTTTACTAGGAGCTCAAAATAGTTTTTCTTCGAAAAATACATTTAAATGTTATTTTTTCGAGATTAATCTTATTATAAAAATTAAAGATTATTAAATTTTCTATAGATTTGCATTAATACTTTTTCTACATATTTTATGGATAAATTTATAAAATTATCTATAATTTAAATCCCAGAGCCTACGCTTTAAACAAACAAAACGCAGTTATTCAAATGTATGTAACTAACAGATACATGTCACTATCAAAGAACTAATCATTTCAAAATAATATTAGTAACGTTTTAAAAAGAAAATAGAACAATAGAAAAGGAATTCAATACAGTTTCCAGCATAAGTAAATATGTAGGTATGTATTTAAATTTATAAAAATTAACGATTCACAAAAATGTTTAAGCTAATCCTCATTTTTGGATTAGTAAATTCTATTCTATTCCGGTATTAAATTTAATAAGGATTAACTTAATCTTTTTTGTGACTCGGATTGTAAGTGGCGGGAGGTATTGTGTTGGCCACACCAGATTTTTTATCTTTGTATACTAGCTTTTATACTCGTACAGGATGTCGCAACCATCTTACACACTCTATTGCTAACTTTTATTTGAGGAGATACTAGTATGCTGGAACTATACGAATATACACAGATATATCAACGGATTTCAAATGGAACGAAATGTATTTTTTTTAATAGAACAATATATTTTTGTTTATTCTATTGGAATTTATTTTTCTTTCTAACAAAGAAGTTGTTATTTATATACAATTTTTTCATACAAGCAAGTAATATGCAATTTAAAAGTCAACTATTCTAATATTCTAAATTATTTTCTTCAATTCGTTTAACAAAGTTAACAATTTGAATATTTACTGTAAATTTTGCGTTTAAATAGGAATATGTAATATACTAAAAATGAATAAGCAGAAGACGCACGTCATCAATAAATATTACTAGATAATGACGTCACTTATTACTACGTTTACATGGGGCACTAATTTATTCTAGAAAATGCAATGCGTGTTGCATAACTTACTGCATACAATACATGCAATGAATTATCTTGCACTTATTAAAACAATAAAACAAACCAATAATATTAAGGCCTGGTTTAGGTAGTCTTAGCTCTAATCATATTAAAGTGCTGCAAAAATTATAATGAAATGAGAAAATTGTGCATCTACAAAATCTGTGCGCCCTAGGCTGCAGCATAGTCAGTATATACGGTAAATGGGCACTGCAGTAATTCTGTAGCACAAGAGACAACTCACAAATACTTAACTCAGAAGAAACTGTTGTATAGTACAATAGGTAGATAAACTAGAATGATATATTATATTGATATATTTTTTTCCCTAAAAGGAATAAGGATTGACTTAGAAATCAAGATAAATTTCATTAATATATACGTTCCTCAATACCAGTATTTTTTTTTTCGTCTTTTTAAAAAAATAAATAACAACCAATAATTTCTATTAGTTATATTTCATTTTATAAGTTTTATTTCAGGTTTTTTGCTTATTCATTTTTAGTATAATAACGTATATAATAAATGATTTATTTAAAGAGCAACTGTTTTATGGAGTCACGAGGTTATGTCCTTTAAATGCCCAGTTGTGATTCAGACGCCCCAGGTTTTCGATATCTTCAAATAAAAATACAGATTGGCACACCCAGAAATGGGTAGATATTAAGCCATGATGATATATCTATTTATTTGAAAAGTTTGGAAATAACAGGTTATTTTTAAACACTTAGTTTTTGTTTCGGCATTCGCGTCGCTATCAAATAGTTCGCCGGTATGAAAGCATTTGGGCCATGCAGTGTTAGTGTTGTCATGCGTGTTATCAATACAGGGATCAAGTGATATCGAAGGGGGCAGTGTAACTACGGTGCCCTCAATTCGGGGGCGATGTCCCGAGCCCCGGATCCAGCTGGTGACCTCCAGCTGCCGCCAAGCGATTGTCAATTGTTCATCCCGACCGGAAAACACTACATTGCCTTTTGTTTCATAGGACTATGACTTCTACTTGCAAATGAAAATTATGATTTGGACGAATTTTTTTATTGTACATTACTCCCTCTGTCGAATCAAAATAAATCAGTTGGTGCTGGGTGGTATAGTGCTGTGTTGTACAGAGATTTCAGTAGTTAATAACATATAATCATACATATAGTCTTGGAATTAATCATGAACTATTTAAACTATAATAATTTAGTTTAATATTTAGTCACAGTATATTTAGGATTTATAAAGAGCTTATAAAATAATATTAATGCAGATATTATGTGCACAATAAATAAATTCATGGTTCATTTCATTATTTATTTAATTGTGTCCAGCTACATATGTAGTATATACAAGTATAACAATAATAATAATAGCAACAAAAAGTAAAATATAATGTCACTCGTTTCAGTTTCTTCGTAATATGTCCAATGACCGCTACATATACTTGATTTGCTCGTTGTTGCAGAATTTATACTAGTGCCCAGAGTCGCGATTAGGACGCTTCTGCTTGACCAATTTTTTCATTGTACCATTTAATTCTTGACAGCTGTCATTTACATTTCCAAATTTCATCTTTAAAACACATTCCACAATTAATTATAGAAAAATTAATTGAATTTATTAATATTACAAGAAAGAAATAAAATTATCAAATGTACTCATATTTTTGGACAATATAGTACTTTTATACAAGTATCTAAATAAGACACTTGTATAACGTACTATATTGTCTAAAATTGTGGGTACATTTGATAATTTTATTTCTTTTTTGTAATATTAATAAATTCATTTCTCAATAGACCTTTTCAATTTAAAGAGATAGAAGATATGCGCAATGGGGATCTGCGCATAGTAAGAACAACTGAGATCTATGACGTTCGTTTCTAAAAACTAAAAAATGTGGGAATATCTCAGATAACTTTAAAAAATCTTATCGAAATAAGTTGTAAAAGTTTTTATTGAAGTTAAAATGTCTAACGATGCAAATTTTACCGAGATTACAGGTATTTTAATGACTGCAATATATTTGACGTTTCGTTTGACATCCCAACTGGCAGTTGTTCGCGCCATTTTCTTACTATTTGGAGCGATAGAAACAGATAGCCGTTAAATTGAAAAGGTCCATTCAAAGAGATAGAAGATATGCGCAATGGGGATCTGCGCATTGCAAGAACAACTGAGATCTATGGCGTTTGTTTCTCACGTAAAATGAGAGAAAAATCTTTGACAACTTTAAAAAACTTCTCTAAAGAAGTTACAAAATCTTTTATTTGAGCTAAAATGTTTAACGATGCAAATTTTTACCGAGAATACAGGCATTTTAATAACTGCAATATTTTTTATGTTTCGTTGACAGCCCAATTGGCAGTTGTTGGCGCCATTTTACTTACTGTTTGCAGTGATAGAAACAGATAGCCATTAAATTGAAAAGGTCTATTATTAAATAATTATAACTTGAACAAATATTTTTATCAACATTAACCTAATGCAATTTAACATTACAATCACAAAGTATATCTATATTTTTAGATGGTATTGAATCATAAAACTTTTTATTATATTTTTATTTTATTGTATGTTCTTTCATAAGTTTTGTTATAAAACACAGTCACTTTTCAAACGATAATTCAAAGTGTATATGATTTCATTTGCAGTTTAGTTTTGTAAGAATCTACATATAATTGAACAAATACTATAAAAAAATTAACTTCGTCTGAAAATTGGTGAACTAAAATAAGTGTAAAAGTTTTAAGCTTAAAACTTTTTTTTTATAATTTGTAAATAAATCAGCTTTTAAAACTTTCTTCGAAATTTTTATACATTCTTGAATTTGCAGTTAATTGGTGAACAATGTAAATAGTAAAATTTGAAGCAAATTTCTACCGTACAAAAATATGCATTTAGAAATTATTAATGGTTTTGTTATGTAATTAAGATTGAAAGTTTATATCTAAAATAGAAGGGTTTCTATATGCTTGTGGCAGAATCGAAAGTTCGTCGTAATGGATAAAAATATAATATGAACTGATTATACAACTCATCAGAAAATATACCAATCAGATAGGTCAATTTTTCTTAGTTATACTGGATAACACCGGTTATTTGCGTTGCTAAGTTGTGTTTCGCGAAACACAACTAGGGGTAAATGAACAAGTAATATTTTTCACATTTCGTAAAAATATAGTTGGTTGATTCGTTGTATAGTCTTTTAATATATACAAGTCGAGCTTCGAAAATCATATGAACTCGATATGTTACCTGAAAACCCACTCTGAAAATACATCTCGTTCTCTCAACAGTATATTCGATTATTTTCGAACCACTTGTTGTATAACTATTGATTATAAGATATGCACATAAATTTTCTTATGGGAAACTCTTTTATTTATTCTATAAATTCATAGACAGTCATACAATCTGTACAATAACATGATATATTAAGTAAACAACATCTTCCTTCCATCATATTTCCAAGAAAGATAACCTACTTCATAGAATTATTTACTCTGATGGTTATTTTCCGTTCTAAATTACTCATAATTCCTTACAAAATTACTCCGTTTTGCATCTATTTATTCTTTGTGTTTACCTCTATGAGTTCAAGGTTTTTAAATAGCCGAACTCAGCTACTGTGTTGTTTTGCTTGAGGCAGCTGATTGGCTGCTGACTTCAGATGTTCATGTCTTGAAAAGTGGGGGAAGACAAGACGCGTGCCGAGATGAGCAGGTGTGACAAGAAAAGAATTAGATCTTGGTTGCTTTGTCCACGTTCATACGTAGGGAGCTACAAACCGATTTGTATAAGAAAAGGGAGTTTATTCTTTATTTTGGAACTTGGAAAGAGAGAGAAAATAAATTGTGACGCATTATTTATAGATTTATTTAGGTCAAAAAGATAATAGAGCAAAATTTATTTCTATAGTCTAATAAACAATTTATTGAATCTGGTTTAACAATAAAATAATAATATACAAAATAATCATTATCATATTTTATGCTTAAATTCTCTCCAACGTAAATTATAATTTTACTAACATTAACGAAAAAAAATAATAAATTAATAGTTCTTTAACTATCCAGTGTGTTAATAAGGGTTATTAATAATTGAGCTCAGGCGTTAATGGTTGAAAAGTTGAAATTATTAGTTGCTAATTAATACACGTGTAAGTTACTAGTACATTAAACAACAAGTTTCATAAAACAGCCTGTTAACGTACGAGTCCATGTTTGGAAAACGAGTCGCTTGTTGCGAGTTTTATACAGGGCGAGTGCGATAACAGGCCTTATGAAACATATTTATTATTTTTTCTATTAAGGAATTATTATAATTTTATTATATTTAAAAAAATGCGACTTGATGTTTATCAGTTTTTGGCAGCGCTTCCCATTAAATATTTTAACTGCACAGATGAAAATTCATTGTTGACTGACAACAATTTCAGGTCATTCCTTTGTCAATTTTGAAGGGGATATACATAATACATATTTTAAACAATGTCATGTTCTTATTTCTCATATTTAAAATAAACGCAGAGATTTTTTAAGATATTGAGGTAGGAAGGTTATATTAAAAATATTAGAAACATCAAACAAGAAAATCTATCAGTAACCTAATAGCACAATTTATGCTTGAAAATGCCTGTCTCTTCCCTAGAAATTCTACCGCAATTTTTTATCACTCCAATTTTTTTCTTGATAAAAAGTTCCACTGATCCGCTACCATAATTTCTTTTATTGTGAAGGATACTTGTCAGGTTTAGTTAAATGCGGGGCCATTATTAGAAGAAGAAATTTCGAGATAAATGAACAAAAGTCCTACCCCTGGGTACGCCACTGAGTCGTACCACCTCTAGAAAACGAAAAGCGCCACAGTGCGTTTATAGACCAACTTCCCGCCGTGTTTTCAGTGTGTTTATAGACTCAGACACCGAAATAGAAAAAATATTTTTTCCGTGTTCGTTAAATTGAAGAAAATCTAATCATAGGTGCCGACTACATGGGGGCATCAATTTTTAAATTTTTATTTAATGTACGAGCAAAATATAAAAGTTAATGTAATATTAATAGACCTATTCAATTTAAAGAGATAGAAGATATGCGCAATAGAGATCTGCGCATAGTAAGAACAACTGAGATCCATGGCGTTTGTTTCTAAAAAAATTAGACGTAAAATGTGAGAAATATGTCAGACAACTCTAAAAAGTCTTATCGAAATAAGTTACAAAAGCTTTTATTGAAGTTAAAATGTCTAGCAATGTAAATTTTCACCGAGAATACAGGTATTTTAATGACTGCAATATTTTTGACATTTCGTTTGAAAGCCCAACTGGCAGTTGTTCGCGCCATTATCTTACTATTTTCAGCGATAGAAAGAGATAGCCGTTAAATTTAAAAGATCTATTACAGGGTGTAAATTAAAAGCGGGACATAGGCGTGTAACATGGGAAATTAGTTTTTCTTTACGCAAACGTTACCAAATTATTTTATGCAAAATACTTCGAACAAATTATAAAGATTTAAATTCTGCATCTAAATCATGCAAAACGATTACTATCTAGACAGCCATGGATTATGACAAGAAACAAACAGTTTCATTGTATTTAAGAGTCAATTCATATTTATAGATAAATTAGAGTAGTAACTAATACAAAACACAAAAAAGTATACCTTGTTCCATTTAAGCCATTCAGTATTGCAGAGAATAGGGAATAGTTTTGACCTCTCTGATTGGATATGAAATTGGAGACAAGAGACAAGTTTACCCAATGTAATTTCGGCTACTTAGAACTGGCGCTGATGTGAGTGCCATCTGCTGAATGGCTTAAATAAACAGAGTGTGAACTGTTTTAGTTTTATTGACATTGAAGATAATAAAATTAATTTAAAATAATTGCCATTGAAAATTAGGTTTTTTCCTTCATCTCTTTCCAGTATTAAATTTTCTTGTAATGTATTGTTTTGATTTTGGTCATTATTAAAAATTTGTACCCCCAAGGAAATTTTGAGAAGTCGGCGCCCGTGAATATAATATTATATGAAACAAATTTAAAACCATTCTTTGATTCAGCGGTCTTTTTTTAAAAAAGGTTTTTTGAAAAACTATTAATTTTAACTGTGATAATTATTGGGAAGTGGAAAATAATGAGATGGAAATTTTTCATAATTTTTCTTATTGATAATCGATTAGCTGCATTCTTATATTTTTTAAAATTATTTTACAATGCCATTGTTAATTCAAACTGAAAGTTTATTTAAATTTTTTATTTCATGGATTAAAAAAAAAATGATAGGTCCGCTGTTTATAAAGTATAAGTATACATAATTCATAATGTGAAACTCATTTTATGCGCTGTCGAAAATCTTCGTGGTCTTGCGTCTTGCAATAAAATATGGAATATCTGAAGCTGAAGATACATTCATTTCATATTTGGTGGCAGCTCTATTCGTTGATAGAGATTAATTCTTGTACATGATATACAAATACATATATTCTAATTTAAAAATATATTACTTAAATATTTGGTGGCAGCTCTGTTTCTACGCACACTTTTATGGATGATACTTTTATAATAAGTTTGTAAGATTATTATTTGACGGGTATACCAGTTTAACGTAAAGTTGCTCAGAGATGTATGTATTTATAATAATTCTTTACCGTTTTATGATTGTATGTACGTCTGCCCGCGGCTCTATAAATAATTGTAAAGAAAATTAGTAGGGAGCAAAGATGACTGCACCTCCCAGTCCCAGTGCAGTTCATAAGGGTTTCTCCCCTTGTGTCTGGGAGTCCAACGTTCACCGTGAGACTTTGCATTGTCTGAATACCTCGCCGTCGTCTGGGTCTGCACTCTGCACTGCACGTCTGCTCCGTTCCTTTTACTCGTCTAGCCAGGGAGGAAATAAACAAGTTCTTCCTCCAAACGCTCCACCCAGGGAAACAACCAACAACCAACCCTAAACTACACTAGATCGGGTTTGGTTTTGTTTGTCATAGTCTACTAGATTAGGGACTTAGACTCACCCCAGGCCCAGTTATTGTAACTGATTTTTACGCAACGTGAAATAACTATGGGATATTCGGCGAGGATTATAATGTAAATTAAATATCTATGTGAGCATCTTCAGGAGTGGTTAACCGAAGAGGAGCAAGAATTGTTCTGTTGGGGATTTGCATGGCAGACCATGAATAATTCGATTAATTTTTCCCTCGAGTACAGAGCTTATTGTTATTAGCTCTTGACTATTCTACAACTACAACCGAAATTAAGTTATAAAAGTTATGCGCACAACGAATACCTACTATAACTACAAGTAATAAATATTACAATTTAGCACAGAGCACAGATTCAAATGAAATCACCTGTGGATAGCGCTGTCACCAAATTGTTTGTAGAAAATGTGTTGATATTCCTAACAATTAAGAAGATAAAATATTTGAAGACTTGTACTCGTATATAATCACCAATTCTTCGATAAGTAGGTAGTTATTATATAAAGCATTTAAAAAATTTCAACAGGATTTATGACTTTTTCATAATGTTGATCTTGATAAAAAATTTGTACTAATTATATAAAGTTGCGTGTGACGTAACGGCCCGTAAATAAATAGTGATATATTGGGATTTCCAAATAAGAAAGCGCTAACTAGCGGCGAATATTAGAACTACAAACAGTGGTACACATTAACATTTACATGAAACTACAACTATATGATTACAAAAACTGTATTATACATACTTTGATAGACCTTTTCAATTTAAAGAGATAGAAGATATGCGCAATGGGGATCTGCGCATAGTAAGAACAACTGAGATCTATGACGTTTGTATCTAAAAAAATTAGTTGTAAAATATGAGAATATCTCAGATAACTTTAAAAAATCTTATCGAAATGGGTTATAAAAGCTTTTATTGAAATTAAAATGTCCAACGATGCAAATTTTCACAGAGAATAGAGGTATTTTAATGACTGCAATATTTTTGACGTTTCGTTTGACAGCCCAACTGGCAGTTGTTCGCGCCATTTTCTTACTATTTGCAGTGATAGAAAGAGATAGCCGTTAAATTGAAAAGGTCCATTATAAATAATACGAAAACTAAAGAAACACAATTGACAGCAATGCTACGCTTACAAATGCCAACAAAAAATATACCACATGTGTACCATTTTTAATGCGATCAGCGCCATCTCTTGATACTTGAAAATCTCAATATGCTACGTGTGTACCAACAATCACAAAAGTCGAACATTTAAATTCGCGGCAAATTAAAACAACGGAGCATGCGCACAGGCCTCAAGCAGTTAGCAGTATTGAGACCATGACGAAGCAACCACTTTATTTACTCAATAATTGTTAATATAACTTCTTTAATAAATACTTTATAATTCATAGTATATTAAAAAACAAGCTTCATAAGGCAATTTGTTAATGCACGAGTCCAAATATGGAAAATGAGCCGCCTTCTGGCTAGTTTTACAAAGAACGAGTGCGATAATATAGGCCTTATGGAACTTTTTTATACTATTTTTTCTATTGAAGAAATTTTGCATTTCTATTAGATTTTCAAAAATGCGACTGATCAACAATATGACTTAGTGTTTTTTATCAGTTATGTTGGTAACGCTTCCTGCTAACAGTTTTAATTTCACAAATGAAAATTAATTTTTGATTGGGAGCAATTTGAGGTTATATGTCGTCCATCTATTTTGAAAACAATCATACCCCTCCAGTAAACGAAAGGCGCCAAAAACAGTGAATTTAGATTTCCTTAACGACCTGTTTTCAGTGCGTTTGTAGACTCACAAAGGCAGTGAAATAGAAAAAAATATTTTAATTTAATGACAATACACTTACGGTTAAAATTGATATGCAATATTCATACTTATTTCTTAAAAAGACATTGTCTTGGAAATTTATCAGTGTATTGTATTTTAAAATTAATGAATTGTGTCTCAAATATCTAAATATAAATTCAGGACCGTTCAGAAAGGTATCGCATTATCCTTTGTTATACTTCAGATTCACACTATTTTTCTAAAATATTACACCTAAATTTTGGTTTAGTACTTCAGTGAGTTTTTCGTAATTCCGTATACACGTTTTTAAAAGTGTTTCTTAAATTACTATTAAATTTATTCCATAGATATGTTTATTTATTCCCAGTTTGTTAAAACATACATATTTAAAGCCGTCAATGCCCTCCCCCCTCTTGCTACGCCACTGGACTCGACTATACGCAGTATTTTAATTATAATATATACATATAAAATGGAATTTGCTGAGTACCAATCTGTTTTCAACATATTTCAGTAATGACGCTATATTTATTTTATTACTATAGTTTGTAAAGGGAGAAAGTTTACTTATGAAAAATACAATAAATTTGCTATTTGTATAAATTTAGGCAAGGCAAAGTAGTTTTCCATGATTTTCAGATTATTTAATTTCGTTAAAAATTTAAAAATAGTTATTTTCTAATATGCTTTCTATTTAATGAGAAAAAGCTTAATAGCTGAGAAAGTAATTATTAAATTTTTAAGATGAGAAAATTGAAAAACGTTACATTTCAAAATCTGCCAGCCAGTAGTGTAATGTCATCACTAGCAAAGGTCAATTAAATTATTTTTTATTAAAAAAGTAAAAATATAATAATTTAAATTTATTTTTATTTATATTAAAAAATGGGACACAGTATGCCAGTACCTATGTAATTTACACAATGTGTAGACATGGTTGCCTATTTACTTAATGGAAACGATTGTTATTAAAGGTATCCTTCTTTCGTATATCTTCTGCAAATATTGACTTCTCATTGGCCCGTATGTAAGATAGGGGCTTTGCAAATGCAATGCAAACACACATGTCACATAGGCGTCTTTTGGTTACGTTGCGAGGGCGATTTGGCGGCAAGTCTTGTCTTGAGAACGTTAGGCCGGTTGGGATTAAGCAGGGTCAGAGCAGAGCTGTCTCGCCGAGGGCTAAGGGTTAGGGTTCAGGGTTCGCAGACGTTGGCTGACCCTACCAGACGCTCAGGTGAAGCGGGTTGAGGGATGGATTCAGGAGAAAGACGAGGGATACAATCTTGGGGTGAACGCACACTGTGGACCAAATATTTTTAATCTAACCCCAAAGAATTAATTATCGTATGTTATTTTAATCTTGTGTTTAAAAATTATAAATAACCGCAGCTTCTTGTCCATGGCTGGACGTGACAAATTTCAGTCTAATTCATTGACTACGTTTATCTCGATAATTCAAGCCGGCTTCAAGCACATTATGACTTGAAAAATCCTATTGGTTTATCTCAGCGGATTGAAAATAGGATTGAGTTATTTTCAATCTTCTTTAAATTCGTATTGACTAAAATAAGATAGTTAAATACTTGATTATACAGACAGACAGGGAGAGGTATATGATCTAATTTCATCCTGGATATATAACATCAAAATCTAAAAATTGTTATGTTGTTATTTGTTTTCTCTCTCAAAAATATTAAAAAAACATTTATTTTTTCATCACTCCAAATATTTCGCTTTTCGACAATTTTACCAAGTTTTATGTCGCGACTTATAAAATGAGGTAAAATGCAAACAACCAACAACTGATATGAATTTAGTAACACTGCAACATATTGCGGATGTGCGCATGCGTAGTTACATTGTTTGAAGCGTCACTGTTTATTTCGACAGAAGTCAAGCCGCTTCGTAAGTCCAAGCCTGTTACTTTATAGGCTTGACTTGACATTTTCACGCGGCTTCAAATATTAATCTCGATCGTTTATTTCGAAGATTGAAAATGGATTTACTAAATTCAAGCGGCTTCAAACGTCGAGATAAACGTAGTCATTGACGATAGAAGAATATCTTAGAAGTTTCTTTTTTTACCAGAGATCAACCAGAAGGAGCTTAAAACTATTGTCGAATATACTACAGTGTGTTAAAAAAAACGTAACTCGGAATAGGCCATGAACATAGAAACGTACCTGTCTCAATTTAAATGTATTTTCTGTCTACCTAAACGAAAAGTGGAATTTTACGTACTTATTTCCGGACGAAAAATGACACTTTTCAGAAGGTTATCAATTTTCGTCCGCAAACCTTTTTCGTCCGCAAAACCTTTTTCGTATGTTAAGCCATCATTTTTCGTCCGCTAAGCCTACTACGATTTAATATTATTGTAATTGTATGCACTACCCTTCTAGAGTTATTATTAGTAAGGAAGACTGAAAAATGTAATATGCACCTCGGCAAAAAATGCATATTATAGCCTCGCTTGTTTGCATACTCAAGCTCTGCTATAATATGCAATTTTTGTCCTATAGGTACATAAATAACTATTAATTAAATGTCAATTTGAAACGAGATATTGTCAAAAATGTTATCTAAAGATAACAGATTTTCTTCTTCAATCTTATTTTAGAAATGGAAATAAATTAGAAAAGGGCGGACGACAATATTCTGATACTTTCATTTGAATTGAATATTTACTGTAATAAAAACCAATCTCAGGTAAAATCTTGAAGAGCTTTATGACATCAATTTTTGATTTATGAAAGAAAATCAATATTTTTTCTTTTGGTATGACTCAGTTTTTTTTAAGTTTTTACTTAGTTCTAAAAATACGTAACCCCATGGACTGGTCAGAGATTAGAGTTGTGCGATTTAAAAATTGGAAATAAATTTTAAAGTTGACTCCGGTCAGATTCGAAACCTGGCCGTCAGAACCACAACTCCACAACCAGTAACGGTACACAACGCACTCACTCAGTCATGGCGTCATGTATTCCTATGAAATATATGAAGAAATGTTAAATTAATTTTGACAATAATATAAATCCTATTAAACTTTTTTGCGAAACGTTAGTAAGCTAGATAATCTTGTACACACAATAAAAAATTTTCTTCTATGAACTATATCCCATTACAATTCTCTATCTTAGATCTGACTACCTATATAGATATAGTATCATTCTGTTAACTTTTTCTGTATGCATCTGCAATCTGCAAAAACCCAATCTCCATCTTGATAAGGTAAGCTGTAAGCCATAAGGACAATAATTACCAGTACAGACCTGAAGCAAGGGAACAAGGGCTGTAAGTCCACGACCGCGACTGCAGACGGTATTGTCTTTCTCCCTGAATGAGCTATGGTTCAGTTTGAGCTTTCATGCTTTGCTCAAGGGTAGCTACCAAAGGGGATGCAAGTATGAAAATTTCAAGGGAAAGAAAGAATGATTTTTTTTCTCGATATGTTAAAAAGATATAAACAGGCTAGAAATTTAACTAATAATAATAAACAAATTATGAATTTTTAATCCTTTGTTAAATAAAGGTAGACATCTTTATAAACACTCGTTTCAAAACGATTCGTTACAATTTCTGACAAATTACATTTCGATTTTTCTTTCAGTGTCGACTGTTTTTACTATAGTACTATTCACGAAAGATGATTATTTAAGGTCATTTATGAACCGTCTGATATATTACGAGTACTTGCAAATAACTTCACTGCATTTCGTACCCATACGCTTACAACGCGAAATATTTATGGATACATTTTAACAAAAAATAAATGTACCTTATTTGAAAATTTCGTTTCTTTTTAAATAATGCTATTCTCAAAGTTTTATCTTCTTCACCTACATTTTTGCAAAACAAAAATATAGACGACGTAAACCATAAATTAATAATTTGATTTACATGTCAACGTCACTAGATAAACATTAGTGCAGATAGCAGTGTAGTAGATAATTACATATCTGTAACTCTACGACATACGTCACTGCTATTTTTAGTGTGTTAGATAGTAATGGCGCCATTTACGTATATCTGTCACAGCCCATAAAGTAAATAGAAGTACGTCAAATAATCTTTCTTTTTCTAATACAAAATGTTGCTAAGCTACTGATATGAAGTGCTGTGGATTATTACTTCGAACAAATGACCTTGAATAGTCATCTTTAGTGAATAAAAAATTATAACGAGCCGTTTAAACTTTTATGAGCGTATGAATATGGGCATAAAACTTTAATGGCGGTAATAATAAATAAGGGTTAACTTCAGAATAGCCTCCTTTTAACACTAGAATAGTTTGACATGAGCTTAACCCACAATTGTATAATAATAAACATGAAATGAGAATTAACTCTAGAATGAACCCTCCATAAATGTCATTTTAACACAGGGTTAAAAAAAATATTCTCGGAAGTACTAATCTGATAGGTAATTTTTTATTGTTACCGCTGTTAGAATCAAATGTTACACAGCTACATTTTTTGTTATAGAATAAAATTAGATTTTCTCCAATTTAATAAGATACAATCAACGGAAAAATATTGTAAACGCTCGTGGTAATCGGCGAGTAATAATCTTAACAATTACTTTAATTTAAAGTTTTTAAAATGTATCGATTATTAATCGCTCGCTCTTATTAACACACTTTATAGGTAAATAACTATCTCTGTTTATTAGTGGATCATATTAATGTATGGAAAATCGTTTATTAATGATCCATATTAAGGGTTGATTTTGATTTTCTATTAATAAATGATTTTAATAAATAACTATAGATACCATTGCTGAACAATTAATGCCAAATCTTAAATGGCGTAAACTTAATTTTCTACAGATTAATATGTTATTCACGCCTTTGTTAATGGGTGAACAATTAACAGGTCTCGATTATTAATCGCTCTTATTAACATACTTGATATTTACATAACTATTAATAATATGTATTAATATTTCCTGAGTAAGGTCATATATCTTATTTTGCGTTTTAACGATATTTTTCGGGGCAAAAACAAATTTTGGTTCGTTGCATATTTTAAAATTTAATTAACAAGCATAGATAGCTAATGATAAATGTCTGTTAGGATACATTTTAAACCATTTTATGCAAGACACCTTTAAGCTAATAATTATACAAATATTAATTTCCGATAAAATCTACAAGCCTCATACCCATTTTTCAATTTCTTCATCCATCGGTTAAACAACCCCTAATAATTTCCCAACACATAGGTCTTGTAACAATGCAACGCGACCTGAGGCAATGAAAACCGAAAGAAACTAAACTTTTACAAGGGTCACAGAGAAAAGAGCCCTTAACAGTCTTCCAGATAAGTCACTGCATCCCTTCCCATGGCTAGGGGATGAAGACTTGACTGGCTGACGCGTGTCTTGGACAGATGTGCGCTATTGTTGCTATCACGGATTGTAAGAAGACGTAAATCTTAACGAAAGTAAAGTAAAGCAAGATCCAGGTGTGCGGAATTCGGAAGTATAGATAGATAGAGCAGATGTATGGAAGATATTAAGATATATGGAAGGTGACAGTTTTAATCTGCGATAGGACTGTATTAATATGAACGATTAAATTTTGAATAGTTAAAAATTCAAATCTATTGAAAAAATGTTGGTATTTCTGCTACCGACAATACTCGTGTATTCAAATGTTAAATAATTTTTCAAATGTTACAATACAATGAAGAATATAAATGAAAACAAAAAATTTCAAAAATCTGTGTATTTAATACTTCGATCCTGAAGCAACTTACACTGTTACGAGAGATTTCACAGGACTACTTTTGAAAGTAAAACATTTCCCGACTTAATTGTGTTATGTATTACTTGCTCCTGCGCGCGGGCGTGTGTGTGTGTGTGTGTGTGTGTGTGTGTGTGTGTGTGTGTGTGTGTGTGTGTGTGTGTGAGTGTGAGTGTGACTGTGAGTGCGAGTGCGAGTGCGAGTGCGAGTGCGAGTGCGAGTGGGGGGCGAGTGCGAGTGCGAGTGCGAGTGCGAGTGCGAGTGCGAGTGCGAGTGCGAGTGCGAGTGCGAGTGCGAGTGCGAGTGCGAGTGCGAGTGCGAGTGCGAGTGCGAGTGCGAGTGCGAGTGCGAGTGCGAGTGCGAGTGCGAGTGCGAGTGCGAGTGCGAGTGCGAGTGCGAGTGCGAGTGCGAGTGCGAGTGCGAGTGCGAGTACGAGTGCGAGTGCGAGTGTGAGTGTGAGTGTGAGTGTGAGTGTGAGTGAGTGTGAGTGAGTGTGAGTGAGTGTGAGTGAGTGTGAGTGAGTGTGAGTGAGTGTGAGTGAGTGTGTGAGTGTGTGTGAGTGTATGTGTATGGGTATGGGTATGTGTGTGTGTGTGTGTGTGTGTGTGTGTGTGTGTGTGTGTATGTGTGTCTGTGTGACAAAATTTTCTAATGCGATAACTCTAATACTACAATTCCAAAAATTATAATTCTTTCGTATTCCTCTTCGTTACATCCATGTGAAGAGCTGATTAGATTTTGGTTATAATTGGCCAACCGGAAGTACCCTCATTTGAAGATTTTAACAGTTTTTCTTGAAAAAACGATGTTAAATCTCATTTTTTCACATTTAATGTTATAAATATTAAAGAATATTTTATTCTCTATACGATTTGAATGCATTTTATATTTCATATTAAATGGATATAGAGTTAAAAAATTATAAAGAAATTAAATATCATATCTTAGCCAGCTATGTTATAACTCTGGAAACAGCTGCTATATTAAGAAAATTCTAATTGAAAGGTGTCGGTGTGAAGTGCAGTTGACAGTATGTTTGTGTTATAATTTTACTGGAAATATAGGATCTTTTGCTAGAAACTTTCTGTATGGAATTTGTATAAAATACATACAACTGCCAGAAGGTAATGTAAAAGAAATAGAATCTTTTGCAAGGAACTTTATCACATTTATACAAAATACATAGAACTAACGGAAGGTAATGTGCTGGCCATATCAGATTTTTTTAAGTAATTATAAGTTTTTTTTACCGTATAGTATCTGAGCTGGATTAGACCCCTCGTAGGCCCTAGGTACGCTTGAGTTAAACCTTAAAAAATCACTTTCTCTAACTTTTCGACAATACTCACATTGCCTTACAACTTTACATTAAACCTAAAAAAGAAAAGAACAAAAAGAGTCTGCGCAGGCCTCTTATTTTGTAGGCCCCCAATATCTTGATAGGCCTCAGGCACTGCCTATGTATGCTAATCAATCCGGCTATGACTACGTACTTGTACTTGGGGTTGATTTTTGTTTTGAATCCTCTCTATTATAATTATTTTTCCTTTACTAGTTATAAAGGGTTGTGTTATTCACTCCTTGAGGTTATTCCCTCTGGGGAGTGTAAAGAACTCTATAAAGAAGTGAGGGTAAGGAACTTAGGGTAAAGAACTCTGCCTCCATGTGACGTGTGCTGTTCTAGCACCTGCTCCATCTAGCAACGTCTATTACCGGTCACCGCATATGCTCTTGAAGAGGTTGCTCACCTGAAGACACCGCGCTGCGGGTAACGGGTACGAATGAGAACACCACCCTCTATAAAACGAACCTTGCATATGGTGGTGGCATTAAATAAATAGTGCCGGATGTAGTTTTTGCAGAAGAACAAGAAATCATTATAATAATGCTGGGGTGATATAATCATACGAGTATAGGAGTATAACATTTTATGTGTACATATTAATAGAAATAATAATAACTTTACCAGTGACCTTGCTACCGTGGATACTCTGAAACTATTGTCGCGTTCTTTTTACCACTTTTTCTATGAGATCTCAGTTCGTCTCAGCTTACCTCAGTTGCGTCACTAACTTTAACCATTCTTTTTCTACTAACGGAGGTGAGATAAAGTGACACCAAAGTGAGAAGAGTACCTCCCCCCTTCCCGATTCTTAGTCACCTCTGGAGGTTGCGCTTGTTGTGTTTTAATCTTAAATGAATGGTGGGGATGAAAGTTTGGTGTCACGGGCTGTCACATACATTTAGTTTGGTTATTGTAAAGATTATTTGTTTATTCCATTAATAAATATTATTATTATTATTTGACGAATAAATAAATATGCAGACAATTCCGTGGAAAATAATATAGCATACAGACGTAAACTTCATAGAATTTAAAATTATGTGGAAGTTATACCGTACAATTTAAACATTTTAGAATGTGTCGCACGTCGCACTACATATTATTATGTAATCGACAGAATAACAGAAGCCCATGCGTAGTTTTGGGTGATCCAAAATAATACCTGAAAATATTGTGGTTGACCGTTAAAAACCTACTGTCAAATTCAAATGGGTTACATGCGTGGTACTGATAATCCGATATATGTCACAATATACCTGAAGTTATGTTGAAAAGGTCTGTAAAAATATAAATTTTATTTAAAAGAAATTATGTTTTTTTAATTAAGAAAGGACATTCTTTGTGACGTCATTATTTTGAAGTGGAGAAAGGAAAACATATTTAAGAATGTAACCTGTAGATGGCGTGCGAGTGCGAGTTTTAATTTGAATTTGATATTAGTTCAATTTTCTCTCACTGTTTCTCTTGTTTATTATTTGCAATGTGCGTGGTTTCTATTCCTTTTTTTAACTTAGCTTATACTCTTAGGCGTAACTGGGGGGGGGGGGTATTGGGGGCGGCCCGAGAAAGTTCTGGAATTTTCCATAAAGTTTCAGAACGTTTTAGAATTTCCTTTTCATAAAATTCTTTAACGTTCTAGAATTTTTCTGAAAGTTCTATCTGTTTGTGTCGCTATTTAAAACTAAACTGAGCTCAGCCTTCCTTTATATACTTATTTAAAATTACCAAAAGTTTGTAGAATATTCTAGAATTTTCCGAAATATTCTAAAATTTAATTAACTAATTTTTTCAAACAAATTAATATTGTAACACTGTACAAGTCTACATGCTTTATAATTGCAAGTGTATCAAAATTATTAAGTTTAATGCAAGAAATTTATATTCAAATAAAAACTGTTTGAGAATTGCAGTACTGGACTGGTAGCCACGTGTCCGCTATTTGAATTTGTCTACTTCCATTGGTAGTAGACTCCACCCCCTAACTTGGTATTCGTTATATATTTATAGGTGGTCTTTGAGTCGCCAAACAAAATAATATATATATATATATATATATATATATATATATATATATATATATATATATATATATATATATATATATATATATACTCTTAATTCGATTGAGCTGTAATCCCCTATTGTACTCTAGAATTTTGGAGACGCAAAATAGAAGTACCTATATGAAATTTATTCTTTTATTTAATACATGATTGACTTAAAAATACATAGGTACGAGACAAGTAATCCTCTACGATAAAAAAGATCGTCAATTAACAGTTACCGATATATAAGAAAAGTTATATCATTCTTTCAGCAAGCCACAAAGTTTGATTTGTAACTACATAGTTAACTTATATTCAAATAAAGTTCCCACTAATAGTATACTTTTTGTGTGGGGTAGTTGTATGCTAATTCACTGAGCAACTTTCTCATAGTTATATCGAATTACTATTGTATTCCTTTAAAGTTATTTCCACCCTTATAACTACTCTTGTAGAGAAAACTATTATTCTATCCCCTTCGTCTCTTCGTCATGCATTCTTCCATTTTCTCTAACGTTCCACGGACGTTAAGAACACGTAAAGACACGTTCACAATTACCGAAGTGCACGTGTTACACCCCATATGTCGTTTGATAATTTCGATATGTTAGATTCACCTGCCGAACACCAAGCAGGTCTTCGTTGACTAAGAAACAGATGGCGCGAACAATTATAAACAGAGGAAGACGAGAAGAGCAGAGTATGTTTTGTTTTTTACCGGTGGTGATTTCGATTTCGAACACCTGTCTTAGATGCTGTGGATGCAACATGCAGGCAGCTTGAAGAAAAATCTCAGATGAATTTTTAATGTCCCACAAGCAAGATGTTTAAGGTTTTTTTATTTATATAACTTACACCTGGACATATTTTATAATATAGTTATTTTATTTTTATGTAAGTACGGAATCACTAGCTAAATGTATTGACTAATTGCGGATTTCTTGATGTGATTTCAAATTCAATCCTTTCCTAATATTTACTACGAAATTGACCCTTACAGAGTGGTGCATCAAAAGACGCACCATGGTGATTTTAATGTTAATTTGGAATTGATCAAAAATTGTCTATTATTTTTCTGCAAAACAGTTTATAAGTTTTTTATAGAGAAAAAAATTTGCATTTATAAATATTAGAGATGTGCCGATTATGATTTTGGCCGACTAGCCGATTAGTCGGTTGTAAAGAGGCCGACTAATCGGCCGACTAGTCGGCCAAGCCGATCAGGGTTTCGGGGATTTCCGTGACGCTTTGATTTGATTAGGTTATGTACAGTTATAAATCATATAAGTACGTTACTGTCTTTTTTTTTGTTTTTATGAAGCAGTTAATGTTTAGAATTTTTTGATATATTTTTTTACTGTACATCATGTACATGGTGTAAATCGAAAAGTGAAACATAGGAGTTTAACATGGGAAATCAATTTTTGTTTGCGCAAACGTTACCTTATTATTTTATACAAAAATACTTTAAATAAAAGTTATAGAGATTTAAATGCAGCATCTAAATCATGTGAAACGATTATTTTATCTCTTCATATAAACGTAAAAATCAATTACAAAATTACAGTTTTTATGAACATTTTGTCTAAGCAGCCATGGATATATGACAAAAAAAACAAATACGTTGTTTTTTGTCATAAATCCATGGCTGCTTAGACAAAAAACTCATAAAAACTGTAACTTTGTAATTAATTTTTACGTTTATATAAAGAGATAAAATAATTGTTTCACATGATTAAGATGCTGCATTTAAATCTCTATAACTTTTATTTGAAGTAATTTTGCATAAAATAATTAGGTAACGTTTGCGCAAAGAAAAATTGATTTCCCATGTTAAACTCCTGTTTCACTTTTCGATTTACACCCTGTACATGCAATCTGGCTTTAATATTACTTAGATTGTTAATAAAAAAATTCCTACTCTTTTATTTAAATAAGAAGAAATAATTATAGGTAAATGTTAATTGAAGATAAGAAGATATTAATGTTATGTTGTTTTGTTTGTTAATTAAGATACTAATTTTGTTTGATAAATGTCAAAGATTTGTTTTCTTTACAAGCAAGTAATTTTAGAAACTGATTGATTACCAAAGGAAAGGTTGCTTTGCTTTACATTTCAAAATGTGTAAGACTGATTATAAAATAAAAATATTAATAAACAATCAAGGTAAGAAGAAGCCGGATAGTCGGCGCTCTTTGTCGAATAGCCGCCGACTACGATAGTGGCCGGATAGTCGGCTTTACCGACTAGTCGGCACATCTCTAATAAATATCCTACTTCATAATTTTCTATTATCAAAACAGGAAAAATCAAAGAAATTTAACTGTTAATATTATTCGAGGGGAAATAACATTCTATACTACTAATTATTTTCCCCCACCGGGAGTGAGAATTAAAAGCTTGTGACAAATTTGACATTCGACTGTCATCTTTTGTTCTCTGACAATTCAAAGAATTTACGAATTTAGTATCTATAGACTTCTTTGTTTGAGATTCATATCTTGATAGCACAGACTTTTTGCTATTTTTGTAAACAAAGTAAATTTTCTCAAATTTTATTTCGAGAATTTTGAGTTCTATGTCGTTTTGTCAAAATAACCCTCGGATCACCCCAAGAAATTATTGATGCAGCTTTTGCAACTGTTCTAAACTCATTAGAACGTTTGCGATGCAGACTGTAACCTGTAATTAGACCACTAAATTGTCAAAATAATCTAAACTCTCTAGAGATTATTTAAAAAAAAAATTCTCCCTAGAGGTAAAATGTCTTACTTCTCTAATGATTTTGATATCTTACGTACCGATTTGTACTCTTCCTATGGTATAAAAATAGTCTCTTGTGTAGAAGGGAAGTAGTGATGCACGACAAGGCGAGAGTACTCTTGCAATCTCGTAATAAAAAAGTATTTTTTTGTAACTTTACAGCTTTGATTCATAAATTCAATGAAAAATGCACCGTACAAGGAGTGGAGTCAACGCTAATTCGTGCATAAAACACTTGAATGTGAAAATTATATGAATTCATTATATTTTTTAAGTTTATTGGTATCGGTCCCAGAGCGAGGAAATGCAAAATAAAGATAAAATCGAATTTGCATCCAATAGAACTAGTTTTCTCCAATATTCCAGCCCCTAATTCATCCAAGTTAAAACCACGGTTAATAAAATTCTTGCCCCTTTTGAAAAGGAAAGGATCTTATATTAAGCGTCGATGGTAGCCAACACGGAGCGAAGCGGAGTGATTGGTTGCTGGTGAGTTCCCAGTGTTTTTTCTGACTAAATCTTATATAGTGGCATATATTTAATGATAAAGTGTAGGAGGTACTTTTAGTTACAAAAAAATAATGTTTAATTAGTTTTACTGATGACAGAATGTATACAAAAACACGGAAGCCCGTACGATGGGTGCGAAGGTGTCTCTTGTAGTCTAGTTAAACTGTTACGTAAATACGTAATGCACACCCGCTTATTTTTATAGCGAGACTCTCGTGCGAGAACAAGAGCGTGATCGAGATTATAGATCCGAAGACAAGACGAGAACGATATTTTATATTTCTCCTCTCGCCTCGCCTCGCGTGGATCACTAAAAGGATGGGAGTAAAACGTGATGACATCTAAGCTAGCTCTCTTAATAAATTTTTTTGTAATGGTTTATTATTTTGGCTTGTTCCTGTCAAATTTTGTCTACTTTATGAGTGTATTAAATTCTCATTACCTACCCTACTTTCATCTGATAACGGGGGCACGAGCCAAGAAAGCCAGAAGGGCCTATCTGAACATCAGCTACCGGAAGTACAAGAAGAGACAATGAGAACGCGTGAAGAAGAGCGGAAGTCAAACACACGACAGACGGCCACGCGTATACGAACTAAACCGGAACAGTAGATAAGAAATTGTACGTACATAAGGGAAGGAGTTACACCTTTGCGCACTTCCTTCCAGATTGGAAGATGAGATTATTTTAAAGAAGAAGAAATTAACTCGTAACATAGTAAAGGGTCATACTCTTCCCACATTCCATAAGTAATTAAAATACAACATACATACAAAATATCTACTGGTATAATTGTTTCAAAACTAGAAAATAAATACGAGTATTATCTATATGTACAAGAATATGTCTAAACATGACTATCAAACTTCAAACTATCACATCTAGAAAATTTGATGATTTGCCGTGTAGGTACCGGCATAAAAGATGACTCCTCAAGCAAATGAAAACGATCATAAAATTGGGAATCATCTTGTAAACCAATACAAAAAATAGAAAATTTAATGACTTGAATTATACATTTACAAATTCGGAATCCTCTTGTACCAATGGGTATCGAGGTGATAGATTTATTCTTTATTATTTTATACTTAAAATTATAAGACATCAAGGATTATTATTATCTGTCGTGTGTATAACTAATCTGCTTTTTATTTGCAGATTTGGATAATTTAGAGCAATGTCAAACAACAATGTAAGACTTAGGCAAAATGCTTGCCTTAAATACGTAAATTAATAAGTTTTTGTACGATTGTGCAAAAAAGTAGACAAAACAATACATTTTGAAAACGTGTAAAAAAATCCACTGTCCTATGTAAACTACGAAAATAATGATGTTATTAAGCAGGTTCGAGCGAATTTCCTCGTGAAAAATTAATTTCCAACTTTATGACTCATAATTTTATAATTATAATGAAGGATGTCTTATTGAACTATTTTCAAAATTAAAATACAATCCACCGTCTAGTTCTTTAGAAAATCGCTTATAAAGTTGACGTTTTCAACATTCTAATACATAAACTCTTATGCTAGAAACATTTCCGTAGATACTTTTTTGTTTGTTTTACATTGATATTTCCAACTTTGATGAACAAAAAACTAGTATAATATAACTGAAGATTCCTAGTATCTTATAAGAGGTTTATAATGCCTTCTTACCGTTCATATTAACTTGAAAATGAATGTTAAATTTTTTTTGTTCATTTTCGTTCGATAGTAGTGGAACAGATAAAGAACTTTGCAACGTTGCACAAATTATTTCTGTTATTTTAAAATTCTTTTTTTCATGTTATAAAAAAACTTTGATTACTCAAATTGGTAGATAATTTTAATATAATAATTTTACAATAAGTAAATAAATATAAATAAACGAAAGCGAGCTCAAAAAATAAGTCGCGCTGTTGCCATATAACTTTCTTCGAGTACAAATGGTCAAAATACTGAAATCATTTCAGTACCTTTTTTATTAAATACAAATTAATTATATATTATAAGCTCAATATACTTTTATTAATTAAAATTATAAATTTTAGCAATTAAGTACTTTAGATATTAGAAGAACAAAAAAATATAAATGTTATTTTGACTCATTAGTTTCGCTCGAACCTCCTTAAACAAACATTCAATTTTTTAATTTTGTATACTTTGTCGAATAATCGTGGCTAAAAAAATATATTGAATGTAACGCTTGCATATACTCATTTATTGCACTTATTGCATAAATAACGATTATTGAGGACTGCATTAGCCTATTGGGTTATATTTTTTTTTACAATTTTTACAAGTTTTTCAACCGTTTTGGACAGTCTTTTTTACCTGATCGCAAATATACTTGGAGTAGGATTCGTACTTGATTTGAAATGTAAGGGTTGCACTGATACTGGAAATTAGATGATAACTGCCAAAATATTGACCTTCAGTTTAACTGCTATCTTATTCGGTACCATCGGACCTTGTAAAAATTAATGTATTCATTTTCTTTTCTCGATAAATACGATAGTAAAGGGTCACATACTTACTTTCCAAATTCCAAATGTGATGAACGATAAGAAAATGCTTTTAAAATAATAAAAATATTATATAAAAATCTACAGAGATTTGTTAATAAACAGAGAATGAGACGATTTATTCATTTGTATAAAAAACAAAAACAAAACACCTACCATTCCTTTTCATATTAATGACCCATGATGCATCTTGCTGCTGGCATCTTTAAATCTCGTCTACCACCTGTCTGCTTTGCCCAGCATGTTGCTCACCAATACCAATACGTGCGGAGTCTTCAAGACGCCCGCTACACACGTGGGCAAACCTTGAGCCACGTGGATCATAGTACTATGTAGTAAAACCACGTGACTTCAGTAGTAAATCCCACGTGGACCGACACGTGGAACAGGTAGAATACTCTCACTTTCTTTAAGAGGCTGTTAACAGTTATGACTTTGTTTGCCGAATAAAAGAAACATAACGAATCATCTATCTATTTTCCATTAGCTAATATATTCGTGCGGGGATATTATTAATAAATTTATTTGCAAGTAAATGTAATTAACTTGTCTTAGAAAAACATTTTTGTGATAGTATTTGTTTCGTGAACAAATCGGAATCTATTCCCATATTCTAATGACATTGTTGCCAGAAATTAATTAGTTGGACGTTTATTATATCGGCTCAACTAATTTTATCAGCTTTTTATAAAACCGGCCTGAACTGAAATATATATTTTTAAAATGTGTTCACTAATTGGTTCTAATTATTATAGAGAATAAATAAATTTGGAATGATACCATATTTCCTTTTATTCGCAGGTTTTGACAATAACGATAAATTTTTGGGATCATCTCACAGTTACTTAAAGCTGTTGTGGATTTGATAATTAGAAATAATTTGTAAATTTTTATTTCGAATGGATTTGAATTTCTGACCCTCAGAACCACAATCGGTCACTCAACGCATGCAGCTATGTGTCTCATTATTATTAATAATAAATACTAAGTAATTAAAATTATAATTTTTAAGAAGTATTATACATATTTTATTATCGCAGTACAAATTTTCTCTACCTTGAAAAATTATGAATACAGTTCGTGTGTCTTCAGGTAGTGAGTTTTCTTTCCCGACGGAAATGCCCTCTGTAGGATGAAGGGTGAAGTGTGTGCAAGCAGGTGTCCATGGCAACTCGGCCAGGTATATATACCTGGAGGACTTTGCGGCCAATGCACGGATATAAACAACATATTCACACCGTATACATGTATTCAATAACTAAAACCTTACGTCATTGTAAGCATTTTTTTGCTTAGAATTGCGAGGTAGAAGAAAAACTTGTGAAAAGAAAAAGAAATTTATGGGATAGAACAGATACCGTTGTAGGTATAGGATACGGTGTTTAGAACTTTAACATGATAAAAGAAAATAATATTAAATGGTCGTACTGTTAAAATATGTACACCTGAATTTTTAGAATTTACTTTATATAATTAATGTATATTTCATACATATTTTTATTTTTGTCTGCTTTATTTGACAAATTTTAATAAAAAAAGAATATATTTTACTTAAAATTAAGACAATTAAAATTACCCTTAACCTTAGCTAAATTAACGATAAATTTTTCGTATATTATTAGGATGTTTTTTTTACAATAAATCGATGGATTTGTATAAAAACAAAGTATTAGTACAAATAAAATTTAAACGTACGAAAAAACATGTTTCATAAAATTTTATTATAAAAAACATTTTTTTAAAGTTGAAACATACAAAAAATATAGTTTACACAAAAAAGGCTAGTTTAGATTAATTATAAATTTTTGTATAAAAGATTTATTTTGTGTTTATATTGTAAAAATCAATTTTTTGTATTAATTAATTTTACATCATTAGAAAAATAGAAAAAAATATTAAGAATAAAAGAAATTTATGATTCTTTGACATGTCAACCATGCTAGAGGTCCAGCGTCCAGCCAGTTGTTAATGAGACAGCTAGATTTAGATTACATAATAATTATTTGAGATATTTTGATCATTATTGATATAATTTTTCATGGAATAATGCCAGAATGTATCTGAATTGCAAATATTTAATAAAAATATATTTTATTGCGTATTTTCAATATCGCTGTCAATCATGAATGTTAGTTTTTGAAAATATCTTTACAATACATTTTTATTTCTTACAAATTCCAATTTTCAATACATGCATACAGAATATCATTCTGTGCAAAGTCAGTGATTTCTGAACAATATGTTTTCTTTGCATTGTCCTTCGTGCGACCTCAAATTTTGTGGGTTTGTGTGAAAAGCAACTGATGATTAACAATGCACCCAAGTGTTTCCAAAGTGTAGCATATTCGTACAGGTGCCAGGTGTGCAACGCGGTTACAATTACTCTACCTGCTTACTGTTATTGTCCCTTAAAAACGAACTGGCCTGTTTTGCTGCTCACATTACGTAGGTTATTATTTATACAGCTGCAGGGGAAAAAATGTTCAAGGTAGCTTATCCTGCAATACATAAGAGTATTACTGCTAGCTTGAAACTGTTACACAAAAATATAAACAATTTAAGATTTTAGTTTTATATTGTATAGTTTATTAAATAATATACATAAAATCATTATAATTCATTGCTTATATTGTGTGGAATAAACGTTAAAATGTAATTGTTTATTAGATAGCTTTATTTGTATTATAATGTAAGGAATTTACATTTAGTGCCTCTCGAATTAATTCTTCACAATGGTATATTTGACAATACCTATAAAAAAACCTGAATTTACATTTATTCTTATTCGACACAAAGTAATTTCATATGAGCCTTATGTTAAAGAACCTGGCAATACGTACTTGTATTGCTGGTTGCTAAAAGATACCACTGAATGCATCAAATTATGAACAGTTTTATATTGTACCTACTGTTTATTAAATAATATACATAAAATAATAATGGCACAAAAGTGATCCCAGTGGTGCAATCTCCACGCCAAAAATGAGTGCCCGCGAGATGACGCCTGGAAAACGACCGCACGGTACGAATATGCCATTATCATTACCGATATACAAAGCAGATTGGCACACCCAGCAATGGGTAATGTGCCGTAATGATATATTTATTTATTTAATAATTCTTAAATATGGAACAAACGTTAAAATATAATTGTTTCTTAACGATCTTTATTTGTGCTATAACGCAAGGAATTTACATTTTATAGTGCTTCTCGAATGATATATTTGATAATACCTATAAATAAACGTTAAATATACATGCACATTCACATTCCCTACAAAGTGATTTGATATGAGCCTTATGTTAGAGAACCCGGCAAAACGTACTTGTATTACTGGTTGCTAAAAGGTACTATTCAAATCTAGTGATGTGATAACATATTTGTATTAAAGTATATAAAAGAAAATATTATCTTTTGTAACTTATATACTTATGACTTAAAATGGCTTGACATGAACAAAAAAAAAAACATTTTTCGCCAAACATAATAATGAAATTTTCGCCTTGTCCACACTACGCCATTTCAAAAATGATTTTATATGAATTGAAATACTGTGTAAAATAAAAAGTGCGTCTCGGGCCGCCTGACAGAAGTGATAACTTTGTGCCGATTATTTTAAATAAGTTAAAGTAATTTTATCGTTTAAGTATTCGTATAACATGTTCCATTTAAGCCATTCAGAATTGCAGAGAATAGGGAATAGTTTTGACCTCTTTCATTGGCTGAAATTAGAGATAAGAAAAAGAAACAAGTTTACCCAATGTAATTTCGGCTACTTAAAACTGGAGCTGATGCGAGCGCCATATGCTAAATGGCTTAAATGGACCTTTTCCATCAAAAGACAGAGTTACATAAAAATTACATAAATGTAGTGCGCAGTAGGATGTATGCGCATTGAGGAGGCCAGATACATTTCAAATAAAATTTCAAATGGCGGAAAGTAAAAACTTAACTTTATTAAATAACAACAAAGCGTTTGTGATGAATATTTTAAAACAAAAGACAGAGGAGATGGGAATCAAAAACGGGGTTTTACACCAAGAAAGAAAGTGACGGATAATTGCGTAGTTGGCAGTTTGCTATTAAGAAAGTTACAAACAAGAATAAAAATATTGTTTATTCAATAATATTTTCTTTTATTACTATTTTTTTTATAATGGACTTTTTCAATTTAAAGAGATAGAAGATATGCGCAATGGGGATCTGCGCGTAGTAAGAACAACTGAGATCTATGGCGTTTGTTTCTAAAAAATTTAGATGTAAAATGTGAGAATATGTCAGATAACTTTAAAATATCTTATCGAAAAGAGTTACAAAAGCTTTTATTGAAGTTAAAAAGTCTAACGATGCAAATTTTCACTGAGGATACAGGTATTTTAATGACTGAAATATTTTTGACGTTTCGTTTGACAGCCCAACTGGCAGTTGTTCGCGCCATTTTCTTACTATATGCAGCGATAGAAAGAGATGGCCGTTAAATTGAAAAGGTCCATTAGAGACAAAATTATTTAAGTTTTTGTGGTGTTTAAATAATTTTTTATAAATGCTTGTCCTTTTAATCATTTTTACTTAATAACATAATGCCTCCTCATGTCTAGTTCGTAAAAATTTCACTACGTGGCGCATTGAGAAATGGCGTCACGGAGCAATAAAAACGTAAAAGGTCCATAGAACAGAGTATAGAAAAAAATTAATGATTTGGCAAAAGTGTGAATTAAATAAAAAATTGTTTTGTAAATAGTTATATTTTTTGATAATTTATTTATGAACACAACTACGTATAAAATATTAAAAACAAGAAGAGTGTGCTAGCTAGAGAGAACAAGAGTTGCGAGCGCATTGTCTTGCCATCTCTCAGTGGCAGCTTGGGCGCTGGAGTGGGGAAAAGTCTTAATCGCCAGGTCTGAATTTTCTTTAACGGCTCACCCTTCCATAAGAAGTTATTATTTCAAAAGTTTGGGTTCGTTTTCTTTACACATTCTTCACGGCTTCAAGATATTCATTCAAGCCTTTTAACACAACCAATCGTACACCGTTTATATTCATTCATTCTTACATAGGGCGTCCACACAAACCGTAATAGTTAATAAATACATTTATTCCCTATTTAAACTTACAGTTTAATTATACTGGTCGTTATAAATACCATAATTCAATTTTAACTATTAGTTGTCAAATTATAATAACATGTTTAAAATCTTGATATTTCTTTATCCTTTTGTGTGTGTATATGGGCGTAATCACTTTTCCATTCAATGTTCCTTCGGTGTTTCTGTTTCTAACCGGAATTTTTTTGTTACAGTACCAGAATTCATTCGCACCCCACCATCTTTAATCGCCGCAGCTTGTATTTGTGCCGCCATTCGAGGTTTGAAGTCACCGTCAGCCTACCAAGCCCCCAGAGATATGTGCATCTTAACTTTTTGCGATCCAATGTCCCTGGAACTCGTTGCAAGACACATCGAACAAATTGTAGACAAAGAAACAGCAGCCATGCTACCAGCCACCAAAATCCCACAACCCCAAGGAAACGATTTATTAGATAGCCAACCAGAAACGCCGACGGATGTACAAGATATCGAATTCTAAACTTGTTAAAAATGTTGTTATTTATTTATTATTGCGAGCTGGGCATCACAAAAAGATTTTTTTTGATTTGAGTTATGTTTTAAATTTTGTTTTGATGTTGAATGACGCCGATAATTTTATTGTTGCATTTGTAAATTATTTTAAAGAGGAAGGTATTGTTACCTATTTACGTTGATCTCAATCTTGTAATTGTAGTGCCTTAAATATATAGTAATCTAAGTTATGTTAATGTAAGTCTAGTTGTAAGTAGATAATTAATTAATGAATACCAAAATTGAAGGTAAATTTGTTTTGTGGTTAAGATGGTTTGAAATTTATAGGATTTGTTGTATGTTATTCAATGTTGGTACTTTTCATTGAAAATACGGTTCAGTATTCCACTTATGATCTCGGTTGCCATTCTGGATTCCACTGTGATTTTTTACACACCACCGTAGCAGTATGATTTTTTTAACATTTTGACGTAATTACACAAACTAAATTTTCAAATTACTTACCTTACGTCAAAGTGTTAAATCATCTAGTCTTATTTTCTGAAGAAAAATTCACCAAAGCTGTATATAATTTTAATCTAAGTTTTAATAAGTAAAACAGTAATTTTGCATTATTTATTCTGCGTGGACACTGTACATAAAGTAAATAAAATAACTTATGTGAAATAGTACAAAAGATTGTTTTTTTATAAATTATATTTTGTTAGGCACAAAGTGTTGGTAGTAGCTGCGAGTATAGTCGATCATATGGTCCTGCATACATTCAGGTGCTTCGCCCACACACCGACCTGGGGAGCCTGCGTAACGCGTAAACGGTGGCACCACTGTTTCGGGGGGAAGGATTGTGTTATCTTCGATTACGCAGCAATCCTTCAGAACACTTCTTCTTCCCTAAAAAACAAATATTTACATTCAAACTTATTCACCCGAACTTATAGTTATTTTTTTGAACAAAATCATGCATAAATTATAGAAAATATGAATTTTGAAAATCTTGATAGTTTTATTAATAGGGTCTTTGAAGACGATCTATTAATCGAATTATTATCCACGTTATTCTAGTGACCGGCAAAATCAGTAGTGAGTAAAAAGAAATAATAGGTAATACGAGTATAGTCATATGTAATTATATTTTCATTTTACTACTTACTATAACTACATTTTTTCCGATGTGAACATACGATCCAACTTGAGCTGCATTAACAACAGAGTTTTCGCCGACGAAAACATGATCACCCATTGATAATGGGAAGAACGCAACTCTAAAATAATTGAATAATTAATTAGATGCATGTTTCATTCATATGTGTTATATAAAAGTAAGTTTCGAAGTTTAAGGAACACAAAACTACCACAAACTTTATACACGTGTCCCTGAAAAACGGGCCACTCAAAATAACTTTTTTATTTATAATTATTATTTAATCATCATTATATACACGGTGTAAATGAAATAAGTGCATTAAATTTAACCAGTAGTGTAACTCGACGAGAGCAACAATATTTCTTTTAAAAAAATTTTATAAGTCTTTTAGATTTTGAGTTAAAATTCTTTATAGTTTTGCTGTATATTTCATTACCCGCCCATGGAGAACAAATGGCTGCTGCCGTATTTAAGTGGGATAAAAACAGCTCAAAAATTGTCGGTTATCGGTTACACTTGCAGTCACAGTAATTAATAAACGAATCAACGGAAATAACATTTATTATTAATTCGTAATAGTACAATTTTTAAAATAAAGAAATTTATATTTTGGATAACAAAGTTATAAAGTTGTGTATTAAACCAGGATTTTAATCACCTGTGAATAGAGGAAGACAAGGAGGAACGAGATAATTATTTATCGTCGACAAATCATAATAGTTTAAATACGTTATTCAAAAAATGTAAGTACAAACTTGTTCATTTAAACGAGGTACATGAGTACCAATAATTAGTCGTCCATTTATTGTTCCCGCCCAAACATTTTTTAATGAAAATTTTTGTAGTATTATCGTCTGTCGAGATGAGTATTGTGCATAATAAATACACCTTCCCAAGTAAATTCAGTCTCATTCATGAACATTATGAGCCATTCCCAAAATTGAAGTCTGTTATGTGCTGAAAACATTGAACTTTTTGCACGTGGTACGGATCCAACTGTTGCTTTTTTAATTCAATGGATGAAGCTGTTGGCACTCGGTGAAACATATTGGAAATTATTAAATAAAACACTCGGTTTAGTTTCACGAAATAAATAAAGGATAAACTTTATTGTACAATTTCGCCAGCTACGGCATCTTCAGAAGTACTGAGGATGGTTGCGACTAACGAATCAATTTATACATAATCAGGTAGCAGATTACGAGAATTAGGGAATAGGGGAAAAGCCAGAGATCACACAATCTAGGAACGGGTGGTCAAGAAAATCTAATTGTTCATTCATTAGGGGTAGATCCTTGTGGATGTGTTTACTAATTTCAAACGATTCCAAGAAAGTCAGTCTAAGGCCTTTCCTCTCTTTATGTAAGACCGTTAAATTATTTTGTTCACATGTGTGTTGATTTTCTATTAAGTGTTTTGCCAAATTTGAGTTAAATTTATTGTTTTTGAAAGACGACATATGTTCCTTAAATCTAATTTTAAAATTTCTACCTGTTTGTCCAATATAAACGAAATTACAATTAGAGCATGCTATTTTGTATACCCCCGAATTGCAAAGTGGGTCCTTATTAACTAATTTGTTGTTAACGAGTATGTTTCTGAGAGTTCGTTGGTTGTAAAACCCAGCTACAATATTAGATTTCTTTAATTCGTTGGCTAGAGTATGGCTAAAGCCGTGGAGATAGTGTAGTTTTTTGTAATTTTTTTTTGCGTTATTGTCTACTGTAATCGCGGGGTTGCTTTTTTTTTTAAATTGCCATATGTGACACTGTATTATGATAAAGGTATACAAGATTAACAAATGTGCTAATATTAGGAACAGTATGATTTGGAAACGCTCCGTCTAAATGCGTTGGCAACTCTATAACACTGTCTTTATATCAACCACAAATTAAAATGTAGTAAAGATACGAATAAATAAACCATAGGTAAGTAATTACAATGTCTGTGTACTCGCTATTTGTAAACGTAACAAGTTTATTACTAATGTCAAATTTTAATTGCAACAACTGACAGGACTGTCAATTGCTAAAACAATTTTTTTCAGAGCTATTGCTACTGCATTCAATTATTAGAAAAATACTTGGAACGACTCGTCAATTTACGGGGTTGTAAAAATGCTAAAAAAATATGCGATTTCGAGAAAAAATTATTAAGAAATATTGTTGCTCTCGACGAGTTATATTACTAGTTAAATTTAATGTACTTATTTCATTTACACCCTGTATTTGTAAACTAAGCTTAGCGACTCACAAATCATGGTATTTGGCACGATGGTGGCGCTACCGGTTTAACCGGAAGTGACATTAACTTTCATATTTCAAATGGGACAATTAATATATTTTTATACATTTGGAATCTACATAAAATTACGGAATTATCAATATGATTGAAGAAAATTTTTATTGAAGAAATAAATTTAAAAACAGGTAGGCTGTGAAAACAAATTGATCATAAAAATAAATATAAAATAACAATGGCAAACTTTAAATGGCAAGCGAGGTCGCAAAAAAAATGTTCGTTTTTTTTGTTTAAATCAAACAAACTTAGTCTAATTTATCGATGTGTATGAATAAATTATTTTTTGTTTACATTTACAAGTATGACATTTTTGAAAAGTTGTAAAAAACCAGCCATGTTGTGACGTTAGCGTTTTACACTGCACGTTCAGACTCATTTCATACAGCCTTATTATATCGACACATAATTTCTAAAAGAAAAAAATTATATTGACTACAAATTGAGAATTACATATCTAAATATTTGATAGAAATGCTATAATATATTAATATAACTTCATTCATTTTTATATATATAATTTTCATTTGACCTGAAGTTATCCACGTATCACTCAGCTGCTGGTCATTAGCCATTTGTTTTTACTTTTTCGTCTGATTAACATTTGTCTATGTTGTTCGTTGTGTATTCTTAGAATTTCATTACTGTTGCTTTGTTGCGTATCAAATCTGTATTTTTAAATACAAACAGTAACTGTTTTTCGAGTTGTGTTTTTTTGTATCACGCGGTACTATTAATAGTACATTACTAACCGAGGTGGAAAGTGTTTCATTGTCGAGGGCGAAGATAGTTAATCAAGGCGCGAAGCGCCGAGGTTAACAATAGCCCGAGACAATGAAACTTTTCACCAAGGTTTGTATACTCAGAATCTGAAATAAAAAATTAATATTTGATATTTAAATAATAATAACCTAACATAAATAAACGAATGGTCTGAGATTGTTCATTTGTCACGTGAACTGTCACTTTGATTTCTAACCTTAAATATTGATGTCATTCATTACTTGTATTATTTACAAGTTTATTCCATATTTTTATCATATAAATTGTAAAGATGATTTGTTTATATGTAAATACCCATCATTGATACGCATTGATCTCTCAAAGCGGAGGGCAGCTATTTCCCGCCTCGAGGTTGGAAAGTATAGCGTGAGTATAGCTGAGGTTGGAAAGTGTCTACTTTCCAACCCCAGCTATCTTCACGTTATACTTTCCAACCTCTTGGAATATGAGGTTAACAGTAACTAACTTCCCAACTTTTTAAAAGTCAGAAATCGTCATATTACTAACCGATTGTGAATAAAAATATTTTCTTACTATTTTCGCTAGTATTTTGGCACGATGGCACAAAACAGCGTTTCATTGAAATGTTTACTTTCGTAAATTTCAGGTTATCAGAAAATCAGCCGCGTTTTGATCAATGTCATTTTTAATTGCAATTTTTTCAGTATTAAAGATCGATTTGAGGAAAAATAAAAAATACGGGTGTATTATTTTTCATTACTCTATCGATTAATGTTAAAAATGAAAAATCGTGCATGACCTCAATGAGGTCTCAACTGTTTTCACAGCCTACCTGATTTCATGGTTTTCCGGGTTAATTATACATAATTTTCTCTTACGTAATAATATTTCATTTCTTTAATAAAAAATCCTCGAAAAATTCTCTTCAATCATATCGTTGAATTTGTAATTTTACGTAGATTCCAAATACATATATAAAAATATATAGTGTCTCATTTGAGAAATGAAAGTTAATATCACTTCATGTTAAACTGGAAGAACTACCATCATGCCAAATGCCATGATTTGTGAGCCTCTAAGCCTAGTTTACAAATATATAAAGAGAATCAGAAAATATAAATAAAAAAGTTATGTTGAGTGGCCCGTTTTTTAGATCAATCTGTATAGGTAGGTAACAGTCTCTACAACGAATTTGCAGTTTATAATGAATATGAATTCCGAATTACTCCGACACTGCAGTATTTACCGGCGCATATATAAAATGAAACACTATTACACTTTATTTCATAAACGTGTACGGTGTACACACGGTAGAATGAGATACTATATCTTGTTCCATTTGTCATTCTGTATTGCAGAGAATAGGGCATAGGCTTGAACTCTCTGACTGGCTGAAATTGGAGACAAGATTAGCAATGTAATTTTGGCTGCTTAAAACTGGCGCTGATGTCAGCGCCATCTGCTGAATGGCTTAAATATATATTATCCAACTAGCCATGAAACATAAGACGAGTGACTGTTGTTATTTGTTGCTTCAACGAAAAGGCATTTGTTTGCTTATTTTAATTCAAATTGAAAATTTTGCATTTTCTATAAGAAAATGAGTAAGATGGAGGTGAAACATGAAATAGATTAAAGATTTGATTTTAACAGAGTGAGGGATTCATTGCAAATCGAGTGGGGATGCCAGGAACAACTAATCAACTAAATAAAATATTACTTTACATTCAATTGTTTTCCTTTATGTTCGGATGGATAGAAACATTCTAAATTACCCTTATATTTGGTGTTGATAATTTATGAAACCACTTACTTATTTCTATTTCTTAATATTCTTACCCTTTACTAAATTTCTTGCATGGAGGCCGAATAACAGAATTTTTGCTTATGATACAATATCTACCAGCCCTAACATTTGCTAAATCTCCTCTTATGATAGCATCAGCTTGAATTATCACTTTTCCATTTAAAACTATATTTTGTGATCCACAAAGAATAGTTTGTCGGCATACACGATTACCAGAAGCCTGTAAATTGTTAAAAAATCATTCATTTTTATAATGTTGGGTGGGGTTGGATATTTAAAATCATTACCGTTTCAACATATTCACCCTTATTATAATAAATATCTTGCAACTCCATGTTATATGTATAAAATAACTATTTATAATAAATATTTAGAACATAATTTACACAAATACAAAATGATCTGACAGCTGTCAACCTACAAACTGAAATTATTTGGAGGTTAGAAATTTAGAAATATGCTCTGTCGGTGTGACAGGTGTCATTACGCATGTGCTTTGTGAAAAATGTTTGACAACAAACATTTCTTTATGTGAATAATCGTATATTTTAGTGTAAAATTAAGAATCATATACCTCACTCTTTTAGTTTTTTATAATTAGGTAAGTAAAGTCCGTATTTTCATATAAATATTTTGGTAAATCAAAGCATTCTACAGTTTTAGATTTACATAACCTTGTGTAAATATGAATACAAGACGTACACGAAGAAATAAAAATCCAGTGGTGGAAAACGAAGACAATCCAGATAATAATAAGGAAACACAATCGAGAAAACGTATAAAAACTGAATTTGACTCTTCTAATGATGAAAATTCTCGTCCCGCCGAAAATGACCTTGAAAAGGTTCAAAAATCTAACGAAAGTAAAAGAAGCAAATTTGATACAGATGAAGAACAGTCATCAGATGATGAAAAACTACAAAATATTAGCACAGAAAGCAGAAAACGTCGTATACCACAACTTAAAGATGATGATGATGGCAGCTCTTCAGATAGCAGTGTCGGAGATTACCTGAAAAATGCCGATGAAATAGATTTAAATTCAACATTTTTCCAGTTTGAAAATGAAAACCCGCCTGATTTTGGCGAAATAGAAAAGAAAATGTTTAATGGCGTACATGTACATCGTCTGAGCGATTCAGAAGAATCAGGATCAGATTTAGAAGATAATACAGAAACTTTAAATACACCTAATATACAAATAGAATCCAGTCAAAACACTTCTACATTCAGTAATTTCACACAGTTGAATAAATATAATGAAAAATTAGAAGAAGCGAAAGCATGTGTCCAAAACTACGAAAAGAAAATAGTAAAACATCAAAAGAAAACACGTAGAGAAAAAAATATTGAAGATATAAATCATTTATTATCAATAGGAGAGAAACAAAATCGTGAATCGGTAGATTCCTCTCATATTTTAACTTCTGAAGATGAAGATTGGGAAGAAATTCAAGAAAGTGTTAAAGAAGAGCCGAAAATACCCAAAGAAGGCGTTCAAATCACTGTTGAGCTACCAGGTGTAGTTCGAAGAAAAAAGAAAAGTGAAGATCTCATGGCTGCAATTAAGAGAAGAATCAACAGAGTTAAAAAAGAAAATCAAATTTTTGTCCACAAAGTTCATCTTCTTTGTTGGATTGCTCATGGTAACTTCTTAAATAATATTTTAAACAATGAAACATTATTAGCACAAGCTTTATCTCTCTTACCGTCAGAACAGTGTTATCCTCCTAAAAACGCGGACATTTCGTATTTAGAACAAATTGTTAGATGGTACGGTAAAATGATGAAACTTAATGAATCGGATCCAGATAACCAAACTCCTGTAAAAGATCAGTTAAAAACGCAAATAAATAAAAAACAAGCTAATTCCAAACGTAACTTAATTTTGTTGTTCATTATTATACTTCGTTCTCTCGGATTACAATGTAGATTAGTTTTGTCGTTTCAATGTTTACCTTTAAGACCGTTAAGTTCAGAACTTTGTTCATTAAGCACAAAAGATAATAAAAGTAATGATAAAAAAGAGAAATCTAAACCTAGTACTAGTAAAGACACAAAAAATAGTAAAATAAAAAGTAAAGCGCCTACTCTAAACACAAGTATTAAAAATAAACTAGATAGAAAATTGAATGACAGTATAAAACATACTTTAAATAGTTCTAAAAGCTTTAATACAAGTAAAGTTAAAAAAACAATTAAAAAATCATCAAAAATTGATAAACATGTTAAAACGGAATCTAATAATAAGAATATTTCGGAAAAATTGAACAACGGTACATCTAAAAAATTAACTTTAAAGGAGAAATTAGACATAAATTCGGAAAAAATAACACCTGAGCAATCCACTTCAAAAGCTACACCACCCAATTCTGGAACTAAATCAGAAAAGGAAATTGATAAAAGTAATAAAACTGAAAATAATAAAAGTAATTCGAAAATATCAAAAAATAGTATATCAAAAAAATTAAGTTTGAAAGAAAAATTAGATAAAAATACGGAAAAAATAACACTTGAACAATCCACTTTAAAAACAAAACACCACAGTTCAGAGACAAAATCTATCGAATCTACTATATTAAAAAGTAAGAACTTCAAAAAAAGTTTGAAGGAAAAATTAGACGAAAATCTTTCCTTAGATAAAAAAGATATAAAATCTAAAAAAACCGTAAGAATATCTCAAGTTGATGGTGCAGACGATTCACCTCCTCGCAAATCAAAATCTAAACCAAAACAAACTTTAAGTGACAAGCTTAAGAAAAATTTATCTGATTCCGATTCAGAATTTCAAATATCTGAACGCCAGAAACGCAAATCACGTTCAAAACCAGTAAAATATTTCGAAAGTCCTTTAACTGCTGAGAGCGATTTTCAGGCAAATCGGGAAACACCATCTCCCACAAAAAGTGTTTCAAAGAGCCCAAAAGATTTAAACCATAATAAAGCTAAACCATCTACTTCTAAAGACGTACGTAATGATATAATAAGTTTAATAAAAGGCAGTATGGTTGAACATAGACACAAAGAACAACTAAAAACTATAAGGAAAAAGTCAAAAGACTCCGATTATGACAGTGATTTTATGCCAGAAACAAGTAGTAAAGGAAAATCGAAGAAAAAATTGAGCACCAGTGATGAATTAATGAGTAAAATAAAAGTTAACACAAAAGTTAAACGTCGCATACCTCCCAAAAGCGAAATAGATCGTCGGGTATTATCTTCTGATGATGATACCCTAGAAATTAAAAAGAAGGGGAACGACGTATGGTTAGAAGTTTTTCTAGAAGAAGAGGAAAAATGGATTAGCGTGGATTTAATCAAAGGACAAGTCCATTGTGTGTCAGAATTATATGTAATTTATCCTCAATCAAATTATAAACACCTATTAATTATTCTGTTTTCAGAATCGAGCGAGCCATCCAATGTCGTATGTAATAGCGTGGAATAACAATTTATCTCTTAAAGATATATCCGCAAGATACTGTCCAAACTGGAATACCGTTACTAGAAAATTAAGGGTTGACCCTGTATGGTGGCATGAAACTTTAAAGCCGTTTATAGGAACAAAAACAATAAGAGATAAGGAAGAGGATGAGGATTTAGCCAGACAACAGTTGGATAAACCTTTACCAACTACAATAAACGAGTAAGCAAATATTTATACCAAGGTTTTAAATCTTTTTATTTAAATTAAATGGTTTATTTAATTTAACGATTTAAATCAAAATTTATAAAAAATACGTTTTTATCTGTAAATAATTTATTTATCATGAATACACTTCACTTCAAAGAATGTATAAATTATTTATTTATTTATACATATTATAATCTGTTTCAAATAATGATATAATTTTAACAGATAGATTCTTGTGATTCTATTGGTTGCTATGCGCTGTAGTTAACCGCATTTTACACAAACACAACAGGGGAGTTTTCAAATTTTTGATTTTTTTTTACACTGCGTCTAGCGTCCCGGCTCGGGACCTCGTTCTAGTCCCGAATGACGTCATAATGTTACGTCATTGTAACTTGCAATTGCGCATAGGGACTTCCGACTCGGAATTCATTTTCTCTCCCGACTCGGTTATTGGTTCTAAAAGTTGTTGTCGGGACTTGAGTTTCATCCCGACTCGGAATCCACGTTGAGTTCCTCCAATAAGAATATTTTACTCTACATTCCTGTTGAGGGTTTCAAAGGAATTAGAATTAGGTGCTCACATCTAATGGCTTTGCAAAAGTAATAAAATAAAATAAATATTATAAACGTTTATAACAAAATATATTTCAAACAGTAAAGTAATTTACTATAAAACTCAGTGGTAGAATAGCTAAGTACCTGCCTACTAAAACAATAATAATATTTAATGATGTACTTAGGTATGTTTAAGCGTAGACCATAGTCCCTAATGAAACATTTCACTTCAGTATATTATTTAAATTGTTTACCAATTTCCAACCTACAAAGTAAAGTGTAAATAGGCAAATAAAAATAAATTTCAGAATGTTAGAATAAAATACTTATATTTCGACTATTATTGATATTTTTAGATAGGTATTTCATTTAATATGCTTTGTTGATTAAAATGTTCAACTGCCTGTAAACAAAAGGCTTAGTATGTACGCACATAACTAACTAATAAGTACCTACACTACTCGGTAATAATATAATATATAACCTCAAAAAGTTGCCAGATATAAACGAATCGGGACTCAACGCAGATCCCGAATTCGCTGATATTTCTGTTGTGCCGACAAAAAGCAAGTCGGGACTCACCGTAGATCCCGAGTCGGGACGGAGTTCAAGTCACTATGCGCAATTGCAAGTTACAATGACGTAACATTATGACGTCATTCAGGACTAGAACGGGGTCCCGAGTCGGGACGCTAGACACAGCGTTTTTTTTATACGTTAAAGTATTTTTAAATCTATAGCGTTTTTACTTTTATATTTTATAAATTTTAAAAAATACCGAAGAAAATAAATGGCGAATTAGGTCTCGACATACGTGCCCAAAACGTGTTTCATAGAAAGAGAGAGAGAAGCAAAACACGACCACCTGTTTATGTTTACATTTGACTCTTGACAATTTAATTTCTGTGTTTATCGTATTTTCTAGGTTTTACATTTACATATTTAAAATCCAATAATGAGGCCCTTAGCGCAAAGCTTAGCGTAAATGGCAGCAGATGGATATTCTCCCAAGTACGTATTACAATGTACAGACTTATGTAAGAATACACAGATATTATTGTGTGTAATCATGACTTTTCATGGTTGTGGCACATTATATAAACACAAAATCACCATAAAATATAGAATAGTATACAATAGGTGCAATAAAACAAACGTTTTTAACAAATACGTAGTCTAAATTTATTTTTATTTTAATTAATGGTTATGTTTGACGCTCGTTTGTCATTTCAAAGTCTTTTGAAGGATAAAGTAACTTGCCCACTAGCGAACCTATAGGGCGCGAGCAGACACGTGACTCGAGGGACCTTGACTTGCTTAGAATCAGCTGATTTGTGTGCGCATGTCATTTTGACAAGAACAATGTCATGTTGACAAGACCAATGTTTTGACTTATTTTGATTTTTAACTGCTAAAATGTTATTATTTTTAATTTCATGTGTTTCACTGCCTAAAAGTTATAAAATATTAATATTTCAACAATTCAAAATCAAAATAAGTCAAAACATTGGTCTTGTCAAATCGACAATGTTCTTGTCAAAATGACATGCGCACACAAATCAGCTGATCCCAAGCAAGTCAAGGTCGCTCGAGTCACGTGCTTGGAATCAGCTGATTTGTGTGCGCATGTCATTTTGACAAGGACAATGTTACGTTCGTTACGTTGACAAGACCAATGTTTTGATTTATTTTGATTTTTAACTGCTAAAAAGTTATTATAATTTCATATGTTTTACTGCTCAAAAATTGTAAAATAATAACATTAAAGCAGTTCAAAATCAAAATAAATCAAAACATTGGTACTGTCAACGTGACATTGCTCTTGTCAAAATGACATGCGCACACAAATTAGCTGATTGCAAGCACGTCAAGGTCGCTTGAGTCACGTGTCTGCTCGCGCCGTATTGGGAGAAATATTGTGCTAAGGCTCTCATTTGCTTTTTTCAATTTGACATTGAATTTGACGTTTCAGTATGAAATATAGACAAAGAAGACATACGTTCATGTTTTCATTCTAAACTAGCGCTCGTAGCGGACAACTACGGTGAACCAAAGATGCTGCATACGTCATCGTATTGCGGGCGATTTAACTAACGATAAATTTAATATCGTTTGTACAAAAAAATATGCTATATTTTTTTACTTTTATTTCATTAATAGTAATAGTGCATGTATAGTATTGCAGTAATGTGAAAATATCATTACATTTCAACATGCCTAAACTCCCCCATTCAATTTTTATATCAATGAGAGCTTTAGACCTTAGCAAAATATTTCTCTCGATAGGTTCACTAGTCAGCTAGTTACTTTTACCTTCAAAAGACTTTGAAACGTCAAACATGACCATAAATTAAAAGAAAAATAAATTTAGACTACGTATTTGTTAAAAACGTTTGTTTTATTGCACCTATTGTAAATTATTCTATATTTTGTGTTTATATAATGTGCCACAACCATGAAAAGTCATAATTACACACAATCATATCTGTGTATTCGTACAAAAGTCTGTACATTGTAATATGTACTTGGGAGAATATCCATCTGCTGCCATCTACGCTAAGGTTTGCTCTAAGGGCCTCATTATTGGATTTGAAATATGTAAATGTAAAACCTAGAAAATACAATAAACACAGAAATTAAATTGTCAAGTGTCAAATGTACATTGATGGTACATTGTAATACGTACATAGGAGAATATCCGCCTGCTGCCATCTACGTTAAGCTTTGCGCTAAGAGTCTCATTATGTGCTGTGCGTTATTTGTTGTATTGTTGTTTATTAAATTTTATCCGGCTATTACCCTGTATTTTTTCTCTTATGGTTTTGTGCAATTAGCAACTTACTTTATGCAAAATGACATCTTGTGCCAATTTCGGAACTATCGTTGATTGTGTAAGATAATGTTATGGGACATTAGTTTGGTTGTAGAAACATTAATTTTATCCATTATATTTATATTACTTACTTTTAGAAATGCAGTATTCTTAATAATACATTTAAGTACAAAAGAAATTATTAAATGTCAATTTATCTCAACTCCGTGAGTTCAAATTTGGATGCGCATGTGCAAACTTTAGACAAAGATAACAAAAGTTAGTGCCGTATATCCATCTTTGTTTACGATATAACAGATGACAGTTCGATTATTTTTGTTGGTTAGTAATTGTTTTTTCATTGGGAAAGTAATTAATAATAAATATTATGACGGGTACTATACGTTGCGCACCGGATTGTAATAATTGAGAAAAAAAAAACATTTGTTTTCATTCTTTTTCTCAAAATATGAACGGAAGAAAAGAGTGGATCACCACGTAGAATAAAAAGACAGGAATGGATACCAAAAAAAATTATAAAATATCTGGAAATTAAATTTATTTTAATATTATTGGAAAGAAATCATCGCAAGATAAATACCCTAAATATTTTCCTGATGGTCGAATAATGTAAAATAAAAAAATAGGTTACTTCATCAAATCTAATCACATTAACATAATTTATAAATAACTGATGAGAATATACTCCATTTATTTCGCTAAATTTTAATTTTCAGCATAAACATTTTACTTTTTATTTAAATTCTTTTTGACATTTCTCGTACGCCGCCATTTAACGGCACTAAGTTTTTAGTTCAAAAAACAAACACGTAGAGGTCGCGGACATTTTTGAAATGGTCTATTGGTACTTGTTTATAACATCGAAAATGTTTCAATAATTCATTTTTTGCTTATTTTTAAAATGTACATAATTGAAAAGTTTATAAAATAAGAAAAATTGTGACACTATTTCAAACCAATATAGGTTACCATTTAAAAATATTGACCCGTATTACGAGCGCATTTTTATTATAAAATTACATTTATGGAGCACATTCCTCATAAAAATATAATGTAAAAGCGCGCACCATAAGAGCGCTTTTATTATAAAAGTGCACGTGTAATGGGGTATTCCGACATTTTTTAAAAATATTTTTTTTCATTAGTACATACCAATAGGACTCTGAATATCTAATTTTGAGTAAGAAAATGGATACATCACGTGAGATATGATTTTTAAAAATTTCATCGCAATTCAAATTTTCTTGTCATTGGCGCGCTTATGACGTCAAATCGATAGTGACATCTGCAACAAACTTCAGCGTCTAAATCCACATGTTCATGACAGCCATTTGCTTTTTTACACATGGTTTCAGTAGCAGCGTGTATTACAGTGTTTGTTTGTGGTAAAAATACGAGTAATATTTCATAATTATGGAACCTGATTTTACAAAGACTGATTCTGGTAACCTGCTGTGGGTTCTGCCATGGTAAATGATTATTTTCTCCATAACTCACAATACGTGAGTGCAGAAATACGTAATGTTAAAAGCCGAAGGTATGTTTTGTTCGAGAATTGCTGCAAATAAAGTGGACGAAATGTCAAACAAGAAATATAGGGCACGGAAGATCACGTGACCTATCATATGTTTTGTCCCATTCTCACTTCAGACTCGATCTTCAGCTCTGTCCCGTGCTAACTTCAGACTGTACTTTCGACGCAGTGCGCATGCGTCAGTTTGAATAGCTGTCACATTTCTAGCAAGATATCAAATGAGAATAAAATGAAGACAATAAGAATCAAATAGGCTTTTATTGAATTCTTCAATAATATAATGGAAGATAACAATGTGATCATATGTATATTCATAAGTATTACGATCAGGATGCTCTTCGTCTTCATTTTTGCTTGAAAAGCAAATATTACCAACAGTAATTGACAATTTATAAATTTAGGTCTTCATCAACCACCTACTATCAAATCTGAGTAATCGATAATGTCAGCAAGTGATATTCTCATAAATATAAACGGTCACGAGCCACAGACGGCGTCTCTCTTGTTTTTCACATGTAACCTAACCTACCTACCCTACCTATACAAATTATCACTTGTTACTTATGTTCAAATATGATTAGCTTTTAAATATTACCCCGATAATCGGTGCTTGATGGGATAGCAAACAGTTTTACATTATAGTCCGACGACAAACTTGCACGCAACAACGCAGTGGCATCGTTTGAAAAAGAATAACACTCACAAACAACAGAAAATAACAATAAAAGAAATAACAACAAACAAGATAACAAAAAGAAACAAATAATAAAACACTACAATGAATAACAATAACACAATCAATCGCTATATGCACAAGAACCGCCAAATAACAAAATAGCAATAAATTCCACGCTTGCGCAAACTCATTCTTAAAATTTACCGCTAGAAAAATATGACAGCTATTCAAACTGACGCATGCTCACTGCGTCGAAAGTACAGTCTGAAGTTAGCATGGGACAGAGCTGAATATCGAGTCTGAAGTGAGAAAGGGACAAAACATATGATAGGTCACATGATCTTCCGTGCCCTATACGCGCGTGTTTACTGGCACCATCTATGATTCTAAACGTAAATATCTACCGTGAAAGGAGCAAAAAATTATCAATTCCACGTCACAAATTTCAAGGACGTTTCTAGAGCTGTAAAAATTCCAATTTTCTAACATTAAATTATGAATTAAAAGTTTTTAATAAACATGTTTTATTATATTTTCCTACTTTATGAAGATGTAAACTATAGAAAAAAGTTATTATTTTGCATTATTTCCATATCACCGGAATATCCCATTGTGTGTGGTAGTGGTGTTAGGTATATGTCGGGATGGGGCACACCGGCATTTTTTTTTAATTTTCATTATTTCATATGTGTAGAACTATGAATATTTAATTTTGAGTTCGAAAAACTATATATCAAGCGAGATATGAATGTTTAAAAAAAAATTCCATCATGACGCTCATCCGTCTGTTAACATCTGTGTGAACATAAAAACGTAGATAAACAAATATCAAAGAAACACGTAATAATTACAGCAAAATACATTCGCCGCGTACTTGCTGCTAGCGCCATCTGTTTTCTAACATATTTAACCTGAAATGTGCAACAACATATCGAAAATACGTCCCAAGTTTCCAGGACGCTAGTACATTTGTAAATAATTTCAATATTTCTAACATCAAATTATGAATGAAAACTTTTTACTAAACTTGTTTTATTATATTTTTCTAATATAAGCAATAAACTATAGAAAAAAGTTACTATTTTGCATAAATTCCATATCACCGGAATAACTCATTATTAATTTTGAAAAAAAGTCTAAGTACCCTACATTATTTTACGTAAAAAACCATATGAAAATTATTATCTAAACTTTTTTTTATCCTTCATAAGAATCGAGGTATGGGGTATTTTCAAAACAAGCAAAAATCAAGTTTTAGCTTGTAGCTCAGAAACAAGAAAGCAATAGAAAATTGTTGCGGTGACTTATTTTTTTTTTCAAAATATGGTCTCCGGATTACGTAAACGGTTTTGCTCTAAGTATCTAATATTACCCTACATACACTTAATGAGAACCAGTACAGCCTCAATTTTGGTATTTATTGTTATAGGTATAAAAATCATCCTTTATATGCACTAAAGCGTCATCTGCTCAAATTCGAAGCAATATATCCACCAGATGCTTTAATATTAGGTTTCGTTCGTAAAGAACCAGTGTATGCCAGAGAATGCGTACATACTCTCCATTCTAGAGAAATATGGCTAAAACAGGCAAAGGTAGTTAAACCCAAGCAGGAGCCTTATAAAATAGTTAAGGCCAGACCCAAATATGACAGAGTAAGTCAGGATTTTTATAATTTTAATCACAGGATTTATTAAAAATAGATAATATGACCTAATATTTTTTCAGCTGACTGGAAATGTTATTACTGATCTACCTTTGGAACTATTTGGAATTTGGCAAGTTGAAGAATATGTCCCACCTACAGCGGAAAATGGTGTTGTACCGAGAAACGCTTTCGGCAATGTGGAATTGTTCAAAGCTTGTATGTTACCGAAGAAAACTGTACATCTACAATGTATGTTATTTGTATAATTATGAATTATTTTAAAGTAGGGTATACAAATGATTAATTCACAGTAACCTCAATACTTCGTGATACAATATTTTTGTTGGGTACATCCATTCTCAAGTAATGCGACCAAAAGAAGCAACAGTTTCTGCCCCAAAATTATAAGTTTATAGTCAGTTTTATTATTTTTTCCTCTATAATAATCCGTGATAATATAATACTATTTTTGTATAATTTTAACCAGGTTTAACATTTTCTTTCTAGTGCCTGGCCTGAATAGAATCGCACGCAAACTTCGCATCGACTGCGCACCGGCGGTAGTCGGCTTCGATTTCCACTGCGGCGGTAGCCACCCAACCTTTGATGGTTTTGTGGTGTGCGAGGAATTCGAAGATACACTCATCGCCGCGTGGGAGCAAGATCGGGACGAGACCGCCAAAAGAGAACAGGAGAAATATGAGAAACGAGTCTACGGTAACTGGCGTAAACTTATTAAAGGTTTGCTCATTCGAGAGAGGTTAAAAGCGAGGTATGATTTCGGAGATATGGGAGTAACGAAGAAAGTGAAACCGTCAAAAGCCAAGAAATCGAAAACCGACGGGTGAAAAATGAGATATTTACCCAGTACATATCTGTGATTGTTTTAATCTTTTTTTTGTTTATTTTTTGCATTGCATGCCCTATTTTTTTGTTACCAGTTGATGTACATTACATAAAAATTGTAAAAAAATACAAAAACAATATTTTTAGAAAAATAAATGCGTATAAATTCAATATATCATGCAAATTATTACACTGGACGACAAATTGCATTTAAACAGAGTTTCTGTGATGCTTATTTGTTACAATAGTAATCAAAGGTCCTTGAATGGTTAAAGATAAATCGTAGTTTTGGGTTATACAAATGTACTAACTAAAATAGTTTACCCTCGGTTACCCGCGTTAGATTTAGTAACACGCGTGGTGTCAATCAGACTTAATGTTTTATTAAATTAATACATTTATTATACATGTATACATTATCACTGCTTATATTGATTCTACTTTAAATATCTTTCCAAGAAAGTAAAAGCTCAAATAAAATACCTAATAATAAATATTTCGGACTTTATGTTTAAATAAGAAACTTACGCAACTTCAAAGAGAAGTGTACACCTCTACCTTTTAGGTTTACTCTTTTGAGGATGTTAATAGGTCAAAATAATATGCAAAATGGTTGGTTTTTAGAGTAATGGTTTTATTCAGAACTTTATTGTAGCTTCCATTATACATATATTACATACTAAACAGAAAATTTATTATAAGTTAAATTAAGAAAAATAAGTTAACGAAAGCAATAACAATAATGAAGGTTTCAAGGTAAGGTAAATGAGTAACGTTGTTGCAAAGCGTGCTAAGCGGGAGACTTCTCCGAAGCCTCGATCGAATATGTACAAAAAGTCTGTCTGTGGTAGAAGATAGAAAGATGATGATCTCAGGCTGAGCCTGGTCGTTCGATCTCCTAAAAATAGGTACAGTATGGAATATTCAGCCACTCGATTATTGTTCCCCTAATCGCTCTGTCAATCCTTTCGAACAAAATAAAAAATCCATACAAAAATCACCACCGGCCGACAGTGGTTCGAAAAAAACGGAGATTTCACATATTTCAGGGCGATTCCACTCCTTGTAAAATATTTAATACCAACTCTACCCCGTCCTTTTACAGTTCCTTTTTTTGGTGCATTACGCAATTTTCTAAGAGTAGAATAGGTATCAAAGAAAGAAGAATCGCAAATGTATTGAAGACTTTAGTTTCAAAAGAGTCTAAGTGTCAAAAATTAAAACGAGCTATATCATCACGGGTTTTCATCCAAAGAAGGATCGGTCCATTAGCTTTACGCTGATTTCGGTAATGATGATATATTTATATCGTAGATGACGTTTTCCAGACGTTATCTTACAGGTACCCAAAGCTGTTTTGGAGAGTATTGAAAGAAAATATTTACCTCTCGTCGTATATGGCGTATGACAACAAAATATGTGTTTTTGGTAGCATTTGGGTAACTACTGTTATATAAAAATTTATATACTTAGACTCATTGAAATGAAAGTCTTAAATTTGTGTGGCATCGAAGCTAAACATAAAGTGAACGGAGGTGAGTGTGCTTGTGCTAAACTAGAGTTATTTACAGCGCGTTTAGGCCATAGTGAGCGTTCCAGCGCCCATGCCGAAGCCGACACCCTTAGGGCCGAAATTCCTTCCATAGCATCCCCTGCAGTAGATGTCACTATCCGGACCGTCGTTGAGGTTGGTGGAGTCTAGCGAGCGATGGCAGTCAGCGCAGCTGAAACACCTTCTATGCCAGATGCGGTTCTTGCTGATCATCTGCTCGGCGGCGTACACGGCATATCCACAACGCGGGCAACCAGTGCCTTTTGGGGCCTTCGTACCGGAGTTGGGATTAGATTCACCCAGGACAGTAGTTTCGCCACCGGTGGAGACCAGGGTGGGGGCGTGGCCGTAACCGAATCCCTTGGGTCCGAAAAGCTTACCGTAGCAGGCTCTGCAGTGGATCTCACGGTCAGGGCCATCGCAGGCCAGCATAGAGTCAAGTGGACGATGGCATTCCGCGCAGTTGAAGCACTTCTTGTGCCACATCTGGGAAGAGACAATCCAGAATTTATCATTCAATATCATTTCTATATTTAGTATATTTTTATTATTTTACTGAGTTTTGAATGAAGAAACATTAAGAAATGGTAATAAAAGTAGTACGTGTATTTCTTTGGTGTTCTAATGTTAAAAAAAAAACTAACGGAGCAATGAGATCAGCTGGTTTCAAGGAGTTCGTTAACAGGCAAACAGCTGACTGCCCAATCTTGTAATTTTTATAAATGTATGTTGTGTCTAGGTATATACTCTGTTCCATTTAACCAATTCAGCATATGGCGCTCACATCAGCGCTAGTTTAACTAGCCAAAATTACATTGGGTAAACGTGTTTCTTGTCTCCAATAGAGGATTACAGATCAATCGGATTAAGAGAAATTAGTAAAAAATAGTGAAAGTATATGCTTGATAATGAATATTAATAAAGAAATAAAATGATATAATTGAAATACTTCGGAAATACGGGGTTTTTTGTTTTAGCAGCTCGTCGCTCATATGAAATTCATATATATTATTTTGATTGGCGATTCAAAGACCACCTATAAATATATAACGAATACCGAGTTAGGGGCGGAGCCTACTACCAATGGAAGTAGAGAAATTCAAATAGCGGAGGCGTGGCTATCAGTCCAGTAGTGCAATTCTCAAACAGTTTTTATTTGAATATAAATATTTTGCATTAAACTTAATAATTTAAATGCATTTCCAATTATAAATTATTATATTATATTCATTTATTTTTTATAAATATAATTTAGAAATAGCATATATTTCAAGAACATTTAGGTCCACGAAGAAAATAAGTTGACAAATACGTGACGTCACATCTATATTTTCAAATTTCGGAGGACTATAACTCGCTTATTAATAGGAATTTTTTCACCGGATTTTCACCGACAGTCTTAGTTTTATTTATACGTTCAGATGAAATTATAAAATCAGAGAGTTCCAAACTGTGCCCTGCTCTCTACAATAATGAATTGGTAATGTGGAACAAGGTATAAATATAGAGCATTCCCAAGCCTTGTTTATCTATGGACCATTTCAGAAATTTAAGGGGCCTCTACATTTACTTTTTGAACTAAAAAGTTTAAGTGTTGTTAAATTTCGGCATTTCAAAATTATACGCGACCCCGGCATGTAGAACTACATAGGACAATGACAGTAACAATACGAAATCTTACCGTTCCCTTGGCGAGCTGTTGCTCAGCAGCAAACACCATGCCTCCGCAGCGGGGACATCCTTGGCCCGCAGGAGCCTTGATGGAAGTCGTATCGGGGTTGTAGAAGGGTCTGTTCTGAGAAATCTGATCCTCGCTGTAATATAATAATGATTATTAACAATATCCTTTTTATAAACTCTTCTTTTTCTTACGTTAAGCCATCAGTCTGCAAGAAACCAGATCCGCAAGCAAAGCCATAACCATGGGGGCCCCACTTCTTTCCGTAGCAAGTCTTGCAGTATACATCACTGTCGGGACCATCGCAAGCGATGATGGAGTCCAGAGTTTTGGTACAGTCATGGCACTTGAAGCATTTGCGATGCCATTGCTGAAGAAACAAACAGTAAAATAAATAAATAGATCTTGGTATATCATATTTTTACCTTCCGTCACCTTTAGGTAAGGAAGGTATTGTCTTTGGTCAAAAAATTCGATGATGAGTTTTTAATCAATAAGCACGTTTTAGGGTCCCTAGAATACGATTTTACTATTTCACGATGATGTCTGTATGTATATGCGTGTAATAAAAATTTCGCCTGCGATAACTCTAATACTACTACTACTACAATTTCAAAAATTATAATTCTTTCGTATTTTTTTTTCGTTATATCCATATGAAGAGCTGATAAGATTTTGGTCAACCGGAAGTACCCTCATTTGAAGATTTTAACAGTTTTTCTTGAAAAAACTATGTTAAATATAATTTTTTCACATTTAATGTTATTATAAATATTAAAGAATATTTTATTTTCTATACGATTTGACTGCAATTTATACTTCATATGAAATTAAATTTCATAAAGTAGCCAGCTATGGAAACAAGTACTATATTATGAAAATTCTGATTGTAAAATGTCAGTGTCAAGTGCAATTGACAGTACAACTTTACTCGAAATATAGAATCTTTTGTAAGAAACTTTCTGTATGAAATTTGTACAAAATACATAGAACTGACGAAAGTTAATATGCTGGCCACATCAGATTGTTTCAATAAATATAATAATTTATTAATATTTCAGCAATAACTGGCTGTTTTTATTCGATTCGTTTAAAAAAAATTTTTTTTTCCAAGTATTTAATTTGAATAAAATCATATTTTTATCTATTATACTAATTTATACTTTATGGAATAGCATAATAAAGACTAGGTTTGTTTGGAGGGTTATCTAAATTTTAGTTAATGTTAATACCACCGATTGTTTTGTACACATGAGGCGATTTCGGGCGACAACCGTTCACTTGCGGTATGTTGCGTTCAGGTGCGTTCACACATTCGGGCGCTAGGAACAACATACCCGGTATGCTTGGATCAGTGATCACAGCTGAACGGGTTTGCTAGTCGGGTCAGCTCTCTGTTCACTATTTCTATCTCTTTTTATCATGTATTTTTTTGAAATGTCAAAAGTCAAAACAGTCGGTTTCGTGGTCTTATGTCAAACAGAGTGACATTATTTTCGTTGACTCTTTTTTGGACAAATATGGAAAAACCTATCTTTCTCCGTTAATGCATTTTAATTGTCAGACACTATTTTTGACAGTATTAAATGTCGCAGAATATACATAACCTCCAAGTACGATGTCAACAAGTGAACCATTGATTTTTGGCGCCACCACTGACCATAGCATACCGCAAGTGACCGTAACTGATCCTAAGAAGTGAACGGGTATGTCGCCCGAAATCGCTTATGGTTTTACCGCATTATAAAAATAAACATTTTATTCATGTAAATAGTGTTCGTGTGTTTTAAAACAAAGTTAAACTAATTGGTGGTAAGTTTAGAATGTTGCCATTCAACGGTTTTTTCTTTAGGAGCCAAGTTTCGGGTGGAATTTATTTAATGTATTTATCAGCTGATGGTGAATTGATTGTTGATGTGTTGCAATTGTACGTACCCTGCTTTTGGCCAAGACTTCTTCTGCGGCGAAGACTACACCACCACAACGGGGGCAACCCTGTCCAGGGGGTGCCTTGATGATGGCAGTGTCAATAACAGTTGTCTTGGGGGCGGCGTCACTAAGAAATAAAAATTATAGACTTTGTTTTACACTTAGATCATCCAACATATAAAATGCAAGATATAAATAATAGTTAAATAATATGTCATTGAAATAACAATTGTTTTTTCGTGTATATTTCATTTTGCAAATTATATGATGGATATTTTTAAATGAACATACGAAAACATAGTCAGTCATAAACACCATAACAAAAATATTTGTTCAATATAAAATGTAAATGTATCAGCAATATGTGTACTTGATTTTTAAGTGTAATTGAATACGTAATACTCTTACAATATCCGGTGGTATAACGTACTGTTTACTGTTTGTAAGTGGATGTTCATAGATAAAATATTTATTGGTTTGAAAAGTTATTATTCTACTTTTGTAAATATGTGTAGGTATTGGATATTTTTTGAGTCGTTTAAATGTTGATAGTATAAGAAAATTTGACACTATTACGTACAAAATTTAGTGCCGTACACATTCACTGTAAAAACACAGCAGGATTAAAAATATATCTTCAAAATCTAAGTCCTATTCTATTAGACAATAACATTTTTTGTACTTCACAAACAAAAACAAATAATAAATCTTGTGTTTGGCGTCACAGACAAAGGATTCTATCTAATTCTAATTTGGACAAAATAACAGTCACTATGTAGTTACAAATACTTTTGGGGGCAAAACGCAAAAACGATCATAATTTGGAGTGCAGAAGTACCTCTGCCGTTTTGTGTCCAAAATATCACAAGTTAATCCTATAGATGATCCTCCTGCGTGGCCTATGCCTCGGGGGCCGAATAGTTGTGCGTAGCACGCTAATAACAAAATAAAATTCAGAAAACGATATTCAAAGTTACTTGAAAACCCAGCTCACAGAGAATAATATGAATTTAATATGTAATTCGAGATATCATCATACATTTAATTTTTTTCTACACTCGTTATTTAGATATATCTAATTTTTATAATATTATTACTTGATATGTAAGTACCAGAATTTCCATATGAAATATATAAATTGTGGATGGTGGTGTCCCAAAAAACACGTCCACCATGGACACAGAGATCTCAAGAACAACGAGATACTTATGTCGATTAACTTATTTAGACACAAGTTTCTCCATTAATTTATAGTGGTGTGTCGTTATTTGACAAAAAATACATAGTTCACTAGATATAAGCGAGAATGTAAGTTCTACAAATTTTTACCTCTCGCTAAGAGAGGTATTGAATTCATGCTAAAAATCGCATATCCAGATTTTAGTGAATAAGCACGTTTTAAGGTCCCTAGAATCTGATTATAACATTTTTACGATGATGTCTGTATGTGTGTGTGTGTGTGTGTGGATGTTGGATCTACGATTTCTTAAATACTATAAAATTTAAGACATTTTTAACTACGGATTCCTCAATCTAACAATAATGGGAAGAGTTGATTAAGTTTTGGTAACAATTGGACAACCGGAAGTAGTAGTTACAAGAAAAAAATCATCTAAATATTATTTATCGAAAATTTATGTAAATACTTATATTAAAGAATGTTAAATTCTTTATTCAATAAATATAAATTCATTGTTATATCTTTTATAGATTTAGAGATAAAGAAATGCATATAAAATAATTTGATGTAAAAAATCTCAGATCAAACTACTTCAAGTCAAGAAATTCAAATGTTTGTAATTGACACATAAATGTCACTGTCCAAAATATATGTATGCCACTGTCAAAAATATTTGTACATCATTATGAAGATTATGAAAATAAATAACGCAAAAGAATATACGTAAAAAAGAATATAAAAGGAATTTGCGAAAAAATGACAAATAAAAAGAAAAGGAAAGTAGAAAAAGAAAATTTCAGGATATTGAATATAAAGAAAATGTATGTATTGTACATAATTTATATTAAAATATCCCATAGATTTTGCAAATATATGTGAGAATTATTTTGTAGTGAGACATGAATAGATGTATTTGTATTTAAAAATATTTTTCGTTTTATGCGTACAACCAGGTAAAATATCTGGCGAGAAGTTATGTGCTGGCCACATCAGATTTTTATTTTTGGGAATGTGTAACTTCCAAGTATGGAATAATACTAGATTTTGCATTGCACCTCTTTAGGGCACTTTTTATGGTTTTTTCAAATGGTGATGCTCAACTTCTTTGTATCATTCTCATATCGAGTTATGTTGTCAAAGTTTCAGTTTTTATATGGATGCTATATTGGAAAGCTCACAACCATTGAAAAGATAATTTTTTGATTTTTAAACAGCAAAAATGCAATAATTATTAAATTTAAAAACTATAGTTATTGTAATGAAACAATTGAAAACACAACTAAAGATAATAATTTGGTTAATTAAATTGCTATTTTCTAAATTTAGTTCTCAAAAGTCGAGTATTTCAATTAATTTTTATATTTGTATGCGGACGTCATAGCAGCAATGACAATGCGTACCTACCTACCTAAACAAAATTTGAAACTCGAATTCTAACAATGATAAAAAGTAAGCATTGTCATTTGAAAGGGAATAAAAAGTATAAAGCAAAATTAAATGTTATTTCGCACTTGGAAGTTATGCACAAAAATAATAATAAAAAAATTTACATTTTCGCCTATGCATTTTTTCTAATATAACAATAAGGGGTCAACTTTTGTTTAATTCAATCGACTTCGTATCTCTTATAGTTCTTGAGATCCCCACGCAGGGCGCGTTTTTTAGTATACCTGTATAATACTACTTGCATATTATAGTTTTCTTTCAAATTGTTACAAATTAATTTGTTTCTTCCTCTGTCGCAGGTTTCCAAGTGTTGAGAGTACCTACCCATTAGCATAGCAGTCACTTTGCAGTGCTCCACCACCCTGGCCGTAGCCGTAACCCTTGGGTCCGAATTTCTTGCCGTAACACACTAGGGAGGGACACAGGTCAGTCACTAAGACACTTTCATTCACGGTACATGCAAAGTCAATCACATATTTGACATTGACATAGAAGAATTAATAAATACTTCTCATACATTGAAGTACCTAGTACATGGTACTTGATGGTATTGTAAAAACATAGAAATATGTTATAGAGAGTATTACTTTGCATGTCCTTCATGTTGTAATATTTAAGAAAAGTTTAGTAAATAAGCAGCGTTATGTTGCGGCAAAAAAACACAAAAATAAAATTTTGATATTTGCGAATAAGAAGTAATTTATTTATTTATTGCGTGATAGTTCTTATAGAATCAAGGCTATAATTACTGTATATTGTTTATAGCCAAGGCTGGTAAAAACTTGAAACGTAAAAACTCACACTTCTTTAAGAAAAAACAATCGATCCAGTGGATTTTTTGGGCCTTTTTTGGTTTTTCTTGGGTAATATTGACTTTGAATTTATTATTTTTGAAATAATTGTATATTAATGTTAGATACTATATAAACTATAGAAATTAAACAAATTGGTATTTCATAAGCATTTTGTAAAATTATTAAATTGTCTTAATATTTACAGACTTTGGTATTGAAAACCATTTTTCCTACAACCGTGCGTGAAAAGCACTTTTCACGCACTCATTACAGTGTGTAAAGTGTCACTTTTCAAGCACTAGTGCGTGAAAAGTACTTTTCACGCACTAATGCTGAAAAGTAAATAAGCGTTGCTAGGCAACATTAAAAGTCGGTTAATTTACCTGTCAAGTATATAATTCGGTAGTAAATAATAATGAAAGTAAAACATAGCACTCGACCAAAAAAGTACTACTTTACACACTTGGTACATAAATAACTATTATTTAGTTTTAATTCAAATTTAATAAAATACTTTGATATCATTGGTTTTTTATGTTTTTTAAGGAGATTTAAAACAGGCTGAATTTTTAAGTGAGTCTATTTTACCCTCGATTTTACCCAACCCTGCTTGTAACTTTATATAATCTAGTGTTACAATTCAGACAGTAATTTACCTAGTTTTTAGCACGTTACGTTAATCATAATTTTATATATCTTTATAGTTTAATATTCTTAAAATTTGTTTTGTTACGATATCTTCAGAATTTTAATTTTTGCGAAACCTATTTTAGTAGCAACCAGAATTACGTTCATGACAAATAAAAAGTTTACTTATAAGCCAAATTATTATCCTTTAAGATTACTATTGTAATCAAGGTATATATTTATTTATCAAAATAATGAAATATTGAAACCAATATGAAATTGGCAATTTTGCAATTATAATTTTAGAAAATGTGCGCAAGCAAGGATTGTGCGACTTTTTGCGTATCCTTGACGAACCTTTGCAATAAATATCCTTATCAGGTCCTTCACAACAATTCACAGAGTCCAGTCGTTTTGTACAGTCGGCACATTTGAAACATGATCTATGCCATTGCTGAAATACATAACACAAACACAAAGGTTAAGCATAGGAAAAGTATAGAATCCTATTAACGTGCATCACACGAAAAAGTACAAAACTACAAACAATGCACAAACACGACTATCTCGAGGATAGAACAGCCACATGAGGTGCTGGTGCGTACCTCTGCAGTATATGTCTCGATCGGGACCATCGCAATGTAACGTGGAGTCTAGCGATTTTGTGCACTGTTTGCATTTAAAACAGCTTTTGTGCCAGCCCTATACCAAAAAAGGAATACATTCATAAATAAGAAAAATATGAATATAACGGAAAAATGCAAAAATAACTTAGGGCTTGAACGCGGACTGTGAGTTTTATTTAAAATAAATATATAAATAGATCAAACTCATATATCATATTTTAAAAATCTTCGAACAGATTTGACTTTTGTGATAAAATTAAGAGGTGTTGTCGATTTTGATCAACTTTCAGTTTTATATTTGGTTAGAAATCGATATTCCAAAAATATAGTTAAAACATGATCTATGGATTCGGGTCAATAATTTTAATCTTATTATTAAATAAATCTGTGGCTTAATGTAAGAACAACCAGTGATAACATTTTGTAATTTTATGAAGGAGTGATTTAAAATCAAAAAGAAACTGTCATTCATAATAATACCGAGTACTTTTCTATCTATGTCAGTGGCGTTCCCCGGATTTTGGTCTAAGGGGGGCGATATAGAGGAAATTTTTGTGTATTTTTATAAATATATACATATATTTTAAACCAGGGGATATAATTTGGTGCAGCTCTGGCTTGTTTCTGTAGTTCTAAATTTGAAAATTGCAACTCTAAATTCAAATTTTGCAGATGCTTTCATTTCTCTCTATATTATTAACTATTCAAATGTGTACATGAAACAATAATAATTACAAAATATACTTTTAATTATTAGATCGCGTGTTTTCCGTAACACTACTGGGTATTGTTGTCATAATTTTAAGTTTTCTGCCTTTGTCTCGGTTTAAATGCACCTATTCTATTGTATGTAAATAATGTAGTGAAATAATTTTATTTTAAACAAATTAAGTTTGATACATTTATGGTTCTATTCTGAAAAAAATTGTAAGTTTTCCAGATCTGTAAATCTGTAAATAATGAACAAAATCGCAACGAAGGCTGCTACTCCTATGTATAATTTTATATTAATTAACAAAAATAGATGCGTTTTTGTCAAGTTTTACAGATTTACTGATCTGTAATATTTACAGGTTTGTTCAAAATTATCCTATTATTTACATAAAAAAGGCGTTAAACCTGCAACTGCACATTCTATGAAAATATGTAAGTTGCAATGTACATGACTTTGAACTAATCTCCGCCCCCTACGTTATCCTTGAAAAAAATGGTGCAGCTCTAAATTTTTCAAATTATATCCCGTGTTTTAAACAATTTTATATTCTTTTTTTCTCATATTTAAAATAAAAGCAAATATTTTTTAAGATATTAAGTCGGCACATTTAAAATATGAGAAACATTAAACAAGAAAATCTATGTCATCTAATATATGTTTGAAAATGGCTGTTTCTTCCCTAGAAATTCTACCGCAATTTTATCATGTAATTTTTTCTTTATAACAAGTTGCAATGATCCGCTATTTTTTTATTGTGAGCCCTACTTAAGTCAGATTTACCTAAGTAAGGTGCCATTATTAGAAGAAATTTCGAGATAAATGAACAAAACTTAGTTAATTGATCGCCCCCATCGCCCTCCCCCTGGGTACGCCACTGATCTATATTACTAAAGCCCTTCAAGATTTTACGTTATATTGAATCGTAAACCTCTTATAACAGAGCTCTATCTCTAGTGGTTAGGAAGGTTTTTACGGGCTTCGCCCGTTAGAAAATTAACAGGCTGTTGAAACCATAGCAACATATATACAATTCTATTTATTCGTTATTTCGCCATATATTTTCAAAGACTATTTCGATGAAATAGTTTAATATATTGTGGTGTGTTTCAATAATTTTATTAAGTTATTTACGATTCAGTGTATCGTAAAACATTGTACAATGCACAACCGTTACCCGAAATTTACGTGCTCGCACGGATAAGAAGCTTGCTTCTCCCGCTCGTTAGGTACCGTGCTCGCACTTGAAGTTCTAAGTAACGGTCTTGCAATGTAAATTACTACTACTGCCATGTGTGCAAACATTATTAAAAGTAAGTTTTTAACGTTTGTTTTTAGAATTAAAAATGTCACAAGTGATACATCAGTGTTAAAAGTATCACACCGGTGTTAAAATTGAATTTATTACCTTGGCAATTAATTATAAATAAAACAACAAATCGATATTTTTAACATGTCAAAAATTATTCAATAATAAATTAGTGTCTGTAGATAAATATTGTATGATATACTTCTTTAAAATGATTTTATTTTATTCGAAGGGTTGGGACACGACACTTAACTCATACAAAGCTATTTGTTTAATCAATCCTATTTTGGTTAAAAACTAACATTGATTGTTTTTGCATTAAGCTACAGGTACATGTAATATCATTTAATGGGATTTAAAAAAGAAAAAAATTGGTGAGTAGGTACCTAATATATTTTAGTTAATATTATAAAATGGAGAAAATGTACCTTTAAACTTTAAAAATTGCTAAAAGAAATTAAAATATACATGGAATAACTCGCAAAAAAGGATGGTATGGGGAATATTTAAAAGAAAATATTCTCAACTTATAAGAAAATATAAATATCGTGGAAAATATTGGATATGAAACCACGATGCACAAAATTTAAAAGTACTGAAATGCTGTTCTAAAAATAAGAAATCATTTATATTTATTTTTTAAGACAAATGTAAATATATTTCGTGACTTACCCTGCCCCTAGCTAACATCTGCTCAGCAGCGTATACATAGCCACCGCACCTGGGGCATCCCTCACCTTCGGGAGCCTGGGCGCATGTCTTCGATTCAAGGACCGCTTGTGAATAGTGGTTGTTGAGTCTAAAACACAAATTCAATAAATACAAACCCTTAATCCTACACAGTAACAGTAACTAGTTAGACATATAGCAACATTTCCCAAAAGTTTTACTCTCTCGAATTTAGGTTTAAGATCATTTCGTTCTGGTAAGTATAGAATGATTTAAAAAAGGAGGTACATCAAAAAAGACCTTATATTAATAGAATTATGTTTAAACGATCTAGTGAAAACTTTTATATTGTATAAACAATTCATTCTTCTATTATCGTCGTAGTAGGTACTTGTACTTTTAGGTACTACTCGTATTAATGTATAATGGATTCTGTTTTTGTCCAGATAAATATTTATTTAATTATTATTAATTACTTATTGAATTTACGACTAAAGTCCGATCCTATCCGGTGACCGAAGTAGCAAATATATTCCTCAGGTATTGATGGCAAGCAAACAAAAAAAATAAAAATAAAAGAAAATCATAATAATATTATATTTTTATATGGATATGATCTAATAATGTGTATTACCGTTGAAGTCATTGCGAATGCATACCGGTATCTGATATTTTGATTAAGTTTGACATTTTTTTTTTTTAAAAAACGAGCCATATAAACCTCTGACAGTATCCAAGGCATTTACCAAGGAAACTCGTGTGTTACTAAAATTAAATTTAAAATAAAGAAATCTTCAAATATCTCATTTTTTCCGTGATTATTTCAAATTCTTAAAATATGCGACAAGGGATTGAAGAAAGTAATTTTACAACGGAACTATGTTTAAAAGAAATCATATACTCATTCTACGAGCAAGAAAGTATCGAAGGAATTCTTTTGTTGCCAAAACTAAATTTAAATCAACAATCAATTAGAATTTTATAGACGGGATATAAATAAATGACAATGACCAATTTATTGTGGTCGAGTTTTTATTTGCGCAACCACCTTCCACCTTTATTTACTACTAGAACAAAGGAGCATCATGGTAACTTGCAAATAGATGTACGTTTAGATGGATCTAGAAATTTGTGCATAAGCACAGGGCCGTGCTTATTTTTGGGAAAATATTTTCTTTCAAATTTCAATAGAAAGTAAAAAAATGCATTAAATATGTATATATTTAAACATTTTAATATTTTAACAATTTATTGTTTTTTAGTCAATTCGTTTAAAAATATATTTAATAATATTTGATTTAACTTAAATTCAACTCAGTTGTATGTAATTTAAAAATTATATTAAATATAAATATAGCGAATTTATTTAAATATATTTACATTTAAGGAGCCCTAACTGTGTAGGGCCCCTAGCTAGCGCCTCTTGCCCCTGTGCATAAGTACGGCTCTGTATAGGCAGCACAAATACATTAGAACATTTGGGAAATGCTGTATATTATATTGGCGCTATAGCGAGCATGTATTAGTTTAGTTGTATTGCATTTTAAATTTCTAAATTATTTCTTATGAATAGTCTGTAATTTTCGTATGTTGCTTAGGTTAAGGCATTCAAAGCAAGAGCAAGACATGTCCAAGGTGTTGGTATCATTTCTGTGTCTGTGGGGTTAAGTGCATACATCTAGAGTGAGTGCAGAGTGTAGCAGTCAATATGTAATGGGAGAAGGTAGTACGCTCCCGCCTCTACAAACAAACAACAACGCATCGACATTTCCGGTTTACATTGAGGGCACTTTCCTTATCCCATCACTTGCAGGGAAGCAACACAAAAATAGGAACATCAAAAACTGTTAAAAAGTCGAAGCGTCGACATGCTGCCAGGAAACAAAATCACTCTCACCGTATACGATGTTCTGTTCTCCAATGTTCAACGTTCAAGTAGATTTGGTTTTGGTTTTTTAGGAAAAGGATCAGAGACACAGACGCTATTCGTCAACATACATTTTCAACAAGCACTTGCATAGTCTATATGCAATACTACGAGAACTAAAGTCACCTATACTGCTATACTGTTGGTGACAATATGACAAACCAGTAATTTATCAAGGTATAACGACACATCCCAAAAGACATTCACAAAAATTGCAATGGACCTTTTCAATTTAACGTCTGTCTCTTTCTATCGTTGCAAATAGTAAGAAAATGGCGCGTATAACTGCCAGTTGGGCTGTCAAACGAAACATCAAAAATATTAAAGTCATTAAAATACCTGTATTCTCAGTGAAAATTTGCATCGTTGAACATTTTAACTTCAATGAAAGCTTTTGTAACTCACTTCGATAAGATTTTTTCAAGTTATCTGAGATATTCTCACATTTTACGTCTCAATTTTTTAGAAACAAACGCCGTAGATCTCAGTTGTTCCAACTATGCACAGATCCCCATTGCGCATATCTTCTATTTCTTTAAATTGAAAAGGTCTATTGGTTTAGGGAAAACATTCAATATATATTTAAAACTTTATCGTTTAAGGTTCTTTAAATCTTATCCACTTTCTGCTAAAGTATCTGTTAAAATATGCACTACTGAAATAATAGTTGCAGAACTTATTGTTTCTGCTGCATTTAGTTGTCATTCATCCACCAAATTTTGATTGTTCTCAAAAATCAAGAAACTACAGTGTGTTAAAAAAATCCTAACTCGTAGTGGGCTATGAACAGTGAAACGTATTCATTTTTTAATTCAAAAGTCAAGTTGTCAAAATTGATTTTAAAATATAATTTTTAAGGAGAAAAGAGAATAAAGAAGAATGCAGTATATTGACATTCGCTGTTTTCTAATTTGTTTCCATTGCTAAAATAAGATTCAAGAAGAGAAGCTTCGATTTCTCATATCTCATGTCAAATTGACATTTAATTAAATATTTTTAAATTGACATACGTTTCTTTGTTCAAAGCCTACTCTGAGTTAGGATTTTTTTTGAACACACTGTACTTATAATACTTATTATAGGCTAGATTCATTCTGATGCAAGTAAAATTATTATTTGTAATATTATCTTTGATTATTATAAGTTTTTAAAATTATTATAGTTATATGCAATCAGCCAATGGCACATGATTGTCGCCAATGATTACTTATTCCAGTACTAACAATTTCAGTAATGATGCTGATTATTATTATAATCAAAGGTAGTTATTTTGGTTTTTATCATTTTTTAAAAGATTGTGACTTATTTATTACTTAAAAAATTTCGCTGTGCTTTTGTTCGGAATTTAATATAAATTGTTGGTCCCTTATATTGGCGACTATAATTAAGAATTCTTATCTGTGAGATATAATTTTCAGTTTTCACATATCTAATTTCTTTACTAGTGCGATGCCAACGTTAGTTTCGTTCACGAATAGGCTATCAAGATTGTTGTCCCTTACTCCATACAAGAGTTGTAGGTTTTCTTGATCTTTGTAGTTATTTTTAACAGATACTTTAACATGTTATGATATGCCATGAAGTAGAACTTTTAGTGATGTTTTCTGAGTTGTGTCTTTGTAAATTCCTGGCATGGTTAGTGAGGGCCCGTGAAAATGCATGCATCAAAACCGCGTCGTTCGTTGGTTTGGTTTTTCATACAAACGCCGAGTCTATTTATAAATGATTTATTTTGTATTCGAAATTACAGTACGATACAAGCCCTATATAAAAAGTAGTTGCTGTTTACCAATTTATGAAAAAATAGAGAATCTGTTTGTAGATGGTAGGTGACATAGACATAGACAGAGTGTGTTGTTGGGACACACACGCACAGGTGGACTGGCGGGGGCGTGGGCGTAGTCCAGGCCTGCAGGAGCTCCGGGCCGCTTAACTGCTCGAGACAAAAGGATCGCGTCATGCAAACGTTCTCTAACTAACACGGGACCGGTGTCAAGCATTATCCACAACGAGAGGGAACTAAATCAACTAGTCAAGTCAATTTGCCAATAGTCAACGATAAGCGATTAGCTACATCAATTTCTTTAGCTAAACCCGGAAGACAGTAACTTATTTCTATATAGAAAAGAAGTACCGAAAGAAGTTAATACTAGGAACATCTAGCGTGATAAACCTTTGTGAACCAGAATTAAAGAACTCTAGTACTTTATCCACTATTGAAACGGTTCGGAATACCATCCCGGAACTTTTTATGAAGGCAGGAACGCGTTCCGCACTATTTCTAAAATATTTTGATTAAAAAAAGTTTAATTATAGAAAAATTTATAGGTTTTTTAAAAATTCTTACAGAATATCGTTTTTCTAACACTACTATTGAATTCATACATTCTATAACTGAAAACTGTTACAGAATGAGGACATTCTGTCATACTGTTATGGAATAATATTCCGTAATAGGCAGTCACACACCACTAGTTTTTCAGTTCACCCATTTAAAATACATATATATCATCACGGCATACTACCCATTGCTGGGTGTGCCAATCTGCTTTGTACACAGATGTCGGTAATGATGACATATTTGTATTAAAAGTACATGGGAAACGCAATTGTTTTCAAAATCAAGCCGGCTTTGCTTGACGCTTTGTTTCTTTTTTTTGTCACCTCAACTGTCTTAACTGTCAAACTATAAAAGAAATGATTACAAAATCTAATTATACGCCTTGTTTTACGCGTTTTAAAGCTTTTACATGGTAAGTTAAATAAAAATTATTGCTTTTATTACATACCAATAATATTTTATTATTTTTTGCAAAAATGTCAATTGACGAGCAATTTTTTTTAAATAGTGTTAGAGAAAGTATAGGCTAAAACTTATATGGAATAGTATTTCCTCCACTCACGAAACCGTAGACCTCGCCTAGGCTCGGCCTACAAACTTTTCGCTCGCGCGGAAATTATCTATTCTATACTAGTTATAGAATATACTATTAACAGTTGTATTATTGTATTAACGAAAAGCAAAAGCTACACAAATTTCTATTTCTAAACGCGAAATCTTTTGAGCGATGTCAGTATTGTAGTACTCTGTCTATAACCGATTCATTTAATTCTTATTTACAATTCTTATTTAGGAAGTTTATGTTTCTATATGAAAAACCAGCGAATGAACTAAACTTTAGTATCATTTGTAATTCAATAATCCTAGAACTAGAACTCAAATATTCTGGGACTCTATTTCGTGATTCCTTTCGATACGTCAAAATTTCAACAATACGAATATTCTACTTTTATTATCTACTGGACGACACGAGGAGAAACTCCCGAAGGAAATATGGTTAAAATTTGGTATTTCGAAGGAAATATTTGAAAGAAAGTAGATTTATTTGAGGTATAGCATATAGGAATTATAGGAAATAATTCTGTGGAGTCGTGGAAATATTAGGGTAGGAATTGGATTATAAAATTTAGCAGTGCGAATAATTTCATGAAATTACAAAGTTTCACGGCCGATACTTTTTAATACTTTAAATTCCGTTGTATTTGTTCTGGTGTAGTCAACATTTTATCTGGCTTTTGTAGATAAAAGATAAAATTGCTTGCATCACCGATAAAATAGCAACATTCTTATAATCCTTTTCGATTAAAATATCGAAGAAATTAATATAGTCGTATCCCTCATTACGATGCGATAGTAGAACTAATAATAATTTTTAAATCTATTCATGGTAGTACGGTTATAATCTGTTCCTACCAATAAATCAAAAGCGTGTAGAATTACGTATAAAATTATTTATTTGAAATATCGTATCATAGTTTTCTTTTACCATTTTATCTTATAATTATAATAATTAAATTTTTAGTACTAAGTTATTTGATTATTTACTTATTAGTCTAATACGATATATACGGAAGTGATTTAACGTCTGATGAATTGTATGACTTACAAATTGGAACGTAATGTGTGATTGTTTGATGCATTAAAAAAATATTTCGTGCTGTCTTGGACAGTCTCAAAAATCATTTGACTTTCGACAAATTGACTATTGTCTACAAAACATGCTCGTCTTCAAAACCACTCGCCGTTTCCCCAGGGCAAGTTTATAAGGTTAATGCTTCACAACCGTGCAGAGTCTACACAGTTGGGACAAAAATGAGAGTTTGGGTCAAGTGTAAAGATAAGGAATCGCCCTCAGTGAGTAGATCGCGAAATGAGCGCGGTATATACAGAGAGATAAAAAGAAAGGGACTTACGATTCTCCAAGGTGGGAGCCGGTGTCCATGCTCAGGCAGCCAGCGCCACCACCGAAGCCGTAGCCCTTGGGGCCGTACTTGCGGGCGTGGCAGACCTTGCAGAACAGCTCACCTTCGTGCTCAGAGCAGTTGGTGGAGTCGAGGAGCTTGCCGCACAGATCTGACAAATTGTAACATTTTAACACCCTGTTCCAGGACTAGAAGAGTGGGCAATTTTAAAAATATATGGAATTATAGCAGCCCAGGGTCGGATTACCTTCCGTAGGCCCCAGGTACAATCTGCGAGGGGTCTCTTGTAATTTAACTTTTAATAATTATTAATTTTTGTCTATTGGTTTGTTTGTAAAACAACCATGTAAGATTGAGTTTATTTCTTTCTATCGTCAAACGAGAAACAAAAAAATATTTACAAATAAATTTCAAAATATTACAATAATATATTACAAACAGGCCCTCAATCTTCATAAGTCCTAGACACTCTATCTAATATGCCTACTGTATAATCCGACCTTGTGGCAGCTAAAGATTTTATAAAGATGTAAAAATGTCTTTTATATTTTTATCATTAGAAACAAAAGAACTGTAAGAATAACAGATAAAACTAGTGGAAATATTAACAGCAACGTTGTTTTTTTTACTAAAATATTTTATTTAAAGGTTTAGAGAGATAGGTAGCTCTTTAAATGTTTCTAGCAACGTTCATGGGTAGCTACGGTTTGTTCTAATGCAGTACGAGTTTTAATTCGAAATATAACCTCTGATTCTTCAATAATTCTTTCCAGACTGGCATATTTTTTTTAATTTATGGAACTGTTCAAAAAATGAATCAGCATTTTGTACATCCAATATAACATTGACAAAATGAAAGCTTATTTAAGAAGTATGATTAATTAAATCGTTTGGAGATAATAAGTTAATTTAATCTTTAGGAATGTAGCCAACCTATTTCCAGGATTTCAAATATTGAATGTAAATGAGGAGAAATTTCATTACAATCCAATGGAAGCAAATTTAAAATCTTCAAAGAATATAAATTAATAATTTTTTTATTTATTTTTATATTTTGTTTCACTAAAATAAAATTTTGGTGGCTGCGCACTTAGGCGATTTTCTTGTTCGCAGTCTTCTCGAAAAATGTCTTCTTACTTTCATTTGTGCCCTTCGGATAAACAAAATTCCGAAGGTTGCACTTTCATGCCACATGTTAAATTTCCGCAAAATTGGAAAGTATTTTTAGCCTGACGTAATATTTGGAACTTTATAATGCAGTAAAAATAAAATTGGCCTCAGTTTCAGATTCTAAATTTAAGTATTTCTTCCAAAAATACTGCATTGAATTACGAGTAATGGTTGCCAACTTGTTTAACATTATTTAAAATTATATCAGACCGTGTAGGTAAGGAATAGTTACTTAGTAACCCACTTTTTTTATAACTGTTTACATTGCATTTCTGATGTTGATGTAATTTTTGATGTTTTAAAATAATTTTGTAAGGAGTTTGAAGACATTTTTATGATTTTGGAAGATGTTTCTTGTTACTTACTGCATTTGAAGCACATTTTGTGCCATTTGAGTCCGCCGGCAACGCGCTCTTCAGCGGCGTAGACGGATTTGCCGCATTTGGGGCACTTGGGGTTTTCAATGGGCTTGAAAGGCATTTTGTTTCACTTGTTCGGCCTGCAAAGAAACACAAATGTACAACTTATGACATACTAAACAATAACTATGACTAATGCATTAAATTTATGGTTACATGTTTATTGCTCGCGATAAGCTATCAGAAAGTACGTTGGTATTTTTGAGGAAAATTATCTGATAAACATTGTCATGCTTTTTCCATTGCAGAATTCAGTATAAAAACAAAATAAAATTTTCTGATTATTTTAAACATAATTTTTTGAATATATTAAATATATTTATTAATATGGAATAAATAATAATTTGGTTTATATTCATATGCAATAGTTTGTAAATATAAAGTTTTCTGGAATATTTTGTAGAGTAGAACCTGAAGTAATCTTTGCATTATGTGCATGCGGGTCAATAATTTATTTCATTTGTTTTAAAATAAAATAGGTATTACATATCTTTGCGGTTCCTTGTCTGCAGTATCTATAATAGGGACAGAATATCTTTTTTAAGGAGCAAAATTATGTTTGTGTCATCCGAAAAATCTCTAAAATTTGCCGAATCCTGGTGTACATACATAGAAAGTACTTATAGTGCATTGATTTGACTTCACTAATGATGCGATTTGATACTGAAGATTTTCTTGGGCCAGACGCCTTATTCTTTAAAAGTTGCTTGCATTTGATGCTGGTGCGCACTATTTACTAACCAATTTCACAATTTTCATTTGCAATATGGACATTATAGAAACTGCATGTGTTGGTGTAAGAAAAAAAGATTATAAAAAATTGGGTACATTCACTTATCTTGGCTTGTTTATGAAATGATTTTATAAATTATATAATAATTCACCCCATCTATCTACAAATTACGTGTTTTTAGAAAAATTGTACGCTCTCATTGCCAGAAACAGTTTTGAAAGATATTATATAAACTTGAAATCTTAGATCAGCTTACGAACTGAATGGATGATGTAGGGAACGCTTAGGATAACCTAAGGGACTGCGAAAACTCAGAAAAACATGTGCCAGTGAAAAGCTAGTGACGGCGTCGAAACTTTTGTGCTTTTTCATAGTTCGCAATTACTCTTCTTTTATTATTTTGCGACAGACAAATATAATAAATTAATTTTATTTAAATGAATTACAAAAATAATAGTTTTTATTCAACTTCGTTCTATTATTTTGCGTTATATTTGTCCCTTTCTTGAAAATCCATGCCGACGTCCATGGTAAGCCGCGGCGTCTGCGCATTACCCTAGGTTTCTGTAAAGTTATTGTATCCTTTTGATTTGTATAAATCTATCTCTCTTGATCCTAAGCGTTCCCGAGAATCGCATAGTAAGGCATAGGCTTTCTCATATCCAGTTAAGCTATATGTAAATCTGCCTAAAGGTTAGTTGGACACATAGCCGAACTGTGAAATTTTAACGTTTTTGGGGATGAAAATATTGGACGGACGACTATTTACCGAACTATACGGGAATGTAAAGAAAGTGTAGTATGTATTAATTTACCAAAATGTGGCCGACCCAAACTTTTGCCCCCCAAATCGAATCAGCAGACTTATTTAAAGTGCTCATGACAAAGTCAGAACGTCATCTTGCAAATTAACTCGGCAATTTAGAATTTTAAGATGATTGTTGGCAAAACTTTGGTCAAAAATTATTTAAAATTTTGAAAAAGAAATAATATAACCAAATAGACTAAGACCAACTCGGCCCAGCTTGAGCGAATTTCCAGAAGCTGCACAGCATTAAGGAGCCAACATTTCCAACATTTTATGGAAAACAGAGAGAGAGAGAGAGAGTATAATCTCCCAAATGTTGCTCAGGCACAAATGATTGAAGATTTTTGGACATTACTTAACAGAAAAGTCTACAATAATGGCAGAGAATACAAAACGAACATACAGACAAGCATATTTCTGGCGATCCAGAAAGTACACTTAATATCGTCCAGAGACAAATGAGACAAGGAATTAAAAAACTGCTTCGCATTGAAGATACTGAACACCTATCATTGTTGTAAAATTAGATTTCTTATCTCCTTAGTTTATAGGAACAATCCCTTTTGTCAACTTTTCATGTAAAAAATTATTTCTATTTGATGAAGAGGTCTAAACTTTTTCTCAAAACTTTTTTTACATACGTTATTTCACAAAACCCCGTCCATCTTTAATTTTTTTTTAATTCTTGTCAGAATATGTTTCCAAATTTTTGTTATACAATTCCGGCCTTTTTTGAATTTCATTTATAAAATCTTCTGTCAAAAGTCATATTGATGTTATATAGGTTTTATTATCAAAATATAGAGAACTTAAAAAGATCCGGTCTTCCCGATACGGCAGCGTATTCGTCTATGCAAGCAATACAAATGGTACCCTAGGCTCAAGCGAGTAAATAGTTGCTAATGTGCTAGGTCACATTGAATTGTACGCGGTCTATTATTTCTGGAGATAGTTCCATCACTTGGAAAATAGAGCTGGTTGTAATTTTTTAATTGCGGTGAATAATAAGTTGCCAGTGCACCCTTAATCATTTGAAAAATGAGATCCATTTTTACAACTAAATAGTTGCTAGTGCGCGCCAGGCCGTACCGGCTGGCCAGGGTAGGGTAGGTAGGGTTTGAAAAATTCGAGTACGGTTTCGTCTCCTAATATTCGTAATCCAATTACGAAATTGCTAGCTGTGAAGGTCTGTAAAAGTCAATTCACTATAAATTGAGACAGGCTATACTTGCCTTGACAAAAGAAAAAAATATATAAAAATAATTACAATTCATAAAATTGCATTTAATATAAATAAAATTTAATTGTTTAAATAAAACGCGATTGTTTTAACAGCATTAATTTTGATGCCACAAAGATATAAAAAATGATTTGAATTTGTTCAATTAAATAAATTTACTTTGGAAATAAGTTTACTTGGAAGTTTATTAAATCGATTCTTTATTTATTTATTAGTGTACTAACTTTAAGGTAGATGATCTTAGTAGTTGAGCGAACCTAACTAAAAATAACTTAAATTGAATTATTATATTTCAGTTTATTATATATCTACTTGTATAAGGTATAGGAACTATACTCAAATTATAGGGTAATAGTTCTGATGATTTATTATTTAAGTTTAAACCGGTAAATTATATTGTTATTATAAGTTAAAAAGTATTCAATTAATTATTTATTTATTTTTTGTTGATGGACGGTTGTGATTAATCTATTCCGTGTCAGTATATTCTATTTTCGAATTGCAGTTGTTTTGTTTGCGTTGCTATGTGTTCTAAGTTCCGGGTTATAAATAGTCACGCATTGAAATATAATCCACCGAGTATCTCCGCTAAACCGGCGTCCATATTAGCGGCTAGTAACCACGCCTTAGCGGCAATCTCAACAAATATCCGAAAAGAATTCACTGAATTTCACTGCAATGGGAAAGCAGCGCTGACGAACGTCTATGATGAAACATGAAACATTGGAGAGGTGCCAAACAACACCGCGCATCAAGCGCACCAAATTTGGCCGCGAGGAAGAGGTGACTACGTTTACACTCGGCAAAAACGAACGAAATTTGTACCACGTTTACACCAATCAAGAAATACGAGTGGAAAATTCTTTTAATAAATGGGGCATGCGCAGTAAAACGCCGGCTGAGGTCATTAAGTGATCGGTTGTGGTTCCGAAGACCAGAGTTCGAATCCGACTTTACTCAGAGACGACAGTGACTCCTGTGGTGCTCTCGTTACAGCAGCTATGAGTGTCTACGCGGTGATAGAAGGTAAACGCTTTCTATTGTAGAATATATCGCTAGTACTGAAATCTGTGTAAAGAAAAAAAGACACGTCCACAAAAAAATGGTTTCATTGAATCTAATATAAATTCAAAATGAAATTTCTTATCATCAAATAAATTTTTAATTTTTATCTTTTGAAAAGTATGTCAGTTTGTTTACGTAGATTTCGGTAACGATAAATTTTTACCGAAGAGGGCGTTTATCATTCACCAAACAGGCACTCATAGCTATGTGTTGATTGCACTATAGGTGTTACTTTTGTACAAAATACAAATTGATTTCGCATTTTTAAATTTGGGTATGATATTACTTTTAAATGTAATTCTAAGTTTAATAAAAGAATTTAAATTAAATTTTTGTAAACATTTTTTTCCAAAAAAGTAAAGAATTAAAAAAAAATCTTTCATATGTTAATTTTGGCATTTATTCAAATATTGCTCAATATAAAAAAAGTAATTTCGTTAATCAGATCTTCAACCGGTCACTTACTACATTGGATCACGCACCCGGTATGAACTAGTACCGAAGAAATATGAATAAAACTTTAAATGAAACAATTTGTTTAAGATTTTGTTGAGTTGAAAAATTTGAAAATAATAATTGAGCACTTGTAAAGAGCACAGTTGAAGTGTATCTGATCACACTGTGTTTACACGTTTGCCGCCATGTTGTGACGTGGTGTAAACGTAGTCTTCACTTCACTAGCACTAGCACTGCACCACCTACCTTGTCGTTATCGTTGGGTAGCACAGGAACGCTCTGCTTGCTCCGTGACTGACTACCACTGTAATTCGAATGACTCGAGAGGGATGCGAGCGAGCTAGTGTATACCCAGTTTTGCACACGACCCGAAGTACCCCCCTACTTCGAACTAGGCTCTAGGAATAGACGCTTGCTCAAACTTCTATTTTTGTTGGTTGCATGGAGCGATGCGGTGGATGTGGAAGACCAGAAAAACAATTGCCTTTCCCAGTGATCGTGGGGCTGGTGACGTAGGCGCACGTCAGTGGGGATACACGTCAGGATCAAGGGAAAGTGGAGTCATTGGCGACCGATAACCAAACAATCGGAAATTAATTATCTAGATAGGTACTTTCTAACAACCACTAAAACAAAATATGTCAATTCCTTTTTTTATCTTCTCTATAAAGTACCATGAATTGATGTACTTGCTATACTTTTTTTTATAACATCCTAAATTATACATTACTACATTTTCTTCTTTACAGAACGTTGAATAGAAGTACAACCTTCTTCACAAATACGAGCTATTATGTTAATTCGTTCACTCCTTTTTCTCTAACTTTTTTTCACGATAACAACTTAAACAATCAATGAATAAATGTTTTTTCTTAATTTCTGTAATTTCTCATTGCATATTCAATGGGTTATTATTTTTTCCAATAATAGATAATCCAAGAGGGTTCTTATCTCACCTAACTCGATTATCGGTACTATGTACTATATGTACTAGATTAAAATAAACAATTATTTTTTCTACTTCTACTGGTTTCTTCCCCACGAGGTTTACATCAGAAGGTGAAAGTTCTTGTAGGTAATAACTGATAAAGGTAAAAATAAAATATTATTTCGTACAATCCGGTAGTTTAATTTATATTAACATAAAGCAGTAACGGATTAAGACCTAGACAAAATTTAGCGTTTCGACTTCAATAACAGAGAATCCTTTTTCTGTAAGTCCAACACTATCCTACTAAGATTCCTTCATGAGCAGAAGAATTGATTCCAGAATATGTAATTTAGTGAGCAAAAAAATAAGAATTATACGAGTACCAGAAATGAAGGAAGTTCGTGAAGACGAATAGGATCCCTTTGAAATACTGGCGCTAGAAATTTGATTTTTTTGTCTGTTAATTAAACCTGTCACCTGTCCTGAAATGAATAGGCAAGAAATAGTTCGAAAAATCCTAAATTATGTACCTACAGTATTTCAAATTCTGCAATGAAGAGTATGGGTCAGGAATTTCACCTGCTTCACAAACAACATGTTTATTTGTTTTTGAGCTATACTGCTAATTAATGTATTTTACTCTTCATTAACATTCCTATTTAATTTTCAGCAGAAATTTTATCTGTTTCAATGACCAATCTAAATGTATCTTCTAAAAATAAATATTTTTTTTCATTGTTTTATTGAAATATATAGCACAACATAGCAAATAAAACTTCCTATTTTATAGATCATTTAAAGTTCAATTTTCATTTGAGACAAAAGGAATGTTTAATATTAGGAGTTATTTAATAGTATTTTATATAACAAGTGGTTAAACAGTGTTTTGTTTTCATGAGTAAGCACGAGCGGTAGATTTGAAGCTCACAAATTTAAAAAAAGCACCATTTAGTCACGATATATACATAATTTTTTGCAACACCACAATCTTCAGATAAACAAATTTAAAATAAATTTTAAAAGAAAAATGTCATTTTGATGAAAATGTCGAGATACTTCAATGTATTCACTATTCACTTTATTCACTATTTACACTTTATTTACTCAATAATATAATTTAATACTTATAACTTTTTAAACTACAACCTTGAATACAACAATGATCTTAGCAAGTAGAGAAATATATGGTCTGAAATCACATTGTAACAACAGATTTCACTAGTGGTACTATTTCAAAACAAACTTAACCTGAAGAAAAGGAAATCCCACACCCGATTACGGGTAACAGGGATATGGAGAAGAAGAAGTTAGGGTTATTAAAAAAGGTTATTTTGTTATTTTTTGCAATTATTTAGTTCTTCGAAAAGATAGAAAATGAGAGTATTAGCGATAATGGTGATTTTTTAAATTTCATAGTTATTTTTTATTTTTACAGTAATTTTTTTATTTCACACTTTTCTATAATGACACATTTTAGCCATTGAAAAGTGTGAAATAAAGACAACTTTAGAAGGTGGTGTTGCAAAATAGTTATTTATGCAACAAATGTGTAAAGTAGTACTTTTTTGGTCGAGTGCGGCGGAAATTGTAGCACGAGACTAAAAACGCTATTTTACACACGTGTTGTATACAACATTTTCCCTACAACCGAAATGTTAATGTTTCTCATAAGACTGGGTGTACAGGCATCCAGCATCTTCAAATACTGTTAGTTGTTAGTGCACTTTCTCATAATACTGAACAAAATGTAACTTGAAAGAATTTCAGACAGAAGTGGATTAGTATTCTATAATTGTACAAATTGTACATTTAACATTAATATTAAAAATTAGGTTAGTACCTAATGTTCTTAAAAATTAGATTAGTACCTACTCAATCTTTTAAAAAATATTACGTTTGTTTCATTTACAGTGTATATTAATATTTCTCAATAAATTTTATCACTTTCATTATTATTTACTAGCTAATTATCTATTTGACAGGTAAATTAACCGAATTTTAATGTTGACTAACAACGCCTATTTACTTTTCAAGCACTAGTGCGTGAAAATAACTTTTCACGCACTAGTGCTTGAAAAGTGACTCTTTACTAGTGCTGTGAGGATCCGACACAACTTGGATCCGAGAACCCGGATTTCAAAGTATCCGGATCCTCGGATATGCGATGTTAGGATATTGAAGCAAATATCCGAAAATTAATTCGAATTTGGATCCGGATCTGAATTTGGATCCGGATCTGGACTTGGATCCGGATTCGATGTTTTGTTTACGGATCCGGATCCAAATTTTAATTCTGGATCTGATTCTTCATTTTGAATGTGAAGGCAAACGTCTGGAATTGAGTTCAAATTCAAACTTCAAACCGTTAAAGTGCGCTTGTTTATCTTTACAGCGGTCTATAAACACTAGTAAACAAACAGTAATAACTATATCCCTAATATTACAAGAAAAGGTTTTTTGCTGGGGTTACTTCCTGATGGAGGCGTATGTTGTACATTCAAATGCCTCCACAAAGCACTGGTACTTCCACTGGCGTTTCTTTTAACATTGCAATAAATGCACGTACTATAACTTTTGTCAACATTTTTAAAATGTTGCCACACAGAACTACGTTTAGACTAAGTTTACGCTAATTCAGATTTTCATCAGAGATTCATCAACGAAGTTGAGATAGGGAATGAACATAAAATTATGAACTTGATTAGGTACTTAGCATGTAAATAAAAGGAAGTGGCCATAGGTTTGTTGCAGGTAGCGAAATACCTATCGTGCACGTGTTTCACATAAAAGGGATTGTTTTTGTTATCTACTTATAGTTCTGTGGAATCGAGCTGCCAGAAATATGCCGACTATTAATGTTCTACATCAAACAAAAATGCATAGTGGATTATCATCAGATTTATTTGGTTTTGGTTAGACCCGATGCTAATATTTAAATGTAAGGTTTAATACTGAGAATATTCGAATCCGAGGATCGATCCGGATATTGAAATTCCATATTCGGATCCGGATTCAAGATCCGATACTCAGATTCGGATCCAAATTTCAATACTCAGATTCGGATCTAAAATCTGATACTCAGATCCGGATCCAAATTCCAATACTCAGATTCTAATTTAAAATCTGATACTCAGATCCGGATCCGAAATCCGATGTTCAGATGCGGATCCAAAATGCGATACTAAGATTTGGATCCGAGATCCGAATAGTTTAACATTCAATTATCCGGATATTTTTGGATTCGAAACTATCCGGATCCTACCACTACTCTTTTCACACTGTAAAGAGTGCGTGAAAAGTACTTTTCATGCACGGTTGTAGGAAAAAGTATTTACACAAGTCACAATGAAAATTTAGAAAAATGGTGGTTCAGATTACATAAAAATTACACTAAAATTATTTTGGTACTCATTATTCTCAATTTGAATTACACATTTGTATTTTAGAATTGTACAAAAGACCTAAAATACACTAAAATAATTCTTTTTTAATCTATATAACATTTGCACTTATTTACTTGTCCGACTCATGGACCTTATCTAACAATGAAGAAAGGGTATTAGGTGCATTTGAAAGAAATATTGTACGCAATATCGATCAGGATTAGTGAAAATCGACTAAGTATATCAAAGATAAAACTTTACTGATCAAACTTTTCGATATGCTATGTGGAATATATGGACAATAAAGTTCCTACTAAATGTACCGTTTTTCAAAAATAGTTAAGTTCAGCTGAAAAGGATGGCTGCTAGAAGTAAGGTATTTAGACCAAGTAATTGAAGTTATAAATACGCAGTGCATTATTAATTGAAAAGCCAACGCAAAGTTCAGATTGGAATCGAGGAAGTCCTTGAAGAAGTCAAGACTTGTAATCAATTGTACTGTCACTGATGACAATGTTTTAATTCACAGTGTAGATCTTTTTGGTGGAGTTGAATTTTAAAAATTGTAGTATATAAGGTGATTTATAAAAATATATTTATTAGCATAATTGTATTTATTAACTTTATAAATTAATATCAAGTTGTAATTGAACAAAACACAAAACGTTGGAAAACATTAAGATAAAAAATTTGTCTTATATATTTGTTATGATTGCAAAACCGAAACGTTAGCGACATTCGAATGCAAATTTATTCGCTCCTGTCCAAATTCCGATTAATCCTCATCACTTATATATTTGGTTATCGAGAGGTGTTTTTGAACGAAAGTACAGATTTCAATTCTTATCATACGAGTAATTTCAGAGCCGGACGGTTGTTTTGGAACAACTGAGGCAAACTTCAAATTATACGCCCTAATTTTTTCAAGTAAAGGTACCCACAAAAAAAGGATCCACAGACAATTTTTTTCATCCAAGGTCAAATGACGTATAATTGAAAGTTAAATTTTTTCAAGGGATGTGAAGCTGCATGTTTTCCCCCTTTCACGTACAAAAATAAATTGCCAGATTACAGAACATTTTAGAGAAGGGGATATATGACTTATCTGGATAAACTGTCTACACTGTAAAAATTGAATATCACTTGCATTTGCGGTCGATATTAATACCTAATCAATACGTACAAATTAAATTTTAATTAATTCATTTCCCCTCCCCTGGCTACGCACATGCTTCAGAGCAATAATAATATGTGGATACAAAGTTTCTAGCCTAGTTTTAAATAAATTGTTCTATACCTCAAGGGGCGGCATTGACGATGGAAGATGCCGACTAACATCAATAACCCCATTTTTTAAATCAACTACGCTTATATCGGAGTGTTCTCTATCGGTTATCAGAATCTGTAAATCGCTATAAACATTTTTCTATATAGCCTGCATTTTTGGATTTTATTTCATACATGTAAAACATAGCAAAACAATTGTTTTTCACCAGTTATCAGTTTAAAACGATTTTCCATTTCATCCAGTAGAATATTCACTCATTCACAAAATAATGGCATTTGACAAAATGAACCCGAAAATGCGCCCCTAAATTCTGCCTCATGCCACCGTCCGGCCCTGAGTAATATATAGGGATCGCATCTACTTACGAGTATTTATTATTATATTTTTTCAATATGTACTTATTCGAGATTCAAGAAAAATGTTCGCCAACTAGCGGCCAACTCATGAAGTTCTTAAAAATGACGTCACAATGCGGGCAGGATATAGTATATTTATTTCAATACATACTTCCTTTAATTTCTCTTTCACTGTATATAACAAAATAATAAACTCTCTTAAACATAAATATTCACACACGCGCATGCGCGCGCGCACACACACACACAAATACACACACACATCCACACACACGCACACACACGCACGCACGCACGCATGCACACACGCGCGCACACACACACACACACACACACACACAACTAGGTTAGTTTTTAGTTCATCTGTCACTTTGCTAGACCGCATTTTGACGTCACAAAACATAGCGGCAAAACTAACTTGAATCGCGATTTTATCTTCTTATATCAGGATCGGACTTATGTATATAGGTAATATCGTATGGTATGACTAGCGAATGAAAATTGACGTTTAGATTTTTTAATAGATGTGGTTTCTTTTGAAAATATTTACCTATATTTGATTTGAAAGGAAACTGACCCTTATGTATTCCGTTGCAGAAAATTAGAATTGTGTACTCAATACCAGGAGGCATGATCTTAGCAACAGGATTCAGGGATGTATTTAAAAAATTTAATACCGCAAATTCTAGTTCGTTCGTCTCAGGCGTAAGCAACCCTCGAGTCGGAATTACTGTTAGAGGAAATTAAAAATAATCCTATTTCATAGAATTACCAAACTAAATAGTTTAAAGATCAAAATATTTTGTTTTAATTAACATACTCGAAAAATGTTTAAAATATTTTAAACGCACCCCTGTTTTGATATTTAGTTACCCTATTCGGTCATCTATTTTCAACCAGACATAATAATGTATTTCTGTGCTTCCTAGTCCAGTATTTACATGGGTTCATGAAAAAATTGCATACCTGAATATTTCGTACAATTCTATTCTTCTCTATGGTTTCAAAAGAATCCACATCTATAAAATAATTTAACCGTCAACTTTCATTCGCTAGTCATACCATACACGGTGTGATGGCAAAATGTGACGCCTTTATTAAAAAATGTTTAATTTCATAATAATTTATTTTAATTTAAACTTTAATATTTTGGTTTCGCCTTTTTTTTAATAGATATTTCTCATTTAAAGCAGATTGGCACACCCAGTAATCGGTAATATGCCATGATGATATATTTATTTATTTATTTTAATAGTCTAATCATAGTCGATTTCGGCCTATAAAGTTAAAGTAAGTAAAATTTTTACTCAATACATTGCAAGCTATTCATTTAAACTATTTCATAAAACAAGATATGAAGAATAAATTTTACACGTTTTGACATTAGTTACGACATGACTTTATTTAATTTTCATCTGTCTAGAATAGAACGTAATGAAAAACATGTTTACTTATCAGTATTACAAAATAAGCGTCTATTTTGGATTTTCTGTCAAATTTAATTATTATATGCTAAGAATAATTTTCTCAATGCTGGAGTGTAAATTTTCTCTTAACAAAATTGTTCTTAAAAATAATTTTTTTGCTTAATTATAAAGAAAACATATAGGTAAATGAATACGTATTAGCCATTTGGAAATCCTCTTGGTTGGACGCCCAATGCGAAGAAGCGGCCACAGCGCCCTAAATTCGTTATTTAAAATGTTATTGTTATTCACAAAAATGTCAGGTTTAAATTTAGTCAAAAAAATGTCATGTCACGGAAATAATCACTCTCAGTCAGCCGTCATCTAGTGTGCTAAATATGTCTTTTTACACTTCTATAATAAATAACTTCTTTATTTTTGATTGTTTTATTTTATAATTTAATTTTTTTTGAAGTCCTTGTTTTTTTCTATTTAGTCCGATCCTGTCCTATTATTATTTTGCAGTGATAAGATTGGAACCATATTGTTGCTATTTTGTTGGGTTGTTGTGTGCCGCCCACCGTATGGCTGTGTCCAGATTTAACTCATACTCATCTCATACCTACTAGTCGAGTGTGATACAATTTTCGATGTGAATCACTTGGATCATATCGATGCCAAGCCGCATTAATGTTCCGTGTTTACATTGCAATTAAAATTTTCACATACTGGTCGTCACTTTTCAAATAATTACCACGAAACCTTGCTTTCTCCCACGGAAATATTCAGAAAAATAAGTGACACCTTTCAGCCCAAATTCCAGGGATAGTTTGAATTGTAAAGAGCTAGAGCTACAGCCTCGAGAAATCTCAAAACATGTTCCTGTAGTAGATATCTATGAGTTGTTTGATACAGTGCATTATTATTTGCATTTTAATGTGGGTAAAATCCTAAATAAAAATTAAAAATTATTTAATCTATTAGCATGCAAAAAGTTTATATTTATTTGAAGAGGTGTGCACGATACGAGATGTAACTGAATGCAATAAATTTGGTTTTTGTAAACGTTACATACAATACTTTTTTATGGTGGAAGTTATTCAATAACACAATTAGAAAATATTGGGAATATGTCAAACATAACAGTCAATAAAGATAAATTCTTCCTTAGAAACCACATTATTTTTACAGTAGTTTAGAAATTTTATTCTACACTGCCATTCGTAAACGCGTTATAAAAAAATCTTTTGCTCGCTGTGGCATATAAACTCACATTTCTCAAAATACTGTAACGTTTTTATTTATCTGGCTGAAGTGTAAAAATCAAACAAATATTATTAATTAGAATAAAGTTTTTTAAACGATAAATAAATATTAAAAGATAGTAACAATGACGATTACTATTGTTAAACAAATATTAAACACTATTTAAAACTAAGAATATAATTAACTAGTTAAACACTAACACTATTTAATTATTTAAACAATTAACACGAGTATTTATTTCCACGATTTTACTGATTATTTATTTCTACTATTTATGTCACTATTTATTTATATCAAATTCAAGTGTCCGAACTACCGACCTGCACAGCGCCTATATACTCAATTGACTCAACAGCGTCTGTATATTCAACTGCCCGGACAGAATTCACTCCTTTCACCTCACTGTCTATTTATACTACTAACTAACTGTCCTTCTGAAGGACTAATTGTTCTAACTTCCACAGCTTCAGTGTCTGTATGCCACAACTCTTCTTAGTATACACTTCCACTCGCCGTTACTGTCCCCGTATACCTAGCTTTCCAAAACTCCTCAAAACTACCGAGTATTCACTTCCACAGCTATCCCAGTATATACCAGTAACTTCCCGAGTATACCACTCGACACTAAACTGCATACGTTCACCACGATACTACTGTGCCAATCAACTCACTGACTCCTTACTTCTTACTATCTATGTAACTGGCTTTCTAGCGGACTAACTCTGTCTGTGACTGTCCCTTTGCACACAAGTACCTCGCTTATATAGTTGTTCTAATATTTTTCTGGAACAGTCTGGAACGTGTGGAACAATGCACGGGTAATTACGCTTATGTCTCCCTTGTTTACCTAACTGCCCGCCTCGCGTCGCCTGCCTACCGCCCGCTGCACTATATTATCGATCGCCTACCTATACTGTATCTAGTTTAAGATTGCAGTGGTGTGAAAATAGGAGCAGTTTTATCTTGTTATTGGATAATATCGGGGTATTATTCAATCAGAAGACGAATTCAACCTGCTCCTATCTACGCACCACTGTAATCTTAAACCAGATACCTACTGTATAGGCTCCTCCTACCTACTAGAACGCTTCTATTCATAGACGTCGGTTCGCACGCGCTGGCCGGGGCTTGCGGACCAAGTGTCGTAAGTAGGTACCTACACTCTCACGTTACAATACTTCTTTTTAACCTCTGTTAAAAGTATTATCATTGCTTTAATGAAAACTAGGTACTATTTCAACAACTGTTGTGTTTGCGTTTTAGAAAAGGCCCGGGGCAACCCGGTCACCGGTATTTTAGAGACCCTTCAGAATTGAAAACTATTGGGAATAAAATATAAAATGTTAATATTAGTTAAAAAATTGAGTCCCCTAATATCGCGAGGCTAGGGGCATATGTATGCTCAGTGCGTATTTTACAGACTGTATCAGAAATACATTAAATTTAATCAGTGACACAACTCATCGAGAGCAACAATATTTCTTAGAAACTTTTTTTTAGAAATCTCAATTTATTTTTGTAAATACTTCCAATTCGAGACAGAGTGACAGAAATAAGAACATTATATTTAACCAATGACAGAATTTGTCGAGAGCAATAATATATCTTAGAAACTATTTTTTGAAATTTCTATTTTTTTAGTATTTTTAGGCAGGAAATGAAATTTGTGACAAAACTTTGAAGATCTTATTACAATATGTGGAAGGTTTACAAAAAAAGTTACTTAGAAATATTGTTGCCCTCGACAAGTTCTGTCACTGGTTAAATTTACTGTACTTATTTACACAATAGGTTTATTCGTTTCGTATACCATGGTGGTAAAAAATTGCGATTCGATTTAGTTCGCAATACACTGCAAAGTTACTACGTTCTGTTCGTTATACTTTTCTAATAAATTGCGGTAAAACGTCGCGGTAGCTGGCGGTAAAACGACTCTGTAATTGGCGATAATAATTTTACAGCGACTTGTGACTCAGTAGTATATGAAAAAATCTGCGGTAATGTTCGCGCTGGATACAATGTAGTGCCACTGTGATAGTGTTGGCAAATAATTATTAGTAAAAATTAATATATTTTTTATAAGTATGTTATGTAATGTTTTAGAAATTTGATCGATAATCGACTGAAGAATGGATGATGGGTCCCAAGGGAAAAATGATTGGACAAGCAGTCTACTGATGAAAGTTATTTATTTCTAACCGACGTTTCGACTAAAACGTTAGTCTTCTTCAGGGCAAGAAATGGTCACTTACATATCATTTGTGGCAACCACCCATGAGGAACAGTTTTCGATAAAATTATCACAGAGTTGATCGTCATAAGGTATATAAACATCAATAAATAACATATAAAAAGATTAGCAGTCAATTGTAAAAAAAATAAATATGAAAATTGTAAAATTTGTAGTCCAAAATGTAAAATAAAAACTTTTTTTATCAAAAATTACACGTGTGACTGACTAGTTGACTTATATGTGAATATAAGTGTTATTTATTGATGTTTATATACCTTATGACGATCAACTCTGTGATAATTTTATCGAAAACTGTTCCTCATGGGTGGTTGCCACAAATGATATGTAATTGACCATTTCTTGCCCTGAAGAAGACTAACGTTTTAGTCGAAACGTCGGTTAGAAATAAATAACTTTCATCAGTAGACTGCTTGTCCAATCAATTTTCCCTTGGGACCCATCGTAATGTTTTAGTTTTAGAAATGTACAATAAATAAATGCCATTTTCATATGAATTATGAGTTGTAATAATGTGTAAGTTGTTGTATGTAAAGTAAAGTGATGTTTTTTTGTACGTAATAGTCATACAGAGTGTTAAAAAATGGCTGAAGCGTGCCGCTCCATACGAATTTAATATATGCCGCTTACTTAATATGACAGCATTACTATTTCCACGGGCGTACCTTTCGATGTTTGTTAGCTGTCATAATAATAATCCTAAGAACCGTCTTCTTTAAGTTCACCCGAAGGAAAATATATAAGAAGAAATTTGTCACGCCCTTCATTAAAAACCATAATGAAAACAAATTACTCAAAGATTTTTCACGAAGGTATGCAAAACAAGTATCAAATGAATAAACGTATGGCAATGATATATCAAATGTCATGCAACTTTCATTATCTGTCATATATGAAATATAGTTTTAATGAATTATGGAAAAGTGAAATATAATTTTGACATTACTTTGGAGCAAAACTTGTCACGTGATCTTCAGCCATTTTTGATCACTCTGTATTAAAATGCATATGCCATACAAGTATTTCTAATTTTGCCAAACTTCTTGAAATGGTAATGTACAAATTCATTTTTGCCAATACCCGTGGTCTTATTTCCTCGGATCAACATGGTTTCATGGTAGGTAGATCAACTACCACAAATCTTGCCTCATTTTCGCAATATATATATCTGAAGTGTTAGATGAACGTGGTCAAGTAGATACTATCTACACTGACTTATCACGTGCATTTGATTCCATCGATCACAGTTTGCTTCTACATAAAATCAGCAATTTGGGTGCAGTCCCCTCCGTTATCAGACTTCTAAAATCTTATTTAGATAATCGTATATGTTGGATAACCTATAATGGTTATAATTCATTCAAGTTCATTGCAGAATCAGGTGTACCACAGGGTTCTAATCTTGGACCACTTCTATTTGCCTTATTCATAAATGATCTTCTGTTATCTCTTAATTGTAATGTTCTAGCATATGCTGATGATATTAAATTATATATGAGTATAAATACACCTGCTGATACTCTAAAATTACAAAATAACATTAATTACATTGTTAAATGGTGTGCTAATAACAAACTTAATTTAAACATTGATAAATGCTGTGTTGTAACTTTCACACGCATAAAGAATCAAATTCATTTTGTGTATACCATGCGTGATGTTCCATTAAAGAGAAACACATCTATTAAAGATCTGGGCATCACATTTACATATAATTTTCAATTTAATGAACATACACATAATGTCTGTAATTCAGCAAACAGAACCCTAGGTTTTTTAATGAGAGTATCGAAAATGTTCAGTGATATAAGCGTTTTAAAATCCCTGTATATGGCCTTTGTTATGAGCAAACTTGAATATGCTTCCTTAATATGGTATCCTTCCAATGCATACCTTGAGCAAGCGCTGGATCAAGTACATCGTAGGTTTTTGAAATATCTTTCATTCAAAATAGATAGGGTATATCCAGAAAGAGGTTCAGACCAGGCATCTCTGCTACAACGTCACTCCATACCGTCTTTAACCGAAAGAAGAGAACTATTGTGCGCAAGATTTCTCTGTGGATTGCTGCACAACAAAGTTGATGCCCCATTCCTCCTCACCCGTGTGCCATTTCACGTTCCGCGACTAGAGTCCAGGCATTCAAAGATGTTCCATCTACCTATACCACGCACTGATATTTTAAAACATGCACCAATATTTATTTGTTGTAAAATTGCTAATCATTTGTCTTTACATATTTTTAACTAATTTTTATTTCTGATTATTGTTATTTCAATTCAATATGTTATTTATATGTTTTATGTAATTTTGTCCTGTAAATGGTATTACCGTTGGGCAATAAATATATTATTATTATTATTATTATTATTATTATTATTATTATTATTATTATTATTATTATTATTATAAAAAGTTTATATTTACTTACTGCACAAGGCATAAGGCGCAGTCGAATGTTGTATACACGACAAGTACACTGTTTTAAAAAAACCTAACTCGGAGTAGGCTATGAATAGAGAAACGTATGTCTGATCAAATTCAATTTAAAATTCAAGTTGTCAAAATTGATCTTGAAGTGTAATTTTGAGGAGATATGATAATAAATAAAGAAACAAAATATTGCCAATCGCCGTTTTCTAATTTATTACTATTTCTAAAATATGATTCAAGAAGAATAGCTTTGATTTCTTTAGATAACATTTTTGACAATGTCTCGTATCAAATTGACATTTAATTAAATACTTTTAAATTAAGACATATGTTTCTTTGTCGAAGCAGGCTGTCCCGAGAAAGAGAAAAGAACCTCAAGAAATGTGCCATGGTGGCACGAGGGACTGTCTCAACTTAGGGCAGAATCACGAAGGCTGTTTAACAGAGCAAAATACACTGGAGAATGGGGAACTTATAGTAACTCACTAACAGAGTATAACAAAGCCGTAAGGAAAGCAAAAAGAGACTCATGGAGGAAGTATTGTCAGGAACTTGAACAGATACCAGAAAGTGCCAGACTCCAAAGAGCTTTCCTAAAGGAAAAAGAGGGCTCCCTCAAAAAACCATCAGGATAATACACTGAAGGAGCAAAGGAGACAATTGAGTTTTTACTCCAAACGCACTTTCCCGATTCAGTCGCTCTCACAGAAGATAGAGTAGAAGAACATCAAGACATAGTAGACTCAGACACAGTCAGAGGAACCAAGGAAGCATGGACACCTGCTAAAGCAGTCAATCAAACATTAAATGGGCTGTTAGGAAATTTCAACCATTTAAATCTGCAGGAATGGATGGAATAATATCTGTAATGTTGCAACAAGGAATAGACCACTTGGCACCTATTATGTGTATGATGCTGAGGGCTAGTCTAGCACTCAGGTACATACCAAAAATGTGGAAACAAGTTAAGGTCATATTCATACCAAAACCGGGACAAGAAACATACGCTCAAGCAAAATCGTTCCGGCCTATTACTCTAACATCATTCCTTCTAAAATTGTTTGAAAGAATAATTGAAAGGTACATTAGGGATACTGCGCTGAGCGAATTTCCGCTCCACAAGTACCAATATGCCACTGTGAAGCCTTTACGAGCAGATATAATATCCTGGGGGCAGAAAAGATACAGCAGGATATGCTAAAAGATTTAGATCTGAAGAAAACCCTGGAGTTTATTAAACAAACAGGACTCGTAGAATAGGAGTAAATCTGGAGGGTATAATAGAATTACAGGTCGCAGTACTGGGATCCACAGGAGACCACCTCTTGTAATATAATATTGTCCATAGCATAATCCGAGATAACATTAATTATAAAATTATTATTAATTCTGTAACAATGCGAATGCACTTACTGGTTTACTAAACGATGACACTTTAACCAACTGGTGGATGATTGACTAGTTGGAGACCACTTTATTGAGGAGGCACATACACACTTGCATACTTCGATATTTTTATTCGAGATATATTGTGGACACGAACATTCTTTGTGATTTTATACTAATTTTTATTTGCACATATTACATGCACTAGACTATTTCATTATTACGAATTAAACTAAACATAACTAAATCTTAAAGATGTCGATGCATTTTTAAGCCAAAATACTAGAGTTACGGAGAACGCGAGCCAAAACTCAAACGCTACATGTCTCATCGATATGAGAGAAACACAGGCTTTACATTTTTTTTTTCCAAATACTTATCAAACACATACTAACTAAAAACTAAAACGTTATCATCTTCGTGAGAGGATATCTGAGGGGATACAGGATGCATGGTTTTTGGGTATCATATGGCATCCATAACCAAATATCAGCATGTAGGTTTGCAATAACTTATAGATTTAATTGTCAACACCATAAATGTCTAGATCGCTGACACCCAGACTAAACAGAGAGTTATAGAAAAAAAGATAATTATTTCTAACAGAATTTTGACCTATAAAGATAAGTAAGTTGAAATATTGTTACAGAAATCATAATTTAAAAAAGTTTATAAAAAAGTTATTTGCTTGTTATTGCACTGCACTCGCCTTGTACAATTCTGAACAATTGGTGAAAAAATAATTATGGGTTGAATAAGGCAAAAATGCAGATTCACTAGTCTACGCTAAATTCAAAGACTCAGCTTCACCTCGTCCATGAAACACCGCCGCGGCAATGGATATACTACTTTTTTGCCTTGCAAACTATTTCTTGGAATCGAATATTCAATAAACTAGCATTGTTTTTCCTCAGCTAATCGTTTATGGATTATTTTCGAGAAAAATAAAATCCCTGAATCAATATTCTTTGAGTTTGTCAATTATGTGGTACTTTGCTTAAAATTATTTTTCATACATGTATGTACATGATCAGAAGAAATGCTTGCCTACTACCACTAGTGACATTTGAATCTGAATAATTCATATAAATTTTGTAGATTTTTTTTATCATTTTTGGAGAAATCACAGAATTTTCGATACCGGTTAAAAGTATAAATCTTTGTGTCCACCGGTTTTACTGAAGGAAAAGAGTCTACATACACTGTTTTCAACTTGGCTTGGATCTACGTAAACTGTTTTCTCTTTCAAAACAAACAGTTTGATGGTGCCACGATTTTCAATTTTTTTCACAGTTTACATAAAATCACGGAGGGCATTTACTTTGGCTAGTTGTCTTGTTATACACTCGTAGTAATAGTGTAATAGTATTTGTCGTATGTCCTGAATTTTGTAACAACAAAAGTTTGAAAATTTATCAAATAATCCTCGATTTTTAATTTATTTTCTACGCTCACGTAATCCCAAAGACGCACTCTTCTTAATTTATGCATAAATCAGGAATTAGACTCATCAATTAATAGTGTAATAGTGAAGCTATAGTATTTGTCGTATATCCTGAATTTTGTACCGACAACAAAAGTTTGAAAATTTATCAAATAATCCTCGATTTTTAATTTATTTTCTACGCTAACGTAACCCCAAAGACGCACTCTTCATAATTTATGCATAAATCAGGAATTAGACACATCAATTAATATGTAAAAAAGCCATTATGTATTAAAGTATAAAAATATCATTATAATAAGTTAATGAGTAGGAATTTAGGTTTTAGACTTTTTACGAGTACCTCCTATACAAACGTAAAAATAGATATTTTAAAAATATATTTAAAATACTTCCTGAAGATATAATATTACACAGATTAGTTGAGTTATAAAATTTATTTTTGAAGATATTAAATTTAAAATTAGTAATGTTTGTCATATATGTCTATTCCCTGACGAATCAGCAAATTTGAACGTTCTCCAATTATTTGAAACTTATTTGTTTATGTTGAATTTTTTTGTAAAGTATGTTTAAGAAGCACACGTCACGTGTTAAAATAAACATTCGCTTTAAGTTATATGTAGTCAATACATAATACAGAGTGCCTATCCAAAATAAATATTGATAAAAAACGGTTAAATGGAAAAATATTTTAATTTGATATTTTCATTAGAAATTAATGGTGGTCTATTTTTAAGAACATATATTAAGGGCATAATTAAAAGATTCTAGCATGGGAATCTTGATTATGCCCATTGTATGGTACGACTAGCGAATGAAAATTGACGTTTAAATTATTTTATAGATGTGGTTTCTTTTGAAACCCTAGAGAAGAATAGAATTGTACGAAATATTCAGGTATGAAATTTTTGCATGAACCCATTTAAATACTGGACTAGGAAAGCACAGAAATACATTACTATGTCTGGTTGAAAATAGATTGCCGACTAGGGTAACTGAGTATCAAAACAGGGGTGCCTTTAAAATATTTTAAACATTTTTCGTTTATGTTGATTAAAACAAAATATTTTAATCTTTAAACTATTTAGTTTGGCAATTCTATGAAATAGGATTATTTTTAATTTCCTCTAACAGTAATTCCGACTCGAGGGTTACTTACGCCTGAGACGAACGAACTAGAATTTGCGGCATTAAATTTTTTAAATACATCCTTGAATCCTGTTGCTAAGGTCATTTTAAATGCCTCCTGATATTGAGAACAATTTTAATATTCTGTAGCGGGATACATAAGGGTCATTTGCCATTCAAATCAAATATAGGGAAATGTTTCACATCTATTAAATAATCTAAACGGCCAACTTTCATTCGCTAGTCATACTATACATACGTAGATAAAAGCACAAAAGTGAGCGCCCTCATTATATTGCGGCATTTCATAGAACTAAAAATTCTATATATCACAATGAAAATTGTATATATCAACATGGCGAAATATTATGTAAATATATATATATATATATATATATATATATATATATATATATATATATATATATATATATATTACAGAACCTTTAATTTTGGCCTAATCGGCTCCTCATAGTTATCGTTGTGCTGGCGTTGTGAATTTTGGTTGCTAGGTAATTTGTTGATGTTACTATGTTGTTTGGTGTTTGTTACAAACAATTTAATATAGTGTCAAATGAAAATGACATAGATTTTCCAAAGAAATATCGAATGGATTTGAGGATGCACAGGGCAAGAAAGAATAAGTTTTGCGAGTGGCGATTTTCAAAAAATATGATTTATCGAATTTGTTGCGTTAACATATATAAACTACGATTTTGGTACACGGAGAGAAATGTATTGTAAGAATATTATTATAAAGTGTTATATTATAAAACATATCACAAACATATTTAAATTTAAAATACGGTGTTATAGAACTTACAAAACCGCAGTATATCTTTTACATAACTTCTGTTGTTAAACCGTTTATTGTATATCTTACAATAAATATTTTATACTTGGCACATTAATTGTACCTTACAACAAAATAATTTTAAGTGGTAAAATAATATATTGTTTAAAATTACTTATAACTTAACATAGCCAATAATACAATAAATATTGTGTACCTTTTATAAAAACCAAATATTTCTATAATGTATGTATTACAAATTTTAACGTAATTTTGTATACACAAAAGCAAGTTGCAACTTGTATGGTTCTGTACCAGTCATCAGTCGTTTCTATCCCTAGACAGACAGTCGTCTCTAGCCTATTACTGATTACGTATATTTCTTCAACGATCAACGAACAAGAATATAGATATTTAATAATCAAGTGCATTATGTTGTGTAGTTCGTGGCAGAATGGCAAACGAATTTGTTAGACAGGTTGGATTAATAAATTTACGGTGCATGTGGTTCGAAGCAAAACTGTCAATAACATTGCATCAAGAATAAATATTAGTTATCCTCTTGCGATAAAACATCAACTAAAAGTAGCTAACAGATTCCTAAATAAAATTGGTTTTGAAGAAGACATAAAATTTTCCAAACATAGTTGCGCAGTTGTTAATCTCAATGATATTATCAGTGGTGTGGAATTAACAGAGAAAATAAGTTACTATTTATATATCGGCATAGATTAGTTACCTGTTTTCGGAAAAGTATCTCTTATACTTATTAAAGAAAATATTGTAAGATTTGTTTGCATTCAATTATGTACAGTATGCTTTTTTTTCTCATATTTTGGGTTATGACTAGAACCAACGGCTAAACTGTTAAGTATGTATCCAGTAGTAGATAAAACATACAAAAATGGAAAATTATATCTATGTATGCGCTCAAATTAATACTTACGTATACGTAATGTATTTTTATTTATATGTATACTAAATTATTCTTTTATATTTTTGACATGTACTTATTTTGTTATTAATAAATACTATAAGTAATAATCTTTTTTGATTTATTTTAACATTTTAAATTATTAAAGGTATATAGGTACACAGTATAAGATATATTATAAAAGTTATAGTATACTTTCCTGTGTTAAAAATAACAATTTTTAAATTTTATCGGATACAATTCAGTATTGTAAAACTTACAATTTAATATAGTACTAATGTATACTATTATATTGTATCACTTATAATAACATTTATTTTAAGGTATACAATGGTACATAGTACAAATTTCTATAATAAAATATTATAAAATTTGTATAATATTCATATTGTATATTGTACAATGGTTACTTTGTTGTCCCTAACGTATTATAATTTATTTTACGGTATATAATATTTATTTTTTGTGGTACAATAGTTTTCTCTCCGTGTATGTTTGAATAGCTGTTGCCTGGCAACTTTATAGGCCCTCGGGCAATAAAAGCCAAATTGCGCCCGCTTTTTACCTCTCGCCAAGAGGGAGGTATTGAATTCATGCTAAAAATCGCATATCCAGATTTTAGTGAATAAGCACGTTATAAGGTCCCTAGAATCCGATTATAACATTTTTACGATGATGTCCGTGTGTGTGTGTGTGTGTGTGTGTGTGTGTGTGTGTGTGTGTGTGTGTGTGTGTGTGTGTGTGTGTGTGTGTGTGTGTGTGTGTGTGTGTGTGTGTGTGTGTGTGTGTGTGTGTGTGTGTGTGTGTGTGTGTGTGTGTGTGTGTGTGTGTGTGTGTGTGTGTGTGTGTGTGTGTGTGTGTGTGTGTGTGTGTGCGCGCCTGTGTTTGTGTGTGTGTGTTTGTGTTTGTGTGTGTGTGTGTGTGTGTGTGTGTGCGTGCGTGCGTGCGTGTGTGTGTGATTCCTTGATTCCTAGCTATATATCGGTGTACTACGTTGAATGATGTACGTAAACTATTATAAAAACAAAACGATTATGAAGAAAATTTGTACTATTACATTCGAATAAATATAAACTTTTTGCACTTAAATACCTATTTATGGATTAGTTTCTACATTACTTTTAATCTATATATTACCAGTGGCGGCTCGTGAGGTGAAAAGTAGGTGAAGAGATACATATGAAGGGGGGGGGTCTATGTATTGACAGTTTTAACTTTTTTTATTTAAATTTAATATTGGAGTTAGTCGACTACTTGCCAATAAATCTTTTTTATTCTCGTCTGTCCATCCGGAGAACAGTGTCTCCAGTAAAATGCGTATCTAGGCATAAAATCATTTTGCAAATTTATTCTGATTTAAATATGTAATATGTGCAATCTATAAAAGTATTGTAGAAATAATTCTTATCAACGTGTAAAAGTATTAGAAATAACAATAATATATAAATGATAATAAATGTAGGTACCTACAATAAAGTACAATTGCGATACTTCTAATATAAATGTAATTTTATTTTACTTAAAAATATATTAGCATTAATAAGTTAAAATAATAATAATAAATATTATAATAAACTATTAAAATTGTTTTATTAACAGAGTAGAAAAATAATGCATCAATTTCAATGCGACGATGAGGTGCAGAGCTCGAGGTGTGGTATTCACCATTCGCTTATGGTAGTATAGGCGTCGCTGCCATGGCAACCAATGTATCTAGCCAGTAAATGCTAGCTGCGCGCGCAACTTTGAAGAGTTTATTCGAAATTTGAATTGCTCTTCTTGTGATGCGGTTTGCGGATGATCATTTATTATAAATTTTAGTAAATAATTTGTTTTTAAATTATATTGATATTTATTTCAGGCTTTATAGTACATACTATGAAAAATTTAATGTGTTGAAAATAATTTTAAAAATTATTTTGTTTTCTGAAATAACAGGTGAAATTGCTTTTCACCTTCTTCACCCGAATAGCCGCCACTGTATATTACTATTTATTATGGTGCTCTTGACACGAAATAAATAAATAAAATCTAAATATAATTTTCAGAGTAAAAATAAGAATATGAAGAAACTGGAAAAGTGTTTTATTTTGACGTTAACGGTAACTGGTAACGTAATGACATTCATGACGCCACCAAACTAATCCTTTCAAGTGGTGCCATGTCACTTGTATTTTTTAACATCAATCATATTTAAATATTTCAATTTAATATTTAGAAACGAACTACTGTACTTGACAATTAAATATACCTATACTAAATTTCACATTTTCACTCACAACAAAAAATTAAAACGTGACTTTTCCAAAGGTGAGATCAACGGGGACCAGAGAGACCATAGTTGTGCGTACATAATTTCAACCATGTCAACAGTTAAGGGATAAATGTTTCATGAAAAAAGTTATTGGATTAATCTTGAAAAGGAATTTAAACTGTAGATTTCTTGAAGAGGCTGTAACTTGACAACCTGCATTTAATAAATAAAATAGTCATTACACTTGTAAAATTTTTGTCTCACACTCTCGGAAAAATAAATTTAAAAAGGTTGTCAATATAAATAACTTGTCTAAATCAATAACAAATAGTGAGTATGAAGTGTTATCGTGGGCAGTATTCTAGTTAAAAATAAATTATTTCTAGACATGAATATACTAGTATTGTACTAAAATATCCCGGTAAGAATCATTATGAAAACATTTGTTAGTCCTTGGCTGATTCACTTTGGCCCGAGCTCTGCTATACGTAGAGAGTGACACGGTGCTGTAATTTATTATATTTACTGTATCGAAACACCAAAGGCGGTCTTTAATTGACGAAAAGCTATTTTCACTTCTATGACTCTACGATGACACTCAGTAAGGTAAAATTAGAGGACAGATTTATTACAATGTATTGCGAGAATGCTTTTTCATGTTACACTTTAAAATAAATGAGATAATTATATCCGCAGCCTAACGCAGGTGCGCCTCGTCAAATTTCATAGTTTTAAATACTACTTATGATCTAAACAATTTATAATTTAACCTTTTAGTTTATGTTGCCTTCTTCAGGGAAAATACATAAATAAATAATAAAAAAACAATAGAAACAAGAAACCAAGGTAGCATATTACAATATATTTAATATAGGTACTGAAACTGCACTGTATATTATTATTGTTATTTATTTATTTATTTTTATTTAGTTACTTACAAACAATTAGACTGTTCATGTATAAAGAATACGTAGTTATTATTTAGTTGCGATGGCCATTGTATAAGTATTTTTCTGTGCGTGTGTTTTTTTCTTGTTTTTATCTATTTCACAAGGACAAAGGGACAGGGCTCTGCAGTTAAGGCGAGACAAAGCCGGTACTTGAGATGACGTCACCAGCCTAAGTCGAAGATCTGCAGGCCACATGTGCTAAGAAACAAAGGAAAATTTCTAATGTTCTAGAACTTTCGACGGTCCACCCAACCACCCACCCACAACGGTGGCGGGAGATACCCCCGAAAACACCATAGATCCAGAAGGGACAAGAGGGATATTTTGGTTTAAATACTGGGGATGAACACCGTATTCGGCAGTCTGGTTTCGGCCAGACTCACAGACCTTGGACCTCTGGCATGGTTGACATGTTGGGTAACCCAAGGCTCTGAACTCACCAAACTTACTCTCAGACCTTGGACCTCTGGCATGGTTGACATGTTGGGTAACCCAAGGCTCTGAACTCATCGAACTTTTACACTTGGCTTGTCCGAGGTAAGTTCTCCAGGTCCACCTTCGACTCCGCTCTCCAATACCTACCTACTTTCCCTCCACTCAGCTGCTATGGCTATGTCAGGCACGTTTGGAGTCCTACTTTCCCCCCACTCAGTTGCTATGGCTATGTCAGGCACGTTTGGGGAACCTCCATACTTTCCCTCCACTCAGCTGCTATGGCTATGTCAGGCACGTTTGGAGTCCTACTTTCCCCCCACTCAGCTGCTATGGCTATGTCAGGCACGTTTGGGGAACCTCCATACTTTCCCTCCACTCAGCTGCTATGGCTATGTCAGGCACGTTTGGAGTCCTACTTTCCCCCCACTCAGCTGCTATGGCTATGTCGGCACGTTTGGGGAACCTCCATACTTTCCCTCCACTCAGCTGCTATGGCTATGTCAGGCACGTTTGGAGTCCTACTTTCCCCCCATTCAGCTGCTATGGCAATGTCAGGCACGTTTGGGGAACCTCCATACTTTCCCTCCACTCAGCTGCTATGGCTATGTCAGGCACGTTTGGAGTCCTACTTTCCCCCCATTCAGCTGCTATGGCAATGTCAGGCACCTTTGGGGAACCTCCATACTTTCCCTCCACTCAGCTGCTATGGCTATGTCAGGCACGTTTGGAGTCCTACTTTCCCCCCATTCAGCTGCTATGGCAATGTCAGGCACGTTTGGGGAACCTCCATACTTTCCCTCCACTCAGCTGCTATGGCTATGTCAAGCACGTTTGGAATCCTACTGTCCCCCCGCTCAGCTGCTATGGCTATGTCAGGCACGTTTGGGGATCCTACCTACTTGCTCCCCTATTCACCTGATTTGGCTCCTTTTCATTTACGAGGAACTTAACTTGGACAAGCACAATATTATGATTTATTGTTGTCACAATGATATAATGAATTTTTATCCACGTGACCTAATATTGGTTGCCAATCAAACGTAATTTTGCGGGTCTCGCTGCTTGCAGCCACCCAAGCTCAAGATGTGTGCCGTATCAGCACCGAACGCTGGCATGTCCACGTTCACTTGGGTATCACTTAACAATTTACACCCCGTCGGGTACGACACAGGTACTCGTCGGGATAGACAGTATGGCGACACAGTCGCATACTGTAAGACGCGTCGGCTATGCCGGGCGGCCTGGACAAATGGTGAGGCCGGTCCAGCGGCGAACCAGGATTGTGTTGCTAACTCCACGCTTTCCATACAAAAAGCAGGCCGGCGGCGACGCCGAGCGTCATGGCAGTTCGGATGAAACTCCGAACTTACCAAACTTACACACTCACCTTCACTTACACAATTACGTTTATAATTGACTGTCAATATACAGGTCGAATTAAAGTATTATTTCAATGTTGTTAATATTAAATTGTTGGGACAACCTTTATGTGTTACTATGTTTAATTTGTTATAAATTATTTATTTAAATTGTGTCTCGATGTCTCTCGGTACGAGGTTTTTGCTGTGGTTTCCCTCGCACGTACGGCGAATGCCAGAGAGCGGACCTTTCCACAGCAGGGTGTCGTGTTCAAACCCTTACACCCGACCATATTTCTCATATTATTTACTATTTGCTTTCATGGTTAATTTTCAATAAATGCACAAAGATAGACAAATTCTGTCTGCTTTTTGGAGAGAACATTATTCTTTAATTACGTCAAATACCTATCCCGATTCCTCCACTTTTAACAGCTACTCTATATTACGAACCAGGTAAAAGGGTTACTTATTAAATATAAACACAACGTAGGGTAAGTACAACCTTCTATTAGACGAGGCCATGGTCAAGGTAAAAGGTATACGTATGTCGCGTTACATAAAATTGGTTACGATGACCAAGGATGTTCCGTTACATAAAATTGATGCCGGTGACCAGGATATAGAGTCGTAAAAGCTGTTAAATGGGGGAGAGGGAGGAAATTTGGTGTTATTGAGAATAATGTTCATACATAATTTGTTTGAAATATGCGCAGAATAGAAATATTAAATGTGTATAGTTCACGGGAATCTCCGGGGTTGCAAATCATAAAAATATTTGTGAAGTTGACACCGAAAGAAGGAATAATAATAATAATAAAAATATAATAATACATCATTACTACATATCACTCATTCCTGGGTGTGCCAATTTGTTTTGTACCCAGATGTCAGTGATGATTACATATGGGCACCTACTGGCGTTTGCTAGACGTCACCTCACGGGCACTCATTGCTGGCGTGGAGAGTGTACCACAGGGTTTCAAGAATGAATAAAAGGAAAACAATAGAAGCAGGGACAGCCAAGGAACGACAAATTACCACAGACATTCGCTCATAAACCCTCGTTCGGGGGAGAATCATGAATGGAGAGTTACCCCTGTTCAAGTTGGGTAAGAAACCACCTTTTAATAAGGTATTTATAACAGTGATGGACAAATCAGAAGATATTAAAATTACAAATCAATAGAGTCCAAATTTCCGTGCATGTTATGTAGTTTGAAGTAGCACAAGTGCCGTGTATTACAGTGCAGTGCGCGACATATTAAAAGTTTATTTCAGCAGTGGAAAATGCAACAAATAGTGCGAGATATACTAAGATTGTTAATAGTGTGATTTGATCACATCAAGCAAATCAAAGAAAGAAGTCTATCGGATCCAACATCATAATGAGGATGGTAAACTAATCAAAATAGAGAATGTTGTATACAATGGCAAAAACTCAAAATCGCATCCCGACATGTCCAACACAATCAAATGATCTAGAGGAAAAATACGCAAAGCGATAGGGGGAGCCATAAAAAAAACCACCAAATTATTGACACAAAAAAAAATAATATCGGATTACAACATCAAGGCCAACAATAGAATAAAGGTTGCCAAAATGTGAATATTGGAGAGAATATACGTAACAACAAATACCGAGTCACCCAACTTAGAAAACAAACAAAATTTCTAATCTCGAATTGTTTGGAGAAAGACAATTGCCGTACACACATATTTTCATGTAATATGAAAATCAAAGGTACGTCACATCACTATTTAGTTATGTCAACATTCGACTCCAGAATTCGTGAAACAAAGAAAAAGGTTATATGACGATACATGTTTCGAAGGAAACCGAAACAATGAATGAAAAAAATCGCCAGAATAGTACTGAAGATTTATCAGGGATGTGGCAAATAAACCAACCAAAAATATTGTAGATAACCTTACAAGGGTGTGCAGAAAAGGCCGCTTCCTTTATACCTGGAACAAAACTCCTCTCGCAATACATCGACTTCAAGAAAAGGTCCGACCATCCCTTTTTGAAGAGCTACATAGGAGTAGACAAAAGTTTTTCAGAGGGATCTACTTGTATATTACATGCATTCATACTTAGGGTGGCAGGTGACTTTACCTGATCTCGAAAATTTAATTGAAAATGGAACCCACGATCTTAAGCGGAATCAGACTTTTCAACGATCCTATAGTAAATAACTATTAGCGCACCAGTGGAAGAGCTTCGACGAACTAATTTATTGCACCAGATCATGTTTGACAGGACAAAATCAGGTAACATAACTACCCTTTCTCTCTCAAAACTATCGTTTGAATTATTGTCATTTTACTGTATAAATAAAATGTGGGAAGTACATATTGTTAAATAATTTCAATTGCAATCGTCCCAATAAAATTCATAACCATTATTAGGATCTCGATTTTAGAACCGACTGTCATGAAAACTAATCCGCACGATATGCTTGATCAGAATTATAAACAATAACAATAATAATCTAACAAACGTACTAATTACGAATGAGATATTTAATGTAATAGCTCACATGTTTGCTGGCTAAGACGATTAAATATCTGGGGGAGTTTGAAACTGCACTGTATATTATTATTGTTATTTATTTATTTATTTTTATTTAGTTACTTACAAACAATTAGACTGTTCATGTATAAAGAATACGTAGTTATTATTTAGTTGCGATGGCCATTGTATAAGTATTTTTCTGTGCGTGTGTTTTTTTCTTGTTTTTATCTATTTCACAAGGACAAAGGGACAGGGCTCTGCAGTTAAGGCGAGACAAAGCCGGTACTTGAGATGACGTCACCAGCCTAAGTCGAAGATCTGCAGGCCACATGTGCTAAGAAACAAAGGAAAATTTCTAATGTTCTAGAACTTTCGACGGTCCACCCAACCACCCACCCACAACGGTGGCGGGAGATACCCCCGAAAACACCATAGATCCAGAAGGGACAAGAGGGATATTTTGGTTTAAATACTGGGGATGAACACCGTATTCGGCAGTCTGGTTTCGGCCAGACTCACAGACCTTGGACCTCTGGCATGGTTGACATGTTGGGTAACCCAAGGCTCTGAACTCACCAAACTTACTCTCAGACCTTGGACCTCTGGCATGGTTGACATGTTGGGTAACCCAAGGCTCTGAACTCATCGAACTTTTACACTTGGCTTGTCCGAGGTAAGTTCTCCAGGTCCACCTTCGACTCCGCTCTCCAATACCTACCTACTTTCCCTCCACTCAGCTGCTATGGCTATGTCAGGCACGTTTGGAGTCCTACTTTCCCCCCACTCAGTTGCTATGGCTATGTCAGGCACGTTTGGGGAACCTCCATACTTTCCCTCCACTCAGCTGCTATGGCTATGTCAGGCACGTTTGGAGTCCTACTTTCCCCCCACTCAGCTGCTATGGCTATGTCAGGCACGTTTGGGGAACCTCCATACTTTCCCTCCACTCAGCTGCTATGGCTATGTCAGGCACGTTTGGAGTCCTACTTTCCCCCCACTCAGCTGCTATGGCTATGTCGGCACGTTTGGGGAACCTCCATACTTTCCCTCCACTCAGCTGCTATGGCTATGTCAGGCACGTTTGGAGTCCTACTTTCCCCCCATTCAGCTGCTATGGCAATGTCAGGCACGTTTGGGGAACCTCCATACTTTCCCTCCACTCAGCTGCTATGGCTATGTCAGGCACGTTTGGAGTCCTACTTTCCCCCCATTCAGCTGCTATGGCAATGTCAGGCACCTTTGGGGAACCTCCATACTTTCCCTCCACTCAGCTGCTATGGCTATGTCAGGCACGTTTGGAGTCCTACTTTCCCCCCATTCAGCTGCTATGGCAATGTCAGGCACGTTTGGGGAACCTCCATACTTTCCCTCCACTCAGCTGCTATGGCTATGTCAAGCACGTTTGGAATCCTACTGTCCCCCCGCTCAGCTGCTATGGCTATGTCAGGCACGTTTGGGGATCCTACCTACTTGCTCCCCTATTCACCTGATTTGGCTCCTTTTCATTTACGAGGAACTTAACTTGGACAAGCACAATATTATGATTTATTGTTGTCACAATGATATAATGAATTTTTATCCACGTGACCTAATATTGGTTGCCAATCAAACGTAATTTTGCGGGTCTCGCTGCTTGCAGCCACCCAAGCTCAAGATGTGTGCCGTATCAGCACCGAACGCTGGCATGTCCACGTTCACTTGGGTATCACTTAACAATTTACACCCCGTCGGGTACGACACAGGTACTCGTCGGGATAGACAGTATGGCGACACAGTCGCATACTGTAAGACGCGTCGGCTATGCCGGGCGGCCTGGACAAATGGTGAGGCCGGTCCAGCGGCGAACCAGGATTGTGTTGCTAACTCCACGCTTTCCATACAAAAAGCAGGCCGGCGGCGACGCCGAGCGTCATGGCAGTTCGGATGAAACTCCGAACTTACCAAACTTACACACTCACCTTCACTTACACAATTACGTTTATAATTGACTGTCAATATACAGGTCGAATTAAAGTATTATTTCAATGTTGTTAATATTAAATTGTTGGGACAACCTTTATGTGTTACTATGTTTAATTTGTTATAAATTATTTATTTAAATTGTGTCTCGATGTCTCTCGGTACGAGGTTTTTGCTGTGGTTTCCCTCGCACGTACGGCGAATGCCAGAGAGCGGACCTTTCCACAGCAGGGTGTCGTGTTCAAACCCTTACACCCGACCATATTTCTCATATTATTTACTATTTGCTTTCATGGTTAATTTTCAATAAATGCACAAAGATAGACAAATTCTGTCTGCTTTTTGGAGAGAACATTATTCTTTAATTACGTCAAATACCTATCCCGATTCCTCCACTTTTAACAGCTACTCTATATTACGAACCAGGTAAAAGGGTTACTTATTAAATATAAACACAACGTAGGGTAAGTACAACCTTCTATTAGACGAGGCCATGGTCAAGGTAAAAGGTATACGTATGTCGCGTTACATAAAATTGGTTACGATGACCAAGGATGTTCCGTTACAGTACAGTAAAATTTTTTAAAGATGTCCGATCAAGGTCATCTTTATCCTGAACGAATTAACAAATTGGCATATATTTATCCCTATCACAAGAAGCGTGTGCGATAAGGATGTATAACACGCGTGTCTTTCATAAATTCATATTTTTTTCGACTAAGTTAGGACATTCCATTTTAATACGATGTTCGTTGTTGACAATAATGGGTGCTTTCCATTTAGCGACACAAGTCGACAGAAGTCAACGTGAGACGACGTATATGCTTTCTATTCCAAGTCGACTTCTACCGACTCTACAAATCTAAAGAGTCAAGGAGAGTTTGCGCTATTCGAAACAATATCCGAAAGAGGGCAGTGCATTGTATTTGCGGATTTTACGGTTTGGTTTTCGTTTTCGGGTTGAAATCATCATTCTCTGAACCTGAACTATTTAAACTGCTGTTAGAGCTACTATGAAAACAGTAAATGGGGATATTTTATCTATATAAATAAAAATGAATTTTATTTAGCAACGTATCAAAGTCATATTGTTTTATCGTCACCCAATGTAATATTGGGCACCAAAATTTCAGATCCAAATTATTTATAATCGATACCCAAAAAAACTAGTCTGATATAGTCTGTATGTCAATTTGTGAACCAAATATTTAATTGTTTTTTGACTGATCAAATATGAAAGAATACTGAACAAAAATATTTTTTACTGAACAAGTAATACCGAACTAATATAAAAAATACTGAACAATTTTAATTTATGTACTAAACAATTATTATTTATACTGGACATAGAATACTAAACAAAATACACAAACAAATAAAATACTGAGGAAAATTGAATAAAGTAATGAACACGTGCCAAAAACTAGTAGTGACATATTCTAAAACAAAGATTTTTACCTCCCGTCATTCCGTAGGTAAGGGAGATAATGTTATCGGTCCAAAAATTCGATGCTGAGTCTTCAGTAAATAAGCACGTTAGATTTTGACTATACCTATATGATAAACCGGAAGTGGTACTTAATTTGGAGCTCTTAACAGATTTTCGAGGAAAAACATAATAAAATATAATAAAATTTGGTATTACAGACTTTTCTATTTATTGGAACAAAAAATTAGATTTTGTTTACAAACGATTAACCGGAAGTGATACTTTACTTAAAGCTCATTGCTATTTCAAACATGGAATTGACGGGAGGTCATGTGTTGGCCACATCAGATTTTTTATTAGTGATTTATATATTTCGAACTTTTTTTAAGATTAGATTTTGACTTTTTTCAAAATAAGGTTAGCAGGTACTTGCTTTTGTTGGGCCCGACTAGTAACGTCTTTTATCTGTTTCTATTATAGTACACAAACATTATACTTCTGTTTCTTGATAAGTTATGACATTCATAATTCACGATTAACATCAAACGATTTGTAAATCACTATAAGCTATCAAATGACAACCTCTTTTAAAGCCGAACATAAATAAATTTTACATTTTGGCATTTAGTTATTTTAGAGTAAGTACTTTTAACACATTATTAATATGGAAGTTCTAGTTTCTTTCTGTGATATTACAAAAGTATTTTTTTTTGTACGGTGTAGCGTAATACATAGTGATCAAAAATGGCTGAAGTGTGACATTTGCCGCTTACTTAATATGACAGCATTACTATTTCCATGGGCGTACCTTTTGAATTTTGATGGCTGTCATAAGAATACATAATTCCAAGAACCTTCTTCTTTACGTTCACTCGAACGAAAATATGATTCAAGAAGAAATTTGCCACGCTCTTCATTAAAAGCCATAATGAAATATTTTTCACGAAGGTATACGAAACAAACATCAAATGAATTAGCGTACGGCAATAATATTAATGAAATGTCGTGCACCTCATAATGTAAAATATAGTTTTGATAAATTATGGAATATTGAAATATAATTTTGACAATATTTTGGAACAAAAGTGGTCACGTGACCTTCACCCATTTTTATTTATTTATTTATTTATTATACATTCAGGATCATAATAAGTATGATATGAACATGTCAAGAACAATTATAAAAACATTATAAAAAAATATTCAGAAGAAGTTAGTACATGTGACATTATAAGAATAAAATAAATACCCTTAACTATGGGATAGATATTCTTGTTCACTATAAAAACAGTTTTGCATTAAAAAAAATTCAATTTGGTTTTAAAATTATTTAGGGAACTATTTATTTTAATGTGCTCCGGCAAGTGATTGAAAAAAAGTGCACTCTGTAGCTATTAACATACAGAGAATTTATTTTATCCAACACCTACTCATAATATACTTGTTACTATGGTTATTTGAAATAACTAATGTACAACGTTTATCACTCCGTGGCAGAATATTTTAGAAGTCATGGAGGAATTATTACTGGTTTTTGTGTTTTTTAAATATAAATAAAAGGCAATTTTACAATTTTTTTTAATATTGAAATAATATAACATTATGAAACTTATTTATTTAAATTAATATTAACATTTATGCTAAAATAGGTTACTCATCTTTACACAATGATTGCAGTCATGTACGGCTGATGAAACGAAAACGTGAATCGAGTTAGTGGTTACTTGTTTGGGAATTAAATTCAAAAATGCTTGTGCTTCTAAGTAAATACGTTTTAAAGGAAGGTTCTTATTTTCGCACATTTTAATGTATTTATCTTTCAAATAATTCCCCATGACAGACAATAATTATTACAGCAATTTTTTTTCAATAACAGTATAACAAATCATAACAACCATTCAATGGCTACTTTGTAATTTAAAATACTACATCAATTGACTTGTCAGTGTCAAATGATGAATGAAAACATAAAAAAGATTTAAGGAGTTTTTAAAAAACTGTTGGATAAAACGTTGTATTACACTCGTGTGAAATGCATATTAGTCACTAAAGAAAATTAGCCACGCGCCCTGCGGGCTACGTGGCTAAAACTTTTTCTTTCGTGACTAATATGATACATTCCACACTCATATAATAAATAACTATTATTAGATCTGTCAGAAACGTATCTGTCAAATTGTCTGTATCTGTTGGAGCCATTATTACTGAAAATAGAGAATAATTTATTCGAAGAATAGTAACAAATTATTATTTTGATGCAAATTATATTTCATAATTTATGACAGGTAAAATGTTATTAAATTTGTTTGCGATTTTATTTCAATACCATGGCTAACACTATAAAAAAGTAACTTTTATTAAATTCAATTTGCTCGGTTATGGAACGTGCAAAATGAAATATAGTTATTGACTTAAACGCAGAATTTAATTCTTTAAAACTGTTTGCCATGTTAAACGCATATAACCCGCTTTTCGTGTAACACCCAGTATATGTCGTAGCCAGGTCCATCTTTGAATAAAATGCCTAGTTGTTTTGTAACACGCAGTCAGATTGTGAAACCTTCATTGACTTAACGATGTTTTATAATTTGGCTGAGTCATCTAGGCATTTTATAAAGCGACGAACAGCTTATTTTGTATATTTCTGTAAATATAACTAGATAACATACGGCCCAAGTTTTCCAAGCGTGACTTTTGTGCATTAGGTGAGGTTATTGTGGTTATATTTAGAAAAATTGCAAGCGCTAATGTCAAAATATTCATTTTACATTGTGGTCGTAAGCTGTTCGTTCGCCTTCTGTCTACAAGTCTTTGGAAAAATAATGCATTTCTCTCCGTTGCTCTATAATATTCTCGTACTGTTTATGTAAAATATCTAATATATTATTGTATGTTAACATAATTTTGGATCCAATATATTTTCTTTAATCAGCATGTCTATAGTAAATTTGGTTATTTGTAAAAATTCACTACTTCTCTTAATAACGAAGATTGGTTCATTCTTGCGTGATCACCTGTATAGATAAATATGTACATATGTATGTACTCGTACGTAATTGTAATTATAACTTTTATTAATGGTTGACTGCGAGAGTCTGATATACGCATGTACATAAATATCAGTAATAAAATAAATAATGTATTTATACCGTAGAGGACGTTTGTAGTTCACTAAATTTCGAAGTATCTTTCTATATACGAACTACGTCCCACATCTGTTGACCTTCCCGCTTTAATTTCATTTTATTTAGTTAACATACGAGTATACGAGTAGGTAAAAAAAAATTGAAAATAATTTAAACTATCCTCAATTTTTATTAATATTATAGATATTTTGACGTTCAAATGACAGGTACATGGCAATATATGTTTTCTAAAATAAATAAAAGTAATTAAATTTCCGAAAAGAAATACCTATATCGCTTATTCAGAATAAAAAGCGATGTTTCCCAATGATGATAAATATTATTATTATTATTATTATTATTATTATTATTCGTGTCCAAACCATACACATAATATAAATAATTAATACACAATAAATATATAAAACATTACAACAAATATTTCTCACTCCTTAGATACTGAAGTGACCGATTTTCGGTAGCGAAATACCGCATCCGCACCACGTTAACTGAGCTTGTTGTTATAACCATATAAATAGTTAAATTTGGAAATTATGGAAATAGGCCTTATGCATCGCCCGGCATTAACTAGGACGGAGAGGATGCATCTTCTCCGAAGATTCTCTTCTTCATGCCAGAGGAAAAACCGTCCGCAAAAACTGGCAGAGAAGTGGCCTATCTAAATAGTATTCATCCAAAAAATTGCACAGTTTATAGCAGCTGGTGTTGCCTTAGCCAGATCTTCTCTCGTGCACTCTTCTTCTAAGTTGGCGCACGTGAGCAGGTGGGCCATTGTTTGTTCTTGACCACAATGACATAAAGTGGATTCTGCTTGGTACCCCCAGTTGACAATGTTTACTGCGCATTTTCCTACTAGACTTCGTAGGCGATTTAACGATTTACAAAAGGACCATTTCTGATCATTACCTGGCAGTAGTTTCTCATCTGAAAGGATACCCATTGCTTTATCTGATAAATAATATGAAATTAACATATAAAATTTCAATTTAAAATTAATTCTTCATTTTAAATAAAAAGGAAAGATTTCTTTAATTGTTATTACAAATCTTATTATTTAAGTTTCGATAAATATGTTTGAACAAAGTGGCCGATTGATGTAGGTCGGGTTTAGTAAAACGATTAAACTGCTTTACGAATGTACGTAATTACAAACAAATGTTTTAGCACGCTTACCACTAATTGTGTTATGCTTATAATACTCGTAGTTGTACTTTCTCATAGTTGGATATTTTAAATTGTTGCGAAGACAGAGAAGGAAATTCATAAGACGATTTTCCCTACATTAGATGATTCATTCACTTGTTATGAAATCGATAAACTTTGGTTATGAATGAATTCAAGTACGGCGGAATTAGCATCGAAAATGCACCTTGTCATAGAGCCCGGAAAACAGCTACGACAGAAATCATTGATAAAGTCCAGGTTATGATTTTAGCCGACATGCGAGTGAAAATTCAGCATAAACAGAGCGAACTTCGATTTGAACTGCATCTGCATCCACCTTGTTCACCCGATTTAGATTCCTCGATTCCCGAAACTTAAGATTTTTCAGACTGAATAAAAATTTGTATTGAATGAAGAGATTATCCAAGGGGTAAACAAGTATTTTCAGGGCTCCGAAAGAATCTCATTTCCACAACAGAATCACGAACATGAAAAAACGTTGGGGCAAGTGTGTTACACTTCGAGGGGACTGTGTTGAAAAATAAGGCACGTTACAAAATTCAAATTATTGTCTTTTCATGAATAAAATTATACTTATTACTTTGTAGATATCACTAATTTATTGAATATACTAGTTTCGACCCGTTCGATCATCATCAGAGAAATATACAATTTCAAAAATTACAACAAATAAAGAAAACGATTTTAGCAAAGATATGATTGGCTAAGTATAACAAGAGAAGAGGGGTGTGTTTATTAAGTCGGTCTGGTCATTCAGTAAAGTAATGCTTGGATTGCAAATTTCCGAAGCTTCTAATAAGTTTAATTTTATTCCTATTTGTGCGAAATGAATCGATGTTATAGAAGTGTCGGGCAAAGGGTTGTTAACTAGTAAATAGTTAGTAAATGTCGAATTGGATTTTGGAGTTTATAGGAGTTCATATATTCTTTTAACCTAATGTTGAAATTCCGACCAGTCTGACCAATACATATACCTTACATTTTTTACAATTTAATTTATATACACCAGATTTATCTAAATAATTTGCGGAAACTTTATTATTAAAAATCTGGTGTGGCCATCACAATACCGAGTCACAAAAAAGATTAAGTTAATCCTTATTTTTGAATTAGCGAATTTTACTCTAATTTTGACAGTTTATTTCTTAAAATATAGTCTAATCTAATCCAAGTAAATATTTTTTTTAAATCCCTCAACAGGATTAAATCCCAATTACAGAGTGGGTTCACATTCACACACACCAATGCCTTAGTGGGATTCGAACCCATAGCCCCGAGGTGACTCATGACATGAGGCGTTGCTCTAACCATTGAGCCACCGGAGCTATAATAAAATGAAGATTAAATTTTAAATACCGGGAATTCACTAATCCAAAAATGAGGATTAGCTTAAACATTTTTGTGAATCGTTAATTTTTATTCATCTAAATACATACCTACATATTTACTTATGCTGGAAACTGTATTTAAATCTTTTTCTATTCTTCTATTTACTTTTTTCTTTTTAAAACGTTATTAATGTTATTTTGAAATGATTACTTCTTTGATAGTGACATTTATCTGTGAGTTACATACATTTGAATAACTGCGTTTTTTTTGTTTAAAGCGGGGTTTAAATTATAGATAATTTTATAAATTTATCCATAGAATATATAGAAAAGGTATTAATGCAAATCTATAGAAAATTTAATAATCTTTAATTTTTATAATAATATTAATCTCAAAAAAATCTGATGTGGCCAGCACATTACCTTCCGTCAGTTCTATGTATTTTGTACAAATTTCATACAGAAAGTTCCTTGTTAAATATTATATTTCTTGTACTTTACCTTCTGACAGTTGCATGTATTTTATGCAAATTCCATACAGAAAATTTGTAGCAAAAGATCCTATATTTCCAGTAAAATTATAAGATACACACTATGTCAATTTCACTTGACACTGACATCTTTCAATAAAAATTTTCTTAATATAGTAGCTGTTTTCATAGCTATGGCTACTTTATGAAATTTATTTTCTTTATAATTTTTTAACTCTATATCCATTTAATATTAAGTATAAAATGCAGTCAAATCGTATAGAGAATAAAATATTCTTTAATATTTATAATAACATTAAATGTGAAAAAATGATATTTAACATAGTTTTTTCAAGAAAAACTGTTAAAATCTTCAAATGAGGGTACTTCCGGTTGTCCTATTCTAACCAAAATCTAATCAGCTCTTCACATGGATGTAACGAAGAGAAATACGAAAGAATTATAATTTTTAGAATTGTAGTATGGCAATTATCGTAGACGAAAATTTTGTTACACACACACACACACACACACACACACACACACACACACACACACACACACACACACACACAGACACACATACATACACACACACACATACAGACACCATCGTAAAAATAGTAAAATCGTATTCTAGGGACCCTAAAACGTGCTTATTCATCAAAAACTCATCACCGAATTTTTTGACCAAAGACAATACCTTCCTTACCTAAAGGTGACGGAAGGTAAAAATAATATTTAAAAGTATTTTGAGCTTCTAGTAAAGTGTTATTTTCGGTTATCCGATTTTTACCAAAATCTAATGGGCTCTTTCCATTACAGAAAAAATTCGAAATACAAGGTTTCAAAATTTTCTGAATGATAGTATTTGAGTTAGAGTGGAGGATCCACATACACATACACACAGACATCATCGTGAAAATGTTAAAATTGGATTCTCGGGACCTTAAAACGTGGTCATTTACCAAAATCTCGATATTCGATTTTTAGCACGATCCCTATACCTCCCTTACCAAGGGTAGCGGGAGGTAAAAATGCAATTTGACAGTTTTTTATATGGTTTGGACGATACAGCAATATTGTGCTTACTTAAGGTGTTATCAATATGTCTTTTATATCAAAGGAAGTTACTTATTAAACCGCACCCTCGTAAGTAGGTATACCTAATTTGAGAAATTGAAAATTTAATAAATTTCTGTTTCACAAACTGCATTTACACAGAAGATCGGATCTTTGCAGCATCTGTAAACTGACATTTAGCAGAATCAAAATGCAATTCCTTTCCGATCAAAAATATTATAGAATCTATAAATATTGTAATATTAGTTTTACCTTGTTACATTAAAACAGTTTTCCCAAACTTGTATATGTTTTATAAATAGAAATCCTTCTTAAAATATGTAACTATAATTTATAATGTATATTCGTATATTTATTTATAAACAAACATTTTCCAAATAAATGTAATACGATAATATCTCTGTTCGATGCCAGATTCCCAGCCTACTACATATATTTTGGCAGTGACATAAAAGTTTCTAAATTATTTATAGTATTTCAAAAAAAGTATCAATTATTTAATTAACTATTAATATATTTCATCTTACTCATTCAAAAATGTGTTATTGGGTCTTACAAAATTAACTTTATGTTAATCTTTTAAAAATATATTATGATTTATATCTTTATTATTCAGTAATATTTTTGAATTTTGCCTCAGTGGTATTATATGCACATCAAAATTTCTAAGACGTTGGCAAGTCGCATCCGATGAATCTTTTATTATTGTGTAGAATTACGATAGCAATTCTGATGTTACTATGCGCCAGAATGTAACTTATTTTTAGTTACAACTGTCTGTAGTTAGCTTAGTAGAAATTATTTTACTGACATGCCGAATAATTGCCTATTTATTATTTCAAATAATTCGTGACATAAAAATGATTTTATTAGTTACAAAAAACATAAGTATTACGCTTATTTAGCTTCTTATAGATGGTTATACTTTAATAAATAAATTTAACAAATTAACAAATTTATTGTACGCGTGGAACAGAAACTTTAAATAAAATAATATAAATATATTATCACCGCTTATTACCCATTGCTGTGTGTGCCAATCTGCTATATACACAGATATCGGTAATGATAAAATATTTGTACCGCGCGGGCGCTTACCAGGCTTCACCTCACGGGCACTTATTTCTGGCGTGGTGAGTGCACCACAGGGGTCAATTTTGTGCCATTTAAAATTGGAAATATTTGGCGTCGGAAATTTTGATGTAACTTAATCAAAAAAAAGTTTTGTAGTTTACTTGTATTAGTTAAGTATAGTTTATGTTACCTATTTAACAAATTTTATGCTTAACAAAAACTTAATTATTGTTGATTTAAAAATATATCGTATATCCAACATATTAGCGAGCAAATTATTCAACATAAACACAGTAAAGACCTGGAAATTATGATAACTACGATTTAAAATGAGAACGCCATGTTAACTACGTTCTGAATAAATCTAACATATCATTATTCCTTCTACGAAACGCTTTCAAATTACTAAACTTCGACTCCCTTTTCCCTTTGTTCTCTTAATAGTATGTGCTTTCAACCCTGGAGTTTGGTGCAAGCATTAGGAAACCTTACAAATAATATCTAATGTCTGCATTTAGAAAACTTACGAAATGAATTTTGTTTACTGATTTGTATGTAGAATTTTATACTCCACAACTTTTATTTGAAATCCTTTGTTCTAAGACAATTATGATATCTCTTATTTACCTATTAAATTTAGAAAAAATGTTGAAAATGAAAAAGTGCATCTATTGAGTAGGTAGTAAGTTGTTCAATTGTTTCTCATTCTCATGTACGAGCTGGAAGCAAAAGAATCACTGAACTCAATTACTGAGTTTACATGCAATTTTTAAAACTGTTTTCAAAACGTTTTTAGTTTTGAAAACGCCAAAAAAACAATTTTGATACTGTATACATGACGTTTTAAAAACTAAAGACGTTTTGAAAACGGTTTAAAAACTGCATGTAAACTCAGTAAATATTATATTACTGCATGATGCTAGATTGCTATAGTAACTAAACAGGTCGAGAGCGATAGAAACATGAGGGTTTTCCTCCTTTACGCACTGGCACATCAGTCTTACATTCTATACAAAAATTAAATTAAAAAATCTAATGTGGCCAGCACATTACCTTTCGTCAGTTCCATATATTTTGTACAAATTCCACACAGAATGTTTCTTGCACAAGATTCCATATTTCAAGTACATTACCTTCCGTCAGTTCTATTTATTTTGTACAAATTCCATACAAGTTTCATGTACCTAAGAGATTATATATTTCCAGTAAAATTGCATTTTCTTAATATAGTAGCCGTTTCCATGGTTATAGCATAGCTAGCTGCTTCATGAAATTTAATTTCTTTATAATTTTTTAACTCTATATCCACTGACTATGAAGTATAAAATGTAATCAAATCGTATAAAATCTTTAATATTTATAACAACATTAAATATGGAAAATTGATATTTAACAGTGTTTTTTCAAGAAAAACTGTTAAAATCTTAGAGTGAGGGTATTTTCGGTTCACCAATTATAACCAAAATCTAATCATGTCTTCACATGAATGTAAAGAAAAGGAATACCTATGAAAGAATTATAATTTTTTGAATTGTAGTATTTGAGTTGTCGGATCCGAAAAAATCATCACATGCACACACACATACATACAGACATCATCGTAAAAATAGTAAAATCTTATTCCAGGGACTTGACGTGCTTATTCATCAAAAACTCACCACCGAATTTTTTGACCAAAGACAAATAAAACAAAATTATTATAATAACCCCACATATTAATGTCAAAAAATTTATATAAAAGTTAAGTCGCAATATGGTAAAGAGTTATTGTATAAAAAGTTGTAAATCCGAATGGAGTCCATTCTTTAATATTTCTTTCTTCATGCCATCAAATCTTTACTTCAAATGGTCAAATTACAGAAATTCATTTCATAAGTTATCTAGGCATTTATTTATAAAATAAATTTTTGAAATAAGTAATGTTTCCAACCATTTTGACTCCAATACAAGAGAAAATAGAAGTAAAGGATTCCTTAATGTCGACATTAAGAATAAAAATAACAGTATCGAAAGTGCATAAAGGATCATAACTGCAATATGAAATTAAATTTTTAAATGTATAAAACAAAGACGGAAAGCCTCACATCATGCTTTCTCTCTTCGCACAATATGAAGCTGATTGCGCATTCCAGTAGTATATATTAAATTCAGTGATAAACAATACATGCAATTATCAGAGTGATATGAGAAATAAAACATTTATGTTTGTTGTTTCTAACATATCCGACGGATTTTACATTTTTTAAAATTTTTGTTATTATTAGAATCTGCGATTAAAATTCTTGAAAGACAATTTTGAATCACAGATTCTGAACATTTTTCTTCATTACACTTTTGCTCTAAAATTAATAGTTAAGAGGTATTTCCAAATCCTATAGGGGACAAAATCTTGCTCATTTTTTTATAAACTGTGGTTGAAGTTTATTTTTTTTTTTGCTTTACCACCGTGAGGTCTTTTTGACATTTTATATCTAATTTGTGTTATTACAGAGCATGCAAAATTAAATTTGTTTATTGAATTAAATACAGATTTTTATACCCTAAAAATTATATTTCAAGATTTTTTGTCTTAAATAATTAGGGAAACAGGAAGTTATAAAACTATTATTTTATTGATTTTAAATTATTTGTATACCTACGCGAGTTAAAAAAAATACAATATATAACGAACCGATAAATAGTTTCATGCAACCCAGCATGATGCTGATAATTATTATGTTGTCAATAATATCACAGTATTAAAAAGATTGTTATTTTAGGAGGTGTCAACTGGCTATGGCGTCTTGGTTCCGTAAATGCAACTGCAAATGTTACATCAGATTTTGAACATTCTGGATAAATTTCCGTAGGTTTCTACCAGACACATTCCTTATAGATTTAAGAGGTATGTTACGTTCAATGAATGACTATTTCTACAATTTTATTTATAAACATAAGTGAAGAACCCCTTTCAAAACATTTTCTTCTTATTATTTTATTCTTCCTTGTCCGTTGGATAACACACCTACTGCTAAGTTAGTATTCCATGTGTAGCGACTTTCTAAATATATCGGTTACCTCGTTAAAAATAAGTGCGTATTGCTTCCAAATACTCTTAAATTTCATGTTGTTTTGCTCTTATTTGATGGACTTTTTCGTTTTTTGCCTTTGTGAAGAGAAAATATTTTTAAAGAATTAATTTCCGGAGTAGATTTATATTAGATATTTTGTCAGAGACTTTAAATTTAAATTCGGTGGACTTAAGGTGCATTCACAAATGAAAATTAGGTTTATGGTTTTTGTTTAGGTTTAAGTAAGTCATTCATAAATATAAATTACCGGAAAATTAGTTTTGACATGTACAGATATCTATGTAAATGCTTCAGAAACAAGATTAAAATATCGGTAGAGTAGTACTCAACAAGACACATGTGCGCCGTGAAACGTGAAACTGTCATTCGCTTTGCATTATTGGTTATATTTCAGCAATTAAGGTATGACAGTCTCCATGTTCTTGTCGCATTTGTTTAAAAAGCCGAATCCACCAAGTGGATACTAAATAAAGATGGGTGTATATATCTATATTGTTTTAGACTCATTCTCATTGGTGAAGTTTGTGACGTCGAACTAAACCATAAACCTAAAGTTTGGACCTTGCAATGTTTAACTTTATGATTTGGATTTAGAGACTCTAAATTCTGAAGTGCGAATGGAGTCATTACATAATATGCGGCAAAAGTCTTTAAATCTAAAGTATAAACCATAAATCTAAACCTAATTTTCATTTGTGAATGCACCTTAAATGAATATTATAATTATAATTCTTTAAACTGTAGATATCTAAAATGAAAATACCAGTTGATGCTGATATAAAAAGCTTTATTTTTTAATAAGACTACAAAAAAAAATATTAATATTGTAAAACCTAACAGTGTTGGTTCACCGAAACGTTAAAATTAAAAGAATTACAGAATTATAAAAAAAATCTGATGTGGTCAGCACATTACTTTGTGTTAGTTCCATGTATTTTCTACAAATTCTAAACATATATCTTGTACATTACCTTCTGGCAGTTGTGTGTATATTTTATACAAATTCCATACAGAAAGTTTCTAGGAAAGGATCCTCTATTTCCAGTAAAATTATAACACAAAAAATATACTATGAGTATGTCAATTGCAATTGACACTGACATCTTGCAATCAGAATTTTCTTAATATAGCAGTAAATTTAATTTCTTTGTAACTCTATATCCATTCAATATGAAGTATAAAATGCAGTCAAATCGTATAGAGAATAAAATATTCTTTAATATTTATAACAACATTAAATGTGTAAAAATGATATTTAACATCGTTTTTTTAAAAGAAAAACTGTTAAAATCTTCTAATGAGGGTACTTCCGGTTGACCTATTATAAACAAAATCTAATCAATACGGAAGAATTATAATTTTTGCAATTGTATTAGAGTTATCTAGGGAGAAATTTTTGTCACACACACACACACACACGCACACGCTCACGCACAAGCACGCGTTCACGCACACACTCACGCACACGCACAAGCACACACACACACACACACACACACACATATATATATATATATATATATATATATATATATATATATATATATATATATATATACACATCATCGTAAAAATAGTAAAATCGTATTCTAAAACGTGCTTATTCATTAAAAAGTCACTACCGATTTTATTGGCCAAAGACAATATCTTCCTTGCCTAAAGGTGATGGAAGTTAAAAATACTTAATTTGAATAAAATCTTTTGTAGAATCGGATCGGTTTATGCATATGGCGAAACAATATTATGAAAAAATTTCACCTATACTGTATCTGGTTTAAGATTGTAGTGGTGTGAAAATAGGAACATTTTGTTCTTGTTGTTTGATTGGGTAATATCAGGATATTATCCAATCAGAAAACAAGATCTAACTACTCCTATCCTCGCACCATTGCAATCTTACACCAGATAGAATAAATGCTTTTACATACATACATACATAAAACAAAAATATAGACTTATCGTAAAGCATAGAATAATAATTTGAATTAAATATCAACGTCAGTCAGGGCAGTGTAGTGGTTAATTACATGTCTGTAAATCTGAGACATACGTTCCTATTATTTTTAGTGTGTTAGAAAGTAATGCCACCCTTTCCGTATATTTGTCACAACACATAAATTAAATAGACATAGGCCAAATAATCTTTCTCCTTCTACTACAAAATGTTGCTAAGCTACTGCTATATAAAGTAGTGTATATTCTTTCTTCGAACAAATGACCTTAAATAGTCTTTTTTTCGTGAATAATAGATTATGCGCTTTTTAAATAAAAAATCGGAGTGTCAAAATTGACGATATATTCTATTTCTTTCTAACTTTACTACTCTATTTCTTCTCCTCTTCGTATTACTACTTTTAAATTCATAATGATATACAAATATCGTTTGTGTTAGATTTATTTAGCTAGATTTGGCATTTGATTTCTTTGACATTGATAGCCACCAACTTTAAAAATATAAATTGAACTAGTCTATTACAGCATTCGAATGAGCTATTAACGAACTCTTTTGGGTGCTGTAACAGCTTTATCACAGGCGCAAAATAGAAAAAGTACATATTAAACAACAAAAATAGAAATTCCTAAGAATGAAATAATGTATATTTTTAAATATTTTTTGACAAAAGGACCAAAATAGTATAAATACACGTTTAATACAACACTTCAGCGCACATGTCACCTTAGAAAACGCTCATTTCTTAACAAAGACGCGTGCTCTAAAATTATGTCTTATGAAACTTATATTTTATGTACTATTAAGACTATCTATATTGCTCGAAAAAGTGCTAAAGTTATATTACGAAAACGAACACAACTTAAATTTTAATTTAAAGTGTTAAAGTGAAGATAAAGATTATAAAACGGCCCTTAGATAAATATAACTACCAAAAAATTGGGATATGTAATAATTATCAGCTGAAAAACTAGCAATATTCGGAAATTTTCTCAAAGAATTTTAAAACTAAATATGTATATGCTCGAAGAAATAAAAAACTCAAAAAATAGTATATTACAGCGAGAGAGGGAGAGAAATGTATGATTTTTGTAGAGCTGTAAGCACCAACGGAAAAATAGGATACCATCCTGAGCTGAGGCGTACATACTATTTTTGCCATGACCGGATAGTCAAAAACTTTATTAATCTAATATTTGCTATGATCACGTCACCCAACACAATTTTAAGCTCAACATTGAAAGGTTGATATTTATAATAAAAATTTGTAAGCTGTGCACTTCAACTTTGAATTGCATTCCAACTCAAACTTGTAAACACAACTGTAAGGCTACATTTCAAGATGAGAGTACCTATCACTTAAAATACTATACAGTTGAAACTCGTTCATCCGGACAGAAGGGACCAAGCCTGGTCCGGATGAATAAAACTGCGAATAATCTACAAATTATGTATATTTTTATAAGAAAAAGTAATTAAGATACGACAATCAATGTACAACATACCTACTCTGCTATTCTTATTTTAAACATCAAATAATTTCTAGAAAAAAGTAAATAGACGAATGCAATTAAATGAAAGGCACTGTTTTTGTTCTCGTCGTGCAACATCTGTTTTTACATTTCTCAGTATTTTCATCAGTCATTACGGAATTATTTTGCGAGACGCTATAAATAAATGTAAAACATACAAATAAAAAAAAATTAAAAATCTGATGTGACCAGCACATTAGCTCCCACCGTGTTGTTTTTATTCATGTAAATAATAGGAAATAAATACATATTTAACAAGTCTGACAAAAGTAATAGTTTATTTGAACAAATAATTATCGTTCCAATTTTCATTGTTTTATCAATATTCTACAAAATTTTAGCTATAATCCATTCACAGTAATGAGAAAATTTTGTACTAATTCGCGAAGATTTTATTGGTCGAAAGAGGTTAATTTTCGGGCCGATCTAATAGAATGACTTGTTTCTGCTTGCGAATTAGCTCAAAATTAAATGGATTATATCTTTGAATATATAATAATACTACTTGGTATTATATATTCAAAGATTATATTTAAAATTTATTTTGTCATAATAACGTTCATTTCTTTTTTACTTCCTTGTACGAAGTAAAGGAAGTATTGTAATCGCGAAAAATTTCGGTTTTCAGATTTCAACGGAAATATCCATTTTGACCATCCCTGAATCCATTTTGACTAATTTCGTCGTGACGTCTGTACGTACGTATACGTCCGTGCGTCCGTGCGTACGTGCGTATGTATCTCGCATAACTCAAAAACGGTAAGCCGTAGAAAGTTGAAATTTTGTATTTAGGACTGCTATAACGTCTAGTTGTGTACCTCCCTTTTTGGTCATTACATAATTTCTAGAAATGGTACTTTATTTGAAGCCTATAATGGATTTTAATGAAAAACTATATTAAAATATAATCCAAAACGTTTCAAATTTGGTATATAAGACAAAACAGGCTAACCGGAAGTGATATATTACCTGAAGTAGTTTACAGTTTTTTTTGAATAAAATAGTTTCATTTTGATTTTAGAAATAAATGCTTCAAATAAGAGTTTTAGAGAATTAAATTCTGCGTAAAATTGGATTCTAGAGACCTTCAAGTCTTAAAATTTGCTTATTTACAAGATGAAAGATATGGATCTTTCATCTTCCTTAACAAGCATAGCAGGAAATAATAAAGAATGGTCCTGATAATCCGGAGATCCGGTCTATAGTCAGTTTGACATTTGTATATTGTTTATGAAGTTTTCAAATTAAACTCATTACATCGATCGTGAATAAAAAATGTGTATGGTATGGCTAGCGAATGAAAGTTGACGTTAAATTATTTTATAGATGTGGTTTCTTTTGAAACCCCAGAGAAGAATAGAATTGTACGAAATATTCAGGTATGAAATTTTTGCATGAATCCATGTAAATACGGGACTAGGAAAGCACAGAAATACATTACTGTCTGGCTGAAAATAGATGGCCGACTACGGTAACTGAATATCAAAACAGGGGTGCGTATAAAATATTTTAAACCTTTTTCGTTTATGTTGATTATAAGAAAATATTTTGATTTTTTGATCTTTAAACTATTTGGTTTGGCAATTGTATGAAATAGGATTATTTTTTAATTTCCTCTAACAGTAATTCCGACTCGAGGGTTGCTTACACCTGAGACGAACGAGCAAGAATTTGCGGTATTAAATTTTTTAAATACATTCCTGAATCCTGTTGCTAAGGTCATTTTAAATGACTTCTAGTATTGAGTACAATTCTAATCTTCTGTAACGGAATACGTAAGGGTCAGTTTCCTTTCAAATCAAATATGGGGAAGTGTTTTCAAAAGAAACTACATCTATTAAATAATCTAAAAGTCAGCTTTCATTCGCTAGTCATACTATACTGTATTACACAAGACAGATGCAAGGAGAGTATTTTCACATTTCCGTAAAATGATTGCTAAAATTGAACTCAGCATAATTTCAAGTTAAAACTGGTTGGAATATACCCTAAAAATCTGAGCATTTTATGGTTTACATCACTCGGTGGTCAGATACGAACAGGAGTATCTAAGATTTAATCATTATTCTAGCGCATTAACGCGCACAGCTACTGTAATGTTTTGAAAATCTTTTTCCATCTAAATTTATCCAAAAATTCGATAAAACTTACATATGAATTATTATTTTGTCCTCCAAAAGTTATGTAAAATAAATAAAGATAATTTAACCGTAAAATAAATAATCCACGATTAAAACTTTTCAAGTAAACAACAAAAAATATAATACATGTTACAAACGGGCATAAAATAAATCAGAATTTCATCATTAGACGAATAATCTGGCACGGAAACAACGAAATATCTCACCGCCTACTGATTCCACCTTCCAATAATAGTTTAAAACCAATATTATCCGTCTCTTGCTGTCCGCTATGTAAATTTATCCTCGAAAGGTTAAGAATCCTGCGACGAGAGCGCCTCTGCCGCATAGCTGGCGTACTAGGCTAACTGCAGTTCACGACAGGAATTTGTTTTATTACAATCCTTCCAACGATGCGAGGATGTTTTAGTGAGATTAACACAGAAATAAAAGAAGAGTTTATGTACAGTTTATTGTAAATAAAATACAATCAAGCAGTGAATGTTTATAGAGCATATAATAAATTAGTTTAAGTAAAAGGAATTCATAGATATAAAGGATTTAAAGATATAGGTGCTTCGTTTTTATTTGTTATAAACTGATCTATAAAATTTTATCTTTAAATATATGTACGAGTATGTGGCGTGTTTAAAATTTTCTTAGTATTTATTCATATAAAATTTACCGGGTGTCTAGTTTTCTTTTGTTATATATAGGAAATGGTAAAATTGTTATTTGACGATAGTTTCTTCCTTATTGATATAGTATTTATATTCAATTTTCCTGTCACATTAGTAAAAGTTATTCTATTTTGCATCCCCTACATGCCCTATAAATTTGTAACACATATTCATTAACACCCTATATAAAATACAAAATACATAACAACACTTCATGACAAAACATAAATACAAATACATGACAACAGGAATGTGTTATGTATCAATAATACTGTGCCTACTACATTTTTCAAGTTTGACCAACTTTTGTATATCCACTTTTGTTATAAATTAATAAGAATGTAACTATCGTAAAACGGAAATGTTACCCTTGTATTTCTTATGTAACAAAAAAGTAAACCCAAATTAATGAAATTGAATGTACTATATTTATCACAGAGCTAGAAAAATTATTTTTCGTACCTCCGTCCATTTTGACTAGTATTACAGAACTCAAAATCGTCCAGAAATGCGCTGTTGCTGACCTAGGCCGGCAAAAGGAGTTGGCATTACTGTTCTGGTGATATGTCAATTTAAGATTATTTTCAACACAAGAATTAGCAAATTTTTTACAAATTTTAGGGCTAAATCTTTAATTGTTGTAACTTAAAGAACTAAATTTTGTCTTAAAAATAATAATATGCTGTCATTACTGACATCTCGTATAGATTAATTATAAGTTCCAACTTTAGGACTAGTTTGTTTTGTAACTAGAACTAACTTCACGTGATACAATTGAGTTTCCGCTAAATGCCATTAAAAATATGCGAAAGTATATAAAATATATATAATTAGTGTTTGTATGTTATATTTTCAATAGATATAAAATAATTACGTATTTTAAGCTCAAATGTAAGTAATTATAATTAAACTTGTAATGCTAAACCGATAAAAATATATGTTCATTTTTTAGGTTATGTAACATAAAGTGTAGAGAAATATACGAAGAATTTATGGAGAAGTCGGTACAAAAAATCATGTGTATCACACGCCCAGAAACTGTTTTGCGAGATCTCGTATTTGCAGGCCTCGCTTTCAGCTCAGCCTGTCAAAATAAACTCGGTCTCGCAAATGTTCAGTTTCTGGCCTAGTGATACAATAGTTATTTGTATCACTAATCCAGAAACTGAATATTTGCGAGAACGAGTTTATTTTGACAGGCCAAGCTGAAAGCGAGGCCTGCAAATACGAGATCTCGCAAAACAGTTTCTGGGCGTGTGATACACAAGATTTTTTGTGCCGACATCTCCATAAATTCTTCGTACATTTCTCAACATTTTATTCTATTTTACATAACCTAAAAGAATGAACATATATTTTTATCAGTTTTGCATTGCAAGTTTAAATATAATTACTTACATTTGAGCTTAAAATACGTAATTATTTTATATTTATTGAAAATATATCATACAAACATTAGTTATATATATATATATATATATATATATATATATATATATATATATATATATATATATATATATATATATATATATATTTTATTTACTTTCGCATATTTTCAATGACAGATAGCGGAAACTCAATTGTATCACGCGAAGTTAGTTGTAGTTACAAAACAAACGAAACAAATTGGTCCTAAAGTTGAAACTTATAATTAATCTATAGGGCGCGAGCAGACACGTGACTCGGGGGACCTTGACGTGCTTAGAATCAGCTGATTTGTGTGCGCATGTCATTTTGACAAGAACATTGTCAATTTGACAAGACCTATGTTTTGACTTATTTTGTTTTTGAGTTGCTAAAATGTTAATATTTTATAATTTTTAGGCAGTAAAACACATGAAATAAAAAATAATAACATTTTAGCAGTTAAAAGTCAAAATAAGTCAAAACATTGGTCTTGTCAACATGACATTGTTCTTGTCGAAATGACATGCGCACACAAATCAGCTGATTCTAAGCACGTCAAGGTCTCTTGAGTCACGTGTCTGCTCGCGCCCTATACGAGATGACAGCAATGACAGCATATTATTATTTTTATGACAAAATTTAGTTGTTTAAGTTACAATAATTAAATATTTAGCCCTAAAATTTGAAACATTTTGCTAATTCTAGTGTCGAAAATAATCTTAAATTGACATATCACCAGAACAGTAATGCCAACTCCTTTTGCTGGCCTAGGTCAGCAAGAGCGCATTTCTGGACGATTTTGAGTTCTGTAATACTAGTCAAAATGGACGGAGGTACGAAAATAACTTTTTATTATTATTTTTCGAATTTAACTATTTAAAATTTATACCCAAGAAGCACTAAATTCTTGGCGAAGACGAGTCAGAGGTATGGGAATAGAAATTGAAGATCACTGTCTGACAACACTCCTATTTGCGGATAACCAAGTAGAAAACTTATAAAGCAATAGGGGAGACCGGTGTCAATTGTTTCAAAATTTAAATTTTTATTTTTCACGAGTTAACGTTACATTTAGAAATTTTGAAATTACTTATATGAGAACCTACCCACTTTTGTGAATAATATTTTGAATTTTAAACTTTTGAAAATGTGACAAATCTAAAAGTATAAGGATTTTTAGGCAGGCATTACAAATGTTACAATTGACATCTACCTGGTGTCAATAATAACAGGGCCAGTGTCAATTGTAACAAATTTTAACAGTGATGTAATAAGATAAAATAACAGATAAAAGAAGAAATTATTGAAAAAATAAACATTTATTTATTATCTCAGAAAATTCAGATGACTCAAATAGTTATTTTAATTATATAATGATAAAGATAAACATATATTCACCATCTCTTCTTGTTGTTCTTTTTCTTCTTCTTCTTCTTCTTCTTCTTCTTCTTCAGTTTACTCCACTTGGAACATAGGGCACTTATCGGTGCTTCGACGCCGAAAGTATATAGTGGCAGTTTCGCCACACCTTTCGCACATTTTTACATATATATTTTTACATTATTATTATTAATTATTATTATTACTTTAGTCTTATGTTTATGCTAGCTTTATTATTTATTTATTTATTTACGGGAAGCCAACAGATTACCCAATAATAGGTTTCCGCTTATGTACAATTAAATATTTACAGAACTATACAATATGAGTACATATAAATATATGACATTTACCAAATACATAGACCATAAGTATAAAAAGAAAAAAAAAACAAAGATAATGTTATGTAGTGTCATAACTGTGTAATGCATTTTTAAAGTGGTTTAAAGATAAATTAAAAATATCTAAATGTTGGAAACTTCTATTATAACATGACATAATTCTATTGATAGGCGAGTTTTTGTGATTATTAGATTTGCATTTCAAAATATAAAAAATCTGATATGGCCAGCACATTACTTTCCGTCAGTTCTATATATTTTGTACAAATTTCATACGAAAAGTTCCTTACATTACCTTCCGGCAGTTGCATGTATTTTATGCAAATTTCATACAGAAAATTATTATTTTGTGACGTTTTCTATATACAGTGTAATGTATCTGCAGAAATAAAAGATTTATTATTATTATTTCTTGTACATTACCTTAAAGCAGTTGTATGTATTTTATACAAATTCCATACAGAAAACAAAAGATGCTATACCTATTTCCAGTAAAATTATAAGACAAACACACTATGTCAATTTCACTTGACACTGACACCTTTCTATCAAAATTTTCTTCATATAGTAGCTGTTTCCACAGCTATGGCTACTTTATGAAATTTAATTTCTTTATAATTTTTTAACTCTATATACATTTAATATTAGGTATAAAATGCTGTCAAATCGTATAGAAAATAAAATATTCTTTAATATTTATAATAACATTAAATGTGAAAAAATGATATTTAACATAGTTTTTTCAAGAAAAACTGTTAAAATCTTTAAATGAGGGTACTTCCGGTTGTCCAATTCTAACCAAAATCTAATCAGCTCTTCGCATGGATGTAACGAAGAGAAATACGAAAGAATTATAATTTTTAGAATTGTAGTATGGAAGTTATCGTAGACGAAAATTTTGTTACACACAAACACACACACACACACACACACATATATATATATATATATATATATATATATATATATATATATATATATATACACGGACACACATACATACACACACACACACACACATACATACACACACACACACACACACACACACACACCCACACACACACACACACACACATACAGACATCATCGTAAAAATAGTAAAATCGTATTGTAGGGACCCTAAAACGTGCTTATTCATCAAAAACTCACCACCGAATTTTTTGACCAAAGACAATACCTTCCTTACCTAAAGGTGACGGAAGGTAAAAATATTTTTATTCCGTGTGTTGGACGGAGGAACGTGGAAATTTATATTATCAATAATAGAAAAATTATCAATAGAATTATTTACAATTTTGTGTAATAGAAACATGTCGTTTGCAGTTCTACGTTGTTCCAATGATTTAAGATTTAATTGTTGTAGGATATCACTGTAATTTTCATTGTATAATGAGAATTTAAATTTTAATATATTTACAAATTTTTTTCTGTACAGACTCTAAGTTATTTGTTTTTATTGTAAACTGGGTTCCATATTTGCGATGCATATTCAATAATAGGAAGTACTAGCGACTTGTATAATAATAAGAACGAATATAGTGTATTAAAATGTTTACAATGTCTGTAAATAAATCTTATTATTTTATAAGCTCTGCGAACAATGGTATCAATCTGTTCGATAAAAAGTAATTTAGAATCAAACAGAACACCAAGGTCTCTAATGGTGGTTTTGTGCTCTAAGACCAAATCATGTAATTTATAATTAAATGAGACAATATTCCTGTTTCTAGTGAAGCTTATGACAGAACATTTTTAAATGTTTAAGGTCATTCTCAGTGCAGTATTTGTCAAGGTTTGTCAATTCGTTCTGCATTAGGTAACAATCTGTTAAAGAGGCAATACTTTTAAATATTTTTAAATCATCTGCGTACAAGAGAAAATCACAATGATTGAAACAGTCACCTATTGAATTTATATAAAGATTGAATAGTAACGGCCCTAAATGTGATCCTTGTGGTACACCTGAAGGAACATTTATCGTACGCGATTTGTAACCATTGACAAAGACCAACTGAGAACGGTTTTTTATATACGACTCAATCCATCGTAGAAGAGTACCGTGAATACCGTAAGATGCTAGTTTGGTTATTAATAAAGTGTGATTAACTCTGTCGAAGGCTTTGCTAAAATCCGTGTACACAACATCTACCTGTGTTCTGTCATCTAGACACTTGCTAACAAACTCAGTAAAAGGGAGTAAATTATTTAAGACAGACTTTTTGTTACAAAACCCTGTCTGTTTGGGGATAATTATGGTATTAACATCTCGTTTTATTTTATTAACTATTAAATATTCGAAAATTTTTCCAAATGTTGACAAAATGGAAATTGGACGATAGTTAGCTATGTTTCGCTTATCTCCAGATTTAAAAATGGGTGTGATGTGTGATAATTTCCATATTTCTGGAAATACTCCTGCCTGAAGTGATTTATTAAAAAGTAGAAAAAGTGGGTACGATAGGTAATAAGCACAGGTTCTAATAAAGCTAGGGTGTATGCCGTCTGGTCCACAACCCTTTTTAATATTTAGCGTACATAGACGTTGTAATATTTCATTTTCCTGTATTACTAAATGGCCTATATTTAAGTTCGAAAAATTATGTTGTATGTTATTAATGTTACAGTGAGTTGTGTACACTGATTCGAAGTAAGAAGCGAAAAGATTACTTATTTTATCGCCCGACAGAGCAACAGTATCGTTTAAAAACATTGAATTTGGTAAGTTGTTATCTTTGCGCAATTTTTTTGTGTTGCCAAAAGCAATTAATATTAGATTTCATGCTTTAGTTCTTCTACAAATATCTTCCATTCTATCCTGCTTTGTGCTTTTCTTTTTGCTTCTCTCCATGTTAGATTGGTGCTCTTTAGTTCATTAAATATACTTCTTTTCCATGTTATTATTGGTTTGCCTATTTCTCTTTTTCCCTGTGTATTAATCTAAAGCTTGGCTTGTAATGTTTGAGGGTTCTTTCCTTAACGTGTGTCCTATCCATGTCCATTTTCGTCTTCTTGGAGTTTTCTCGATTCTTTCTTCTCCGGTTCACTCTAATAGTTCTTCTGTTGAAATTTTCTCTGGCCAATATATGTTCCATATTCACCGCAAGCATTTGTTGATGAATGTTTGTAGTTTATTTTTACTTTGGTTTGTTTCAGCCTATGTTTCTGCGCCGTATAGCAGAACACTTTTAACGTCTGATCTAAATAGTCGTATTTTTGCCTTTTCTGAAATACTTCTGAGTCCCAAATTTTTCTCAGCATATTAAAAGATGATTGTGCTTTTTGAATTTTTTTTTATGTCCTTTTTTGGCATCCTCCATCGTTTTGAAGTATGCTTCCTAAGTACCAAAATTCGTCGACTTCTTAGTTTCATTGCAATTATTTCGATTTTCTGAGTGCTATTTTCATGTGTATTTAAGGTTTTCGTTTTATTATTATTTTTATTATTATTATTTATTAAGAGTCCTGTTACCTCTGCAACCTTAAGTAATTTATTTAATTTCTGCTGGAGATGACGTTTACTTTCGGTTAGGAGGCATCCGCAATTGTAGTTCCAAATAATACCTGTTTTTGTGTACTACTTTATTCATGATCCAGTCAATTATAATTAGAAAAATCTGATGTGGCCAGTACATAACCTCTCGCCAGATATTTTACCTGGTTGTACGCATAAAACGAAAAAGTTATTTGTATATCAAGGCCGCGAAATCACTCTTTAGCGTACTGAGAGAAAAATTGTCGCCGAGGCCGCTTGCGGCCGAGGCAAGACAATCTCGAGGGCGCTAAAGGATTTCGCAGACAAGGTGTACACAATATTTTTTGGGCAACCGTTAAAAATATGTAATTACAAATTTTATTAATTTTAAACAGTTTGATTGTAAATAGAAAGTTAGCTTTCAAGGTGGCTATGGAATTAACATTTGATAAATAAAACCATGCAATTCTCAAGTGTCAAAGTGATTGCTTACCTAATTTCGCGGCCGCTACCATGACAACGGCCACGAAATGTATTGCGGCTGCGAAATGCTTATTTCGCGTCCAGTTGCACAAAAAATATTTTTAAATACAAATACATATATTCATGTCTCACTACAAAATAATTCTCGCATATATTTGCAAAATCTATGGGATATTTTAATATAAATTATGTACAATACATACATTTTCTTTATATTCAATATCCTGAAATTTTCTTATTCTACTTTCCTTTTCTTTTTCTTTATATTCGTCATTGTGACATTTATGTGTCAATTACAAACATTTGAATTTCTTGCCTTGTAGTTTGCAGTTTGATCTGAGATTTTTTACATCAAATTATTTTGTATGCATTTCTTTATCTCTAAATTTATAGAAGATATAACAATGAATTTATATTTATCGAATAAAGAATTTAACGTTCTTTAATATACATAAGTATTTACATAAATTTTCGATAAATAATATTTAGATGATTTTTTTCTTGTAGCTACTACTTCCGGTTGTCCAATTGTTACCAAAACTTAATCAACTCTTCCCATTATTGTTAGATTGAGGAATCCGTAGTTAAAAATGTCTTAAGTCATAGTATTTGAGAAATCGTGAGTCCAACATCCACACATCCACACACACACACTTCCACACACATATCCACACACACACACACACACACACACACATCCACACACACATCCACACACACATCCACACGCACATACGGACATCATCGTAAAAATGTTATAATCGGATTCTAGGGACCTTAAAACGTGTTTATTCACTAAAATCTGGATATGCGATTTTTAGCATGAATATAATACCTTTCTTAGCGAGAGGTAAAAAGGGGTTTCTCAGGCAGGATCCGGTATTTTAAATTTGGAAAAGTCTTTTATTTGCTTTATTTTTTTGTTATTACTGAATAAAAATGTGTAATTTTGTGTATATTTAACTGTCGGGTACAGTATTTAATTAGTTTCTAAAACAAGTTGAAACATTCAAATAAAATATAATTGGCGTTAAAAAAACAAGCGACATGTGACATAGCACTTAAAAAAATTTGTTTGACGCGGTCACGAATAATACCACGTCATCAGTTAAGAGTTATTTATTTTATTTTAACAGTAGGTTACAATAAATATAGGACTATAAAACATCTGGGGGCCCTTACAAGGGCATTTCTGAAAATTTCGGCATATCTGTTGTTGTTGTTGATTTTTTAGGACACTGGGCACAGTTCGGCCGCCATTTGTCGTACTGCTACTGCAGTCCATTGCTCGGGGCACACCAGTTAAGAGTTAATGAAATAATATATAAATGTAAAAATTTGCCATTGTCATAACTTATTTTTAATCAAAAAAAGTTATGTAAAGAAGATACATGTGTGGTTAACATGGTAATGAGTATAAAATTTTTTATTTAATTTTTACCTTCCGTCACCTTTAGGTAAGGAAGGTATTGTCTTTGGTCAAAAAATTCGGTGGTGAGTTTTTGATGAATAAGCACGTTTTAGGGTCCCTACAATACGATTTTACTATTTTTACGATGATGTCTGTATGTGTGTGTCCGTGTGTGTGTGTGTGTGTGTGTGTGTGTGTGTGTGTGTGTGTGTGTGTGTGTGTGTGTGTGTGTGTGTGTGTGTGTGTGTGTGTGTGTGTGTGTGTGTGTGTGTGTGTGTGTGTGTGTGTGTGTGTGTGTGTGTGTGTGTGTGTGTGTGTGTGTGTGTGTGTGTGTGTGTGTGTGTGTGTGTGTGTGTGTGTGTGTGTGTGTGTGTGTGTGTGTGTGTGTGTGTGTGTGTGTGTGTGTGTGTGTGTGTGTGTGTGTGTGTGTGTGTGTGTGTGTGTGTGTGTGTGTGTGTGTGTGTGTGTGTGTGTGTGTGTGTGTGTGTGTGTGTGTGTGTGTGTGTGTGTGTGTGTGTGTGTGTGTGTGTGTGTGTGTGTGTGTGTGTGTGTGTGTGTGTGTGTGTGTGTGTGTGTGTGTGTGTGTGTGTGTGTGTGTGTGTGTGTGTGTGTGTGTGTGTGTGTGTGTGTGTGTGTGTGTGTGTGTGTGTGTGTGTGTGTGTGTGTGTGTGTGTGTGTGTGTGTGTGTGTGTGTGTGTGTGTGTGTGTGTGTGTGTGTGTGTGTGTGTGTGTGTGTGTGTGTGTGTGTGTGTGTGTGTGTGTGTGTGTGTGTGTGTGTGTGTGTGTGTGTGTGTGTGTGTGTGTGTGTGTGTGTGTGTGTGTGTGTGTGTGTGTGTGTGTGTGTGTGTGTGTGTGTGTGTGTGTGTGTGTGTGTGTGTGTGTGTGTGTGTGTGTGTGTGTGTGTGTGTGTGTGTGTGTGTGTGTGTGTGTGTGTGTGTGTGTGTGTGTGTGTGTGTGTGTGTGTGTGTGTGTGTGTGTGTGTGTGTGTGTGTGTGTGTGTGTGTGTGTGTGTGTGTGTGTGTGTGTGTGTGTGTGTGTGTGTGTGTGTGTGTGTGTGTGTGTGTGTGTGTGTGTGTGTGTGTGTGTGTGACAAAATTTTCGTCTACGATAACTTCCGTACTACAATTCTAAAAATTATAATTCTTTCGTATTTCTCTTCGTTACATCCATGCGAAGAGCTGATTAGATTTTGGTTAGAATTGGAGAACCGGAAGTACCCTCATTTGAAGATTTTAACAGTTTTTCTTGAAAAAACTATGTTAAATATCATTTTTTCACATTTAATGTTATTATAAATATTAAAGAATATTTTATTTTCTATGCGATTTGACTGCATTTTATACCTAATATTAAATGGATATAGAGTTAAAAAATTATAAAGAAATTAAATTTCATAAAGTAGCCATAGCTGTGGAAACAGCTACTATATTAATAAAATTTTGATTAAAAGCTGTCAGTGTCAAGTGAAATTGGCATAGTGTGTTTGTCTTATAATTTTACTGCAAATAGGTATAGGATCTTTTGCTTTCTGTATGGAATTTGTATAAAATACATACAACTGCTTTAAGGTAATGTACAAGAAATAATAATAATAAATCTTTTATTTCTGCAGATACATTACACTGTATATAGAAAACGTCACAAAATAATAATTTTCTGTATGAAATTTGCATAAAATACATGCAACTGCCGGAAGGTATTGTACAAGAAATATAATATTTAATTTAGCAAGGAACTTTCCGTATGAAATTTATACAAAATACATAGAACTGACGGAAGGTAATGTGCTGGCCACATCAGATTTTTTATTTTTGCTTATAATCCATTGTTTTATATAGGACAGAATAAATTTACTTCTGTAGTAAATTTATTTAAATTAACAAAGTCGAATCATTTTTATTCATTTTGTATATGGCAGAACATTACTGTCAAAAGTTCGACAGTTATTTGAAGAAATAAATTTTATTTACTTTGAAAGTAAATTTATCTGTCGTTTATAAAACCGTTGAATGAATTAAACTTGTGCGTTGCTATATGGAAATATGTTGCTAAGTAGAAAAGTGTTGCTAAGTAACAAAGTACCACTTTTCTTTATTGTTTTTCTTGATAATCGAGAAAAGACGTTGTTTTCCTTTGAGTAAATATGTACCTGCACGAATTTTTTTCTAATTTCGTTTCAAAATGTCAACTTTTTGTTTGTCATTTTGATTCTCAAGATGCAATTCTTTTTCACACTAATTGTTTATGTGTTATTTTTTCTTTATTTCTGATATGACCATTCATTTTTTCTTACAAATGTTGAATCTAAACGAAATTGTAAAAAAACCTTGTATGTAATTCGTTGCAAAATCGTATATTTTTACTAGACGTGAAGATTGCCGAACGAACGAAGATGTGCATCTAACCGCATAAATAGCTAAAATATTGTTGCCAAATTTTTACAGGTTTTTGTTTAAATATAGCTGAAATTTGAATGTAAACAGTACAGCGAAACCTTATTAATTTGGTAGGTAATACTAATTTTCAAAACATTTACAATCTTCTGCTCAAATCGTACAACTTGCTTAAACTAAATTAGAATTGTTCTTATTATTCTGTTATACAAAATCTTCTCTTCTTGAGTGTGTTTAACTATAAATACTACACATTACTTTGAAGACAGGAAATGTATATGTTCTAAGTTGAATTTTATTTTAGTATCTATATCTCATTCCTTATAATAATTATCTTAGTATAGCTTTGTACATCCCTGGCATTTCGTTGCACCTCTTTCATTTCAGTTCATATGATTCTTCTCAGACGATGCCAGTCTATTTTCAGCTCCTCTACCTATGTCTGCATGGCTGAAACTTAGATGCGCTCGCTAGATTGCTACCACATATTTTCTTTAGATCTTCGACCAAAATTATTATTCAACACTACAAGTAAAATGATTGATTTAAAACAAGATTCAGAGAGTAAAAGTTGATGAAAAAATGTGTTTAAATTCTGTTTTAAGTATTTTTAGATTCTGTTTACACTTTTCAGCAGTAAGAAGTCATGATTTTGTAAATATTTAAAGTGGAGTAAAATGGAAAAGAATTTCAGGTTGTTAGAAAACACTGCACCATATGTTGGTGAATTTTTAGAACGCATTATTCAGAAAATAAAGTAATACATTGTGTTCAGCATTATAACTTTTTTTGCATATAAGATTACAAATAGAATTGTAAACTTTTTAAATTGATATGTAAATATAGATTTGTGAAATTGCTCAAACATAATTAATATATTGAGATTTAGTGAAATATTTGGACATGTTGAATGTTTGATGTTAATTTAAATATTATGGAGAGACATAAAGTAAAGTCTCGTCCAAAAATATCGGCATACCTGCATATTTGTAAAAATCAATATAATCAAATTGTCTCCCTCATAAAATTTTGAATGAAAGTTTGAAAAAGACAATTTTACTGAACATTCTATCTTATTTTATTTTTGTCAATTGCCATTGCTTACTTTTGTTTCCTTTAAAATTTTAAATATCATTAAACTTCTTATTACTATTATTACTTTTACTAGTGAGTATTATTTTAGTTTTATTCTCAGATCGTCACATACCTATCCCATTGATAAGTATTGTTAATGTTAAATTGAATTTAATGCAATGTTAATTTTTTGATAAAAAAATATTTAGATATGCAAGTTATAGTAGTAACCGCCCGCACGATATCAATATGTCATCATCATCATCATCATTACTGATATCTGTGTACAAAGCTGATTGGCATATTCAGCAATGGGTAATAGGCGTGTTGATATATTTATTTATTATAGTACCACATCAATTCAAAATAACAAAAAAAAAAAACTGATGTGGCCAGCACATTACCTTCCGTCAGTTCTATGTACTTTGTACAAATTCCACACAGAAAGTTTCTTGCAAAAGATTCAATATTTCCAGTACATTACTTTGAGTCAGTTCTATGTATTTTGTACAAATTTCATACAGTTTCTATATTTCCAGTAAAATTATAACACAAACATACTATGTCAATTGCACTTGACACTGACATCTGTCAATCAGAATTTTCTTAATATAGTAGATGTTTCCATGTTTATAGCAAAGCTGGCTGGTTTATGAAATTTAATTTCTTTATAATTTTTTAACTCTATATCTATTGAATATAAAGTATAAAATGGAATCAAATCGAATAGAGAATAAAATATTCTTTAATATTTATAATAAGATTAAATATGAAAAAATGGTATTTAACAGCGTTTTTTCAAGAAAAACTGTCAAAATCTTCAAATTAGGGTATTTCCGGTCGACCAATTATAACCAAAATCTAATCAGCTCTTCATTTGGATGTAAAGAAGAGAAATACGAAAAAATATAATTTTTGGAAAGGTGGTATTGGAGTTGTGCGATCCGAAAGAATCGTCACACACACACACACACACACACACACACACACACACACACACACACACACACACACACACACACACACACACACACACACACACACACACACACACACACACACGTACATACAGACATTATCGTAAAAATAGTAAATCGTATTCTAGGGACCCTAAAACTTGCTTATTCATTAAAAACTTATCATCGAATTTTTTGACCAGAGACAATACCTTCCTTACCTAAAGGTGACGGAAGGTAAAAAATATAAGAAAAATTGTAATTGTTAATGTTTTGAGAGAATAACAAGAAGAGTTGATGTTATCAGGTGTATCCGTATTTTTCCATACTAATGTACGTGCAAAAAATATCGTAAAATTAGAGCATGTCGTTGGATGCTTAAGAAGTTATAAATACTTAAAAACAAATGTTTTTTTCCACTACCGAGACGGCAAGTTGGTTTCTTTGATATAAAAATCATGACTGAAATAACATTTTTTTTTCTCCAGGAAATAATATAAATAATTACCACTGTTGGGCGGACGGCGAAATGTATATATACATAATTTAGAATAAATACACTAGTAAAGTCTATATATGAATAATATAATAGTAATTCTAGGGCCGGTGTTATAAATGTGCTGTTAAATTTAGCTCCAAAGAAAATTTAATAAAATGAACAAATTCGAATAAGGATAATATAAAAGGTTTAAAAAGTCTAACATCATAAATTCGAATCAATTTCCATGTTCTTAAGGCATTTAAATAATTGATATTAAAAATTCGCGTTGCAGTTGTTCATTTAATTAAATTTATTATGGAACTAAATTTAACTGGACGTTTATAATATCGGTATTTTCATCTCTGGTCAAACTGTCTGTAACCTTAATTGTCGGTTAAAAGAAAAATATACTCGTAGTATCGATATTATAGCATAAGTTGAAAATATTACACATACCGATTTAAATTTTTCGATGCAACATTTTTTTTTATAACTGACAATTAAGTTAACATACAGTTTAATCAGAGATGAAAATATCGGGCCTAAAGTACATTATATATTTTGTTTATATCCGTTAAAAAAGTAACTTTTTTCATTAAAATGGGTTCATAAAGTTTATATTTTTTAACACAATAAAAGAGTGAAAACTAGTGTACTTTTTATTGCAAACAGTTGAAAAATTTTGATGTGGCCAGCACATAACCTCTCGCCGGATACTTTACCTGGTTGTACACATAAAACGAAAAATATTTTTAAATACAAATACAATATATTCATGTCTCACTACAAAATAATTCTCACATATATTTGCAAAATCTATGAGATATTTTAATATAAATTTTGTATAATACATACTTTTTCGTTATATTCAATATCCTGAAATTTTCTTTTTCTACTTTTCTTTTCTTTTTCTTTATATTCATCATTTTTTCGTAAATTCCTTTTATATTCTTTTTTACGTATATTCGTTGCGTTGTTGACTTTTTTTTATTTTTATAATCTTCATAATAATGTACAAATATTTTTGACAGTGGCATACAAATATTTTTGATAGTGACATTTATGTGTCAATTACAAACATTTGAACTTCTTACCTTGTAGTAGTTTGATCTGAGATTTTTTACATCAAATTATTTTATATGCATTTCTTTATCTCTAAATCTATAGAAGATATAATAATGAATTTATATTTATCGAATAAAGAATATAACGTTCTTTAATATAAGTATTTACATAAATTTTCGATAAATAATATTTAGATGATTTTTTTCTTATACCTACTACTTCCGGTTGTCCAATTGTTACCAAAACTTAATCAACTCTTCCCATTATTGTTAGATTGAGGAATCCGTAGTTAAAAATGTCGTAAGTCTTATAGTATTTGAGAAATCGTGAATCCAACATCCATATATCCACACACACATCCACACACACACACACACACACACACACACACACACACACACACACACACACACACACACATATCCACACACATACATACGGACATCATCGTAAAAATGTTATATTCGAATTCTAGGGACCTTAAAACGTGCTTATTCACTAAAATCTGGATATGCGATTTTTAGCATGAATACAATACCTCTCTTAACGAAAGGTAAAAATCAAACGTTTCATGAAACATTTTTCAAGCTTTTATTGTAGATATAAATACAAATTGATTGTATGCAACTAGACAGTAAAAAGTGTCTTATTTTACTCATAGAGTTTGACGCACTCGCCTATACGTGAAATAAGACTATACTTTTTAGCCATGCTGCATAAATAATTATTATATTTTGACTTTTGGCGAACTATTCGTAAAATCATGGTCCTTGAAGTGTACATTTTTAGTGCCAATGGTCTAATCCATTGTTTTAATAAAATAATTACGAATCAATTTATTGCAATTCAACATCAGTTACATAATCAGCCAATAAAACTAAATATGTACACTTCAAAAACCAAGATCTTAATTTTGCGAATTTCGGAAAAATATATAGTTTCGTGATCATGTTAATATCTGCCCTTTAATTTTTGTCCTGAAATTCTAAAACATTCTACATATATATTTTCTTAATTTCTAAAGCAATAGTTGATGGATATAAAATATAAATGACTCAAATTAATAATGAAGTTTTCTTTAATATTTATTATAATAAAAATTGTCAACAAACGATATTTAGATGTATTTTTTTAAGATAAATTGTTTAGCATTTTAAAGCACTACTTGCGAATAATTAATTATTACCAAAAACTAAATAATTTTTAACAATGTTCGAGTGCTTCACATAAATTTGAAATTTGTTCCAATAGCAAAATTCACAGTAAGAAATTTCTAACTTATGAACCACACAAGGGAAACCTTATTTCACATTTTAGCGTACAATACGATATGTCTAATACTACACTATTAAAGATATACCCAATTTAGTAAATTTGCTGTATACTCGTATGTAGAAATTTTAGTAGAAACTTTATTTTTTATACTTATTTATTCTCTTTAATTTTCTTCCTCCATTATTCTTCTGCTGGTCCTGCAGTCCAGGTACGCGTGCGCCGCAGGAATGAGTCAGAACGACGCCGAGCGTCTTGCGGCGTCGCGCACCACGAGTCATCTCCTAAATTTGGGCGCCCGACGTGTCTTTTTCTCTAACTTCTCTCTCTTTCTTGCAGAGAGAATATGTAAGGTGAGAGGATTCGGTTACGAGAATTTTTCTAAGAATCCGAGAAGAATAAATTTGAGAATAAATATAACTTCATTAGAAGTATTCATTAATTTTCTTCACTGAAAATTGATTTTATGTACCAATATTTCTATGTTATAAATGTTAATAAGTATATATAATATATTTAAAATTAAGAAGAATTACAAGTCAGAATAAAATTATTGTAAATGTCGAAATAAATAAAATTTACATGTTGATGTATTTAAAATGTAATTTCTTTCTTAGGAATTCATAAATAACGCGTATAATATATAACACCTGGCACGTAGGAATTTGGCATATGTTTAAAGTTCTCTGCGAAAATAAGCGAATGAAGGACGGAATTTTCGACTAGTACAGGTAAAATACCTGAGATTCATAAGCCAAAATAAGTTATAATTAAATGCATGACTAGTATAACCTCCTCTAGCAAGATCTGATACAAATGGAACCGATAATATATCATTAAAATAAGTACAATTGAAACTTTTGTATTTATTCCAATTATTTCTAAGTGTATATAAATTTATGGCTTCATAAAGTATTTCGTCAACTCATAAACGAGTATGTAATGTTATAAAATTTGAATTGTACCCAAAAATATTAAATGTGTACACAGTGCCGTTTTTATATATTAGGGGCCCGCTAATGGAATTAATGGCAATAATCATAACATTAAATATCTTTTAGAAAATAATTGTTCAATGAAAATTATTTTCAAATATTGGTATAAAAAATCTGATGTGGCCAGCACATTACCTTCCGTCAGTTATATAAGGTATTTACAAAAATTCTACCGCTGAACTGTTACCGGTAAACAGCTTTTTATCAGGTTATAGCTACCGGAGTCGATATTTAAAGAAAGCAAGGGTAGATCCATAACCTATGAAAAAAATTGAAAATTTAAAACAGGTTAGAAATTTAACGTAGTTAACAAACTGAGCAGAGTCCTACTTTGAACGCATTTCCACTTTTAACGCACGCGCTTCGCTTTGCATCACTACCTTTTTTTGAGATTAAATTCTTCATGAATCCGGTAGATATTGAACAATTTTCGAACACGGTAACTCTTTATCACTCGTGTTTTTGAACACAGTCGGTAGATGTGGTATCTAACGGTAGAATTTTCGTAAATGCGTATGTATTTTCTATAAAATCCATGCAGAAAATTCTTTGCAAAAGATTCTAAATTTCTTATTACCTTTCGACAGTTGTATGTATTGTATACAAATTCCATACGGAAAGATCCTATATTTCGAGTAAAATTATAACACAAATATACTACGAATATGTCAATTGCACTTGACACTGACATCTTTCAATCAAAATTTTCTTAATATATAGTAGTTGTTTCTAGCATAGCTGGCTAATTTATGAAATTTAATTTGTTTATAATTTTATAACTCTATATCCATTTAATATGAAGTATAAAATGCAGTCAAATCGTATAGAGAATACAATGTTCTTTAATATTTATAATAACATTAAATGTGAAGAAATGATATTTAACATCGTTTTTTCAAGAAAAACTGTTAAAATGTTCAAATGAGGGTACTTTCGGTTGACCAATTAGAACCAAAATCTAATCAGCTCTTCATATGGATGCAACGAAGAGGAATACGAAAGAATTATAATTTTTGGAAATGTAGTATTAGAGTTATCGTAGACGAAAATTTTGTTACACCTTAAAACGTGCTTATTCATTAAAAACTCACCACCGAATTTTATTGACCAAAGACAATACGTAAAAATAACACCTGAACTATAATTTTTATATATTCGTTATGAATTCGACCAATAAATTTTTAACAGTATTCATATTACCATTTTATTCTGAGTAAAATCATCTAGAATCAAATTCCACAATAAATTTACAGGATGTCAATTTTTCGACCCTCGACAATAAGATTTCGGTTATCTTAAGAGATACGAATACCGAAGTTGGTTAAATTAAAGCAAAATATTTGTGCTAATAGTAGTAAACCATTATAAGATTTAATTTTCTTGATAGGTCACTGGATAAATACAAAAATTCAAATTTTGCCGATTGTAGTTTTTACCAATTACTTATAAGTAAGAAATATGAAATTTTGGTTTGCATTTCTTAGGACACTTTTTTATATTGTTTTATTTAACTCAAAGTTATATTTTTTATAATGCACATGATGGTAGATCATACTGGAAAGTTTCACCAATGAAAAGTATATTTTTGGCTTTCCAATGATGTATAAACTTATCTAGGTTCATTTATTTCAAACAGCAAACATGCAAGAATGATTAAATTTATAGGATCAAAACAGTGGTTGAGGTAATGCTATGCATCGTTGGAAAGCTAAAAAATTCTCTTTTTAATGATGTAATTTTCTTTAAAATAATGAAGTTAGTGCATTTGGTTCACAATATTGGCAACAATTTCTGCTTGGCGGGAGTCGGCAAGACAGAGCACTCGGGAAGTCGGTAAAACATAAATTGTAAATGGACCTTTTCAATTTAACGGCTATCTCTTTCTATCGCTGCAAATAGTAAGAAAATGGCGCGAACAACTGCCAGTTGGGCTGTCAAACGAAATGTCAAAAATATTGCAGTCATTAAAATACCTGTATTCTCAGTGAAAATTTGCATCGTTAGACATTTTAACTTCAATAAAAGCTTTTGTAACTTATTTCGATAAGATTTTTTAAAGTTATCTGAGATATTCTCACATTTTGGGTCTAATTTTTTTAGAAACAAACGCCTAAGATCTCAGTTGTTCTTACTATGCGCAGATCCCCATTGCGCATATGTTCTATCTCTTTAAATTGAAAAGGTCCATTGTAACAAAACAATAAGAAATTTGACAAGTGTATTAATTCTAAATTTGCTATATATATACAAATGAAATACTTGGTAAGTAATAAATAGTTATTTAAATTCCATGATTAACATTACATAAAAAACATTAAAATAATTGGAATTTAAATTTGACACATCACTCTGAAATTAGCTACAAAGCAGTGTTAGTTTTAATAAATAACATTATTTATTATTTGTACACAAATTACTAATTATTACCTTTATACTATTCGTACGAAAAATATTGTACAAACCACGTGCGTGAACTTGGTATGTACAAAATTAATTAGGGTGTCATAAAAAGTACAACACTGTGACCAGTGACACATTATAATTACAAATCTAATAGTTATAAAAAAAATTGAGTATTGCCATTCGAAAGAGTATGTAAAAATCCCCGAAGAAGTACGTTATTAGCAAAAACATAAATATGCAAAATTTGTATTTTTATCTATATTTATTGACATATACATTTTTTTTGAAATTACGATACATTAATGCATTAAATGGTCTTCTAATGTGGCAACTAAATTTAACCGATTTTATATTTCTTAAGTTAATTGAGATCTCAATTTTGAGGGTTGAATGTACAATGCAGATATTCTAAACCGTATCGATCTAATGTAGCTCTCAAATAATTTTTACGCTATTTATTTACAGCACATAATTTAGTAACAGAACAATATAATTGATATTTATCAGAAAACTGAAAAACAATAGAAGCATTATAATAATAAAGATTAATAAAAAAGCCCTTAAACTGGACTCGAAGTTTCATGGTAAGACCGGCTCTGCCTGCATATAAATAAAATTTATAAAATCGGATTATAAATAAAAATCTGTTTTTGCCAGCACAATTCCTCCCACCAATTCCATTTTATTTTATACAGGGTGACAAATCAGTTTTTTGCAAACCGTTGCCCTCCGTTTTAACTTACAACAATGTTTGTGGTGTCAATACAAAGATAAAAAATTTCCCCATCCACAAAAATCAAATACATGGAAATTATCCAATATTGTGGGCCCATAAATTACTTTAAGAAATTTTTCATTTTCAATAATAGCCATGCCAAATTTGAACAAAAAGATAAACAAATGCTTGACATTTTATCTGTCATAAGAAAAATAATGCACAAAAATTAATCAATTTCAAGAAATATGTACCTGAAATATGATCGTAAAAAAATTGTTAGAATTTTGAAATCAAATTTGAATAACTATTCTGATCTTGAAATGTTTTCATTTTTATAATTTTTATTAAATTTAAAAATGTCCATTTGCTACAGCGATAATTAATCAGGCTATACATATAATACATAATTATTAATTTTTACTTCCTTGTACGAAGTAAAGGAAGTATTGTAATCGCGAAAAATTTCGGTTTTGAGATTTCAACGGAAATATCCATTTTGACCATCCCTGAATCCATTTTGACTAATTTCGTCGTGACGTCTGTACGTACGTGCGTATGTATCTCGCATAACTCAAAAACGGTAAGCCGTAGAAAGTTGAAATTTTGTATTTAGGACTGCTATAACATCTAGTTGTGCACCTCCCTTTTTGGTCATTACAAATTTTCTAGAAATTACTTTATTTGAAACCTATAATAGATTTTAATGAAAAACTATATTAAAATATAATCCAAAACGTTTCAAATTTGGTATAGAAGACTTTTATATCAACTGGAATAACACAGCAGAATTTGGTTAAAACAGGCTAACCGGAAGTGATATATTACCTGAAGTTGTTAACAGTTTTTCTTGAATAAAATGATTTCATTTTGATTTTAGAAATAAATACTTCAAATAAGAGTTTTAGAGAATTAAATTCTGCGTCTAGCACATCAAGTATTATTAAATTAGCCCTTTGTATAAGCGAGATATCTAAATTTAAAACGTATATACTTTTTGGTTTTTGTAATGAAGCTTGCTATGGATTAGGACAAAAAATAAAAAATAGATGTTAATGTCAAATTACGTCAAATACGTGCAATTTTATAATTGAGTCTATACTTCATATTAGTCTTGCGTACAAGGAAGTCGTGTGGTGTCCACATCAGATTTTTTTATTTAATTTCTTTTTATACTTCTACTTATATTAATATTTTTGGATACAAATATTCATGTTTAAGAATAATATAATAGATACTTTACATTACTTTTGAGTGTGCGCATCAGCTGATACTAAAAATGCTTTAAATACTTATTCACTATACAAAGCAGATTGGCACACCCAGCAATGGGTAATATGCCATAAAATATTTATTTATTCACTATTGATATAGTATTGATAATTATTCAAAATAAATTATTTCTTGTTTATATTGACATATTTCACGCTTTTGGCTAATATATTTGCTTAGTATAAAATAAATATGTCTCTTCAATCGTCCGCAGTCAATTTGAGTTACAACTTTTACTGTCATCTGCCACCAACGCAATGTAAAAATAAAAATATCACATCGTTATAAATTAGCCTCAATCTGACATTTCTAAAATATTCCAATATACGATCTATCTTACTTATTATTAACGTATGTTTCATATCAACAAAATCATATTTCATGAAATATGTAATTCAATATGATTGAAATTTTTAGAGGAAAAAATATAAATAGAATAAGAATTTAAACTAAGAATTTTTCTGTCTAGCTTGGGTTCAAATTTTCATACGGTTTGTTTGAAGAGAATGCAGGATATTTTTCAGGTTTTTTAATTCAGATGGAGAGGTTAATAGATTGTTATTGAATATTTTTATATTATATTTTAAATTATAAGGCAGTACCGGATTAAGTCTCTGTCTGACCCTAGACGAAATTTAGCGTTTGGGCTTATGATCTAAGTCCAATAAGGTTCCTCTGCTATGATAACTTTGTGGCAAAGAAAGGAGTATACCAAAATATATAATTTAAAGGAGTATAACGTGGTGAACAAAAAGAACGTAACATACGAACCGGCTCTTAGAGGATGTTAAGGAATTCAATCAATTCCATAGTGTTCACTGAGAAAAATGACTGGTTTTTAGCAAATAAATATTCATAATTAAGGGGTACTTTATTCATCCAATTATTGCAACCTTGCAACAAATACAATTTAATCTCTAATATGAAATGTATTTTATTCATTCAGTTATATTATTTATTTGGCCGTGATTTACTTCACTTAAATTTAATTTAATTTTCTCAAATAAACTAACATATTCATGTTTAGTATTTAAATTGAAATTTTTAATAAATAAATGTCTAATTTTCTGAAATATTTATTTGTTTCTTACAAATATGTAATTGTTTTGAATTAATTTCGTAATATATTTGTGTATACTATATATTTATTGCAATGAAAAAATAATTTTCATTGTATGAATCTACATTTATTTGTTACTCATAAATATTATTTGTGGAAAAATAATAGTCATTGGGCGAACAAAGACGAATTTAAGCGACTTGTATGGACTTATTTATTTGTTATATGTTTCATCTTGTTTATGGAGGTGCTTATTTCTAACAGTATTCATTTCTGGTGATTTGTTTTTCATTTTTGTGCTATAATGTAGTGAATATGGGTGACAAAACACTGAAAAATATACTACTCGAGTGGAATTTTGGGTTTTTACTTTGCATTTTTCAGAGTATCTTCTATGCCAAGGCACATGCATCGGTACACTGAGAAAAATGACTGGTTTTTAGCAAATAAATATTCATAATTAAGGGGTACTTCATTCATTCAATTATTGCAACCTTGCAACAAATACAATTTAATCTTTAATATGAAATGTATTTTATTCATTCAGTTATATTATTTATTTGACCGTCATTTAATTCATTTAAATTTAATTTAATTTTCTCAATTAAACTAATATATTTATGTTTAATATTTTAAATTGAGATTTTTAATAAATAAATTTATAATTTTCTGAAATATTTATTTGGTTCTTACAAATATGTAATTGTTTAGAATTAAATACATAATATATTTGTGTGAACTTTATATTAATTACAATGAAAAATAGTTTTTATTCTATGAATCTATAATTATTTGTCACAAATAAATATTATTTGTGGCAAAATGATATTTCCGTTGAGTGAACAATGTTCTATTTGTCAAATGACGATTTTAAGTGAAGTGACTTGTATGGACTTGTTCATTTGTTGTACGTTTCATCTTGTTTATGGTGGTATTGGTGGTGCTCATTTGTGACAAGTGTTCATTTCTGGTGATTTCTTTTTCATTCGTGTGCTAAAAAGTAGTGAATATGGGTGACGAAACAGTGAAATATATACTACTTGAGTGGAGTTTTGGATATTTGCTTTGCATTTTCAGTGTATCTTTTATACCAAGGCACATGCATCGGTACCTGCACAGATTGTGTATTTATACTTTTATAATTTTTTATTATTTGTACATTAATATACTTAAGGATGTAATTTGTGTGTTAAAACAAATATGGCGTACGAATAAATTAAATGTACTTGTCTTTATTCAATTATTTTACTTCAATTTTAATCTATTTAGAGTGGACAGGTTATGAGAGGTAGGTATTTAAATTTGGTTCAAATAAATTATTATATATCCAATAATAATGAAATAAATTTAGCGCAATTAAAATCATATTTAACGTAAATAAATGCATAGTTCTCATGAAATAGAAGATATAATTGATCTGAATATATATTTATTTGAGACAAATAAATGCTTCAAATAAATTATTACATTGCTTCAATTGTAGATATATTTGGATCTATTCAAGCTTAGGATTTATTTGTAACAAATAAATTTACAGTTCACGTAATTATATCTTTTTCTCAGTGTACCTAACCATTGTACATAAATTATTAAACAATATACATATTGTAGTTTCTAAACAACAAATAATATATATGTATGTGCAATTGGTTCACAGTACTTACAAATTTACAGTGATCTTAATATCCTAAAAAAATAATTTGTAATACAGTGCGATTGAAAAAATAATTCAAACTAGGCTGTGATCATAGAAAGAAACGTACGCAGCATTTTTGACAGTCTGGAGTCCAAAAACATTAAATTAAATAATTTTAAACTAACACATACGCCTACTTTAAGTTTTTTTCAAATTTACTGTAGAATACACGTGTGTATTTATACTCTTATATTTTTTATTGTATGTACATTAATATTCTTAAATATGTAATTTTGTGTTAATAAAAATTAAGGTGTACAAGAAAATTATATTATAATATACTGGTCTTTATTTAAATAGTTTCCTTCAATTTTAATATTCTTACAGTGGACAGATTATGAGAGGTAGGTATATAAATTTGGTTCAAATAAATTATTATATGTATATCCAATATTTATGAAATAAATTTAGCGCTATTAAACTAATTCTTAATATAATTAAATACATAATTCCCATGAAATAGAAGATATAATTGATCCTAATATATATATTTATTTGAGATAAATAAATTTTAAAAATAAATTGTTACATTGCACCAATTGTAGATATATTTGGATCTATTCAAGCCTAGGATTTATTTGTAACAGTAAAGTAACAAATAAATTTACAGTTCACGTAATTATATATTTTTTTCAGTGTTGAATCGAGCCCCCTTGAATTGCGTTGCGGGTCCTACACATTTGTCTTTTTTGTCTACTGGTTAATCCGGTCCTGTATATACGATTAGGTACGTTTAATTTCGTGCGTGTTCCTAACATTTTGTGTTACCAAACAGTTAATAATTGGTTTATAAAGAGAATATTATAGAAAAGCATATAAACTAACTTTGAACTGGGAAGTTGCTATCCAGCAGAAGGCAATTTAGAAATTATTGAACAAAAAGTACATAATATGGTACGCTCTCCACAACAACCTTGATTACTAGCGACATAAAATGGGGTAAATATTTATGAAAATTAGGTGTTAACCATTACTCGAAATCTCATTCATAGAGCATTTATTTTCTTACACAACCGATGTACATACCTTCTAATGTATTCCGAATTTGTGAGTAATTTTTACCTCTCGCTAAGAGAGGTATTGAATTCATGCTAAAAATCGCATATCCAGATTTTAGTGAATAAGCACGTTTTAAGGTCCCTAGAATCCGATTATAACATTTTTACGATAATGTCCGTATGTGTGTGTGGATGTTGGATTCACGATTTCTCAAATACTATAAAACTTAAGACATTTTTAACTACGGATTCCTCAATCTAACAATAATGGGATGAGTTGATTAAGTTTTGGTAACAATTGGACAACCAGAAGTAGTAGTTACAAGAAAAAAATCATCTAAATATTAATTATCGAAAATTTATGTAATTACTTATATTAAAGAACGTTAAATTCTTTATTCGATAAATATAAATTCATTATTATATCTTCTATAGATAGAGAGATAAAGAAATGCATATAAAATAATTTGATGTAAAAATTCTCAGATCAAACTACTTCAAGGCAAGAAATTTGTAATTGACACATAAAAGTCACTGTCAAAAATATTTCTATGCCACTGTCAAAAATATTTGTACATTATTTTGAAGATTATGAAAATAAAAAAAGTCAACAACGCAAAAGAATATAGGTACGTAAAAAAGAATATAAAAGGAATTTGCGAAAAAATGACAAATATAAAGAAAAAAAAGGGAAGTAAAAAAGAAAATTTCAGGATATTGAATATAAAGAAAATGTATGTAGGTATTGTACATAATTTATATTAAAA